>CANTAL010000141.1:0-600000 GCA_947650365.1 Chamaelirium japonicum | reverse complement strand
GTACGAATGAAATAGAATGGATCGTACGAATGAATTAGAATAGATTGTGCGAATGGATTAGAATGGATCATACGATTGAGTAAGAATGGATTGTACGAATGAAATAGAATAGATCGTACAAATGAATTAGAATGGATCATGCTAATGAATTAGAATTGATCGTACGAATGAATTAGAATAGATTGTGCGAATGAATTAGAATGGATCGTATGAATGAATTGGAATGGATACATTCGTGCGAATGAATTAGAATGGATCGTATGAATGAATTAGAGTGGATAAATTCGTACGATCCATTCTAATTAATTCGCACAATCTATTCTAATCCATTCTATTTCATTCGTGGATCGTACGAATGAATTAGAATGGATCATGCTAATGAATTAGAATTGATCGTACGAATGAATTAGAATAGATTGTGCGAATGAATTAGAATTGATCGTACGAATGAATTGGAATGGATACATTCGTGCGAATAAATTAGAATGGATCGTATGAATGAATTAGAGTGGATACATTCGTGCGAATGAATTAGAATGGATCGTACGAATGAATTAGAATGGATACATTCGTGCGAATGAATTAGAATGGATCATATGAATGAATTAGAATGGATCGTTTGAGTGAATGCGAATGGATCGTGCGAATGAATTAGAATGGATTGTACGAATGAATTAGAATGGATCGTACGAATGAATTAGAATGGATACATTCGTGCAAATCCAGTCTATTTCATTCGTACGATCCATTCTAATTCATTCGCACGATCCATTCTAATTCATTCATACGATCCATTCTAATTCATTCGTACGATCCATTCTAATTCATTCGTATGATCCATTCTAATTCATTCGCACAATCTATTCTAATTCATTCGTACGATCCATTCTAATTTATTCGCACGATCCATTCTAATTCATTCATACGATCCATTCTATTTCATTCATACGATCCATTCTTACTCATTCGTACGATCCATTCTAATTCATTTGCACAATGGTATCCATTCTAATTCATTCGTACTATCCATTCTAATTCCTTCGTACGATCCATTCTAATTCCTTCGTACGATCCATTCTAGTTCATTCGTACGATCCATTCTAATTCATTCGTACGATCCATTCTAATTCCTTCGTATGATCCATTCTAATTCATTCGTACGATTCATTCTAATTCAATCCATTCTAATTCATTCGTATAATCCATTCTAATTCATTCGTACGATCCATTCTAATTCATTCGTACGATTCATTCTAATTCAATCCATTCTAATTCATTCGTACGATCCATTCTTACTCATTCGTACAATCCATTCTAATTCATTCGCACGAATGAATCCATTCTAATTCATTCGTATGATCCATTCTAATTTATTCGCATGAATGTATCCATTCTAATTCATTCGTACGATCCATTCTAATTTATTTGCACAATCTATTCTAATTCATTCGTACGATCCATTCTAATTCATTCGCACGATCCATTCTAATTCATTCATACGATCCATTCTATTTCATTCGTACGATCCATTCTTACTCATTCGTACGATCCATTCTAATTCATTTGCACGAAGGTATCCATTCTAATTCATTCGTACTATCCATTCTAATTCCTTCGTACGATCCATTCTAATTCCTTCGTACGATCCATTCTAATTCATTCGTACGATCCATTCTAATTCATTCGTACGATCCATTCTAATTCCTTCGTATGATCCATTCTAATTCATTCGTACGGTATGATTCATTCTAATTCATTCGTACGATTCATTCTAATTCAATCCATTCTAATTCATTCGTACGATCCATTCTAATTCATTCGTACGATCCATTCTAATTCATTCGTACGATTCATTCTAATTCAATCCATTCTAATTCATTCGTACTATCCATTCTTACTCATTCGTACGATCCATTCTAATTCATTCGCACGAATGAATCCATTCTAATTCATTCGTATGATCCATTCTAATTCATTCGCATGAATGTATCCATTCTAATTTATTCGTACGATCCATTCTATCTCATTCGTACAATCCATTCTATTTCATTCGTACGATCCATTCTAATTCATTCGCACGATCCATTCTAAATCATTCGCACGATCCATTCTAATTCATTCGCACGATCCATTCTAATTCATTCATTCGATCCATTCTAATTCATTCACACAATCCATTCTAATTTATTCTAATTTATTCGTATGTGAGTGGATCGTGTTTTTTCGTGCTAATGAATTAGAATGGATCGTACAGATGAATTAGAATGGATACATTCGTACGAAAGAATTAGAATGGATCGTATGAATGAATTAGATTGGATCGTATAAATGAATTAGAATGGATCGTATGAATGAATTTGAATGGATCGTGCTAATGAATTAGAATGGATCGTGCGAATGAATTAGAATAGATCGTGCGAATGAATTAGAATCGATCATACGAATGAGTTAGAATGGATCGTACGAATGAATTAGAATGGATCGTTCAAATAAATTAGAATAGATTGTGCGAATGAATTAGAATGGATCGTACGAATGAATTAGAAAGGATACATTCGTGCGAATGAATTAGAATGGATCGTATGAGTGTGAATGAATTAGAATGGATCGTGCGAATGAATTAGAATGGATCGTATTAATGAATTAGAATGGATCGTGCGAATGAATTAGAATGGATCGTACGAATGAGTAAGAATGGATCTTGCGAATGAATTAGAATGGATGATATGAATGAATTAGAATGGATCGTATGAATGAATTAGAATGGATCGTGCGAATAAAATAGAATGGATCGTATGAATGAATTAGAATAGATTGTGCGAATGAATTAGAATGGTTCGTACGAATGAATTAGAATGGATATATTCGTGCGAATGAATTAGAATGGATCGTATGAATGAATTAGAATCGATCGTACGAATAAATTAGAATGGATCATGCGAATGAATTAGAATGGATCGTGCGAATGAATTAGAATGGATCGTACGAATGAAATAGAATGAATTGTACGAATGAGATAGAATGGATCGTACGAATGAATTAGAATGGATACATTCATGCGAATGACTTAGAATGGATCATACGAATGAATTAGAATGGATTCATTCGTGCGAATGAATTAGAATGGATCGTACGAATGAGTAAGAATGGATCGTACGAATGAATTAGAATGGATTGAATTAGAATGAATCGTACGAATGAATTAGAATGGATCGTACGAATGAATTAGAATGGATCGTACGAATGAATTAGAATGGATTGAATTAAAATGAATCGTATGAATGAATTAGAATGAATCATACCGTACGAATGAATTAGAATGGATCATACGAAGGAATTAGAATGGATCATACGAATGAATTAGAATGGATCGTACGAATGAATTAGAATGGATCGTACGAAGGAATTAGAATGGATCGTACAAAGGAATTAGAATGGATAGTACGAATGAATTAGAATGGACATTCGTACGATCCATTCTTACTCATTCGTACGATCCATTCTAATTCATTTGCACGAAGGTATCCATTCTAATTCATTCGTACTATCCATTCTAATTCCTTCGTACGATCCATTCTAATTCCTTCGTACGATCCATTCTAATTCATTCGTACGATCTGTATGGGGGATTTTTCGCTGGTCCGTACGGGCTGCCTGCAAGACAATGAAAAGAGAACGTGAGAACGGCTGGCTCCCTTAGGAGCGCAGACCCTCCGACGCTCAAGTCAGTCACGGTAGCATAACGGCGAGCTACGGTATACCAAAGTGGTAGGGAAAGGGATTTCCAACCTCTACTATAGAGCTTGGGGGTGGGCATTTATAGCAATAGGCGGCCTACCGTGGCCCGACACATGGAGATTCTTCCAGAGCCTTCTAGACCCCTATGATCTGGCTCGCGTGGGCTTGACAGTCCTTGGTACTCGTGCCCTGACAGTCTATCGTCAAGCCTGCCAGGCGGTTTGAGTGGGGGAGAGCATCTTTCTTGTCGCGGCCAGGTGGCTATTCTAGAATGTTCAAGTCTGGGCGGTCTCAGGGAGGAAGAAAAAGGCAAGCTCGCCCTGTACTGCTCTGTCCTTTCACCCACTTCTATCAAGAGTCGGACCTCGCGGGAGCAACCTCTTCGATAAACAGGGGTCTGGGCGAGCTGGGGCGAGCTCCTGGAAGAGCCTAGGCGAGCTCCTGAGCGAGCTTGGCGAGCTCCTGTGAGAGCCTAGGTGAGCTCCTGAACGAGTTTGGCGAGCTCCTGGGAGAGCCTAGGCGAGCTCCTGCGCGAGCTTTGGCGAGCTCTCGAGCGAGCTAGGCGAGCTCCCGAGCGAGCTAGGCGAGCTCCTGCGCGAGCTTCGGCGAGCTCCCGAGCGAGCTAGGCGAGCTCCCGAGCGAGCTAGGCGTGCTCCCGAGCGAGCTAGGCATGCTCCTGAGCGAGCTCTTCGCCTATAGCCCTTTCAGCCCACTGTGGATCTCGCTTCTTGTCAAGATGTTTTGATGAGCGCGGGGGAGAGGGCGAACTCCTGTGCGAGTTTCTGCTACCCCCAACATTAAGCGAGCTAGGCGTGCTCCTGAGCGAGCTCTTCGCCTATAGCCCTTTCAGCCCACTGTGGATCTCGCTTCTTGTCAAGATGTTTTGATGAGCGCGGGGGAGAGGGCGAACTCCTGTGCGAGTTTCTGCTACTCCCAACATTACCCCCTCCTGAGGGAGCGACCAAGGAGACTTTGACGCTTGCTCAGGAGTCTTGCTGCATATGACGGCAGGATTGGGAGTACCAGTCATTGGCGACCTCCGTCTGGTGGGCTGCCGGCATCTGCCATGGTCGGTCTGCGCCGAGAACTTTGACTGTCAGTGTTTCACAAACGCTGGGCGGGCCAGGAGCATCAGCCACGAGCGATCTCCTTCCGGTGCGAGCTTGTCACACGCGGTCAGGGTCTGCATCGGGCGAGCTGTGGGCTCCAGCCATGGGCAATCTACGTCGAGAGCTTTGACTCCCAGTATTTCACAAACGCTGGGCGGGCCGGGAGCATCAGCCACGAGCGATCTCCTTCCGGTGCGAGCTTATCACACGTGGTCAGGGTCTGCGTCGGGCGAGCTGCGGGCTCCAGCCGTGGGCGATCTGCGTCGAGAGCTTTGACTCCCAGTATTTCACAAACGCTGGGCGGGCCGGGAGCATCAGCCACGAGTGATCTCCTTTCGGTGCGAGCTTGTCACACACGGTCAGGGTCTGCGTCGGGTGAGCTGCGGGCTCCAACCGTGGGCGATCTGCGTCGAGAGCTTTGACTCCCAGTATTTCACAAACGCTGGTCGGGCCGGGAGCATCAGCCACGAGCAATCTCCTTCCGGTGCGAGCTTGTCACACGCGGTCAGGGTCTGCATCGGGCGAGCTGCGGGCTCCAGTCGTGGGCGATCTTGTGACTGGGGTATCGCTCCAAATCTCCAACGGTCGCTTCATCTTAAATGCGACGCGAGGCTCGATGTCGATACAACGAATCTCATCAGGAGATCCCGATCGGTGCGAGACACGTGTCTCCTCCTCATTTGTTCCTCTTTTGTCAGTAAATGATAGTGTCGACGCCGGCGCAGCCTTTTCCACACGTGGCCCACGTGGCACTGCCTGATTGGAGAACGGTGAGCTTTCGCTTCAATTGTCGGCACGTCGCCTCGTTGGGCGCGCTCGAGTATTAACTGCAGCCCGATTCACCTGCCTCTTACTTGCCTATAAATAGGGGATGGGGGGCGATTTTTTACCACTGCGTGAAAAACAGCTCTCCCTTCCTTCTTTGCTTTCAGCTCGCCTTTGCTTTCCTGCTCTAATGGCCTCCACTGCCGATGTTGCTGCGGCCGCCGCTGCTGCCACCGCCCAAGCCTCTGAGCCCGCCGCTGAGAGGGCGGTAGTCTGGCTGCAAAACCCGAGCGGGGTGCCCGTGGGGGACAGTATCCGGGCGGCGATCGATCTCCCTCAGGAGATCCTCGTCACCGAGATGCCACTCTCGGGGAGGCCACCCCAGGGCACAGTAGCTTATGTCGGGCTACTGTGGTATGGGCTGAGGTTTCCCCTGAGTCATCTCACCCGGGAGCTCCTGGAGTTGACGGGGCTTTGCCCTGCTCAGCTCTCAGGAAACTCCTGGGGGATACTTTACGGGCTGTCCCAGCTGGAGACCGCCCTGAAGGCGAGGATCCCACTGAGCTATCTGCTCAAAAAGTGGCTCCTCAAGCCCTCGCCGGTCTTCAGCTCTGCGGGCTGCGGCTACTTCTACCTCACCGGGCGGCTTGGCGAGGTGCTCCCCTTCTCCACTATCGAGAGCAAGGACCGCCACTGGACGGACTATCCTTTTGTGGCGGTCGGCGACTGGCGCGGGCGGCACAGCGGAGTCCCGGCTCACCCCGGGGTTCCCCCGATGGCGGTCTTCCGAGAGATCTCCTCCTACAAGGCGGGGAAGAAGAAGTGCATCACTCCCGATCGAGAGTGATCTCTGGACGAAGCGATCCTCCACTACCTCGGTGGGCGGACTCCGGAGAGGATCACTGCTCCCGACTTCGCCTTCCAGCTGAAGGACGGGAAGACCGGCGCTATTCTGCTGAAGCAGAAGATCGTCCGGAAGAAAAAGGAGGAGGAGGTCGGCGCTATTCTGCTGATGCAGAACGTTCCTCGTCCCTCCAAAGGGGCCAGCAAGGGGGCAGGGAGCTCGGGAGGCAACCCCTGCAAGAAGACGGTCCGGAGGCGAGCTTCGCCCATCCGCCTCAACGACCCCGACACCATGGAGATGCTCCGCCAGGGCGAAGCCTCCGCTCCTCCGCAACCTCCTTGCCCAGACGCCGGCCCAGGTCAGCCTCCCGACCCAACTCCAATTGTCCGCCGCAAGATCCAAATGGTCGAGCCCGACGACCCGAACATCGACCTCTCGCTAACCATGGCGGAAGTCGAATCCGGGATGGCCCAGATATTAATGGGCTATTTCTCGGGCGATCTGACCGTCCCTCTTCGTGTAGCAGTGCTGACGCCGGAGATGGAGGCCCGCGGGAGGAAGAAGGCCAAGCGCGCGGGGCCCGCGCCTTCGTACACCCAGACGGAGCAGCGATGAAAAGCACTGGAGGAGGCAGGCTTGGACTCGGAGCCCAGTTGGACAGACTCCGCGGAGGAGGTACCAGGCTCCGGGGAGGAAGAGTCCGCTTCTCATCCTTCCCGGGCGGAGCCTTCTGCTTCCGCTCAAGCGGAGAAGCCCCCGACTCCACCAGTTCCCGCACCAGGGGTGAGACCGAGCTGGGAGGATCTTCCACCTCCCACCGACGTAGCAGCGAGCCAGCAGGGCGAATCCACCGCCACCGCTGCGACCTCCTCGCCGGCGGCGGCTCCAGCTCCCGCCCCTCAGGCCTCTCCTACAGCAGAGGGCGAGGGGGGAGCGGGCTCCCAGCAGGGCCTGGGGGACCTGGTCTACAGGTCCCCCAGCTTTGTAGACATTGGCTCCGACTCCGAGTCCTCCAGCTCGGAGTCGGAGGTCAAAGGGGCCAGGGCGGTCCCTCCGAGCCCGCCAGCAGCCGGAGCTTGCCCGGGGGAGGTGCCAGCTTCCACTCCTTCCCCTGGCCTGCCTCCTCCTACCGAAACTCCGGGGGATCCCAGCGCGGGCTCTTCTGCGGAGGAGGGGAGGGCGCCCTACTACGTGCGGCAGCTACTTGGCCGCAACGTCTTCGCCCGAGCCCCCTTCGCTTCCATAAGCGACCGCCTGGCCGAGGTATCTCCTGCTCTCTCTGCCCTTGTGCCAAAAGATGTTAATTTTTAGCTAACTTTTTCACCTTTCTTATGCAGACGAAGAAACAGAGCCAGGCGCTGGCCACGGAGGTCGCTGGGGCCGGGAAGGCGCTGGCTGCCTTGTTCGACGATTCCCTTCGGGGGTCCGAGCGCAAGGTGGACGAGCACATCCACGAGCTTCAGCAAGCTAAGGGCTCCGTGGAGCTGAAGGCGGAGTCAGAGGCACTGCACCGCAGGGTCAAAGCCCTGGTGTCAGGCCTCGCCATGGCCGAGGCAGCCAAAGGCCTGTCCGCTACCGCCCTCCTCAAAACTAAGGCGGAGCGAGACGAGGCTGTGTCCGCCAGGGAGGTCGCACAGCGGGAGGCAGCTCAACTTCAAGGCGAGGTCGCTGCTCTGAAGACAGAGATCGCCGCCCTGAAGGAGACGCACGCTGAAGGCCTTCGGGCTCAGCAAGGTCGCCTCCAAGCCCAGCTGGACGATCTCCTCAAGAAAGGCGCCCTGGCCGCTGTGGAGAAATACAAGACCGAAAGGTTGAAGAAGCGGCGCCGAGGAGACGACAGCGGGGCAGAACCCAGCAAGCCTTGAGCTCGCTAATTTTGTAACCTTCTTTGTTCTGATCAATGAAAACTTTATTGAAAACTCTCATCTTTTTGAGCCCGTCTCTGTGTTCATTTCTTTCTCTGCATTGCTCATGAGTCCGCTTTAGGAGTTCGCAGCGATCTCGAGAGTGATACCCCGGGCGAGGCAGCTAATTCGATTCAACCTCTTTATTTTAAAGTATATGCAAACGAAAAACTCGGCATGCTCGCAAAAACTCAAATAGTCTCTGAGCCCGGAAAACGTTTAAGCGAACCAAAAGACTTCAAAAACTTCCCTACACTCAGAGACTTAAACCATTTTTATTTTTAAAGGAAACTAATAAGTGCTAGCTGCCTCCTGCCCGGTTAATTTCCCTCGATGATCCTGTTTGGCGGGCTCGCCCTTCGAGGGATATGCCAACGGCAGGATGCTTCCGTTCATGGCAGGTGAACGCGAAGGATCCTGGTTAGGTTTAGAGTCCACTAGGCAGCGGACTTCCCCGGGAATCTCAAGGTCGCCCGCTGGCTGCCTCTGAGGATCCCGGTCTTGCTTTAAGTCCGCACAACGGCGGACTGCCCCGGAAAGCTCAAGGTCGCCCACTGGCTGCCTCTGAGGATTCCGGTCTTGCTTTAAGTCCGCACAACGGCGGACTGCCCCGGGAAGCTCAAGGTTGCCCACTGGCTGCCTCTGAGGATCCCGGTCTTGCTTTAAGTCCGCACAACGGCGGACTACCCCAAGAAGCTCAAGGTCGCCCACCGACTGCCTCTGAGGATCCCGGTCTTGCTTTAAGTCCGCACAACGACGGACTACCCCGGGAAGCTCAAGGTCACCCACTGGCTGCCTCTGAGGATCCCGGTCTTGCTTTAAGTCCGCACAACGACGGACTGCCCCAGAAAGCTCAAGGTCGCCCACTGGCTGCCTCTGAGGATTCCGGTCTTGCTTTAAGTCCGCACGACGGCGGACTGCACCGGGAAGCTCAAGGTTGCCCACTGGCTGCCTCTGAGGATCCCGGTCTTGCTTTAAGTCCGCAAAACGGCGGACTACCCCTGGAAGCTCAAGGTTGCCCACTGGCTGCCTCTGAGGATCCCGGTCTTACTTTAAGTCCGCTCAACGGCGGACTACCCCGAAAAGCTCAAGGTCGCCTACCGGCTGCCTCTGAGGATCCCGGTCTTGCTTTAAGTCCACACAACGGCGGACTATACTTTATAGATCATGCGAGCTCTTGCTGAGCCGAGCTTCCGAGCAAAATTCTTTGTTGAACACCTCCCGCCTCTCCACGGCCTTAACGACGAGAGGTCGCAAAGCCGGAGGAGGTTGCTGCTCGACTGCCTTTCCCTTTCGATCTAACAGTGCATCTTCGACCTTGATGTGTTGCTGGACAAGGGCGAAGAGCTCGACCATCGTGCGAGGATCTTTGATCACCAGCGCGTCCTGAAGCTTGCTTCCCTCGGCGAGGGCGTTCCAAAAAGCGCGCACCGTTGTGCGATCTTGGCCGACAGCGCTCTCCAGAGCGAGGTAGGCGCTTTGAAAGCGCATCGCAAAGCTTCAAAGGGTTTCGCGGGCTCCCATGGCCAAGGTGAAGAGAGACTCAATCCTCTTTGGGGGCTGCCTGTTGCAGCGGTACTGCTCCAGAAACAATCGGGAGAGAGTTGGGAAGTCTGGAATGGTGCCCGATGGCAATTTGTGGAACCAGTTTAACGCCGAGCCCGTCAAACTACTCGGGAAAGCCCGGCACAAGACATGGTCTTGGTCCCGGAAAAACAGAAGCTTTCTGTTAGCCAAGAGATGGTCAACGGGATCCTGCGACCCGTCGAACAATACAAACTTCAGGGGGGTCCAATGGTGCGGAAAACCCCCTTGGTGGACCTCGCTGGTGAAGGGCGAGCTACCCCCGTGGGCGGCGAGGTCCTCCAGCAGGTCGACCGTCACGTTAGGTCGCTGCCAGTGCCCGGGGGGAACTCCCAGAGGCTGCTGCGCAGGTCCTAGGCGGCCGTGCACGCTCCCTCGAGGGAGGTTCGGATCCACCCCGCGGCGACCCTCGGGGGCTACCGATCGGCGGCCTCCTTGCTGTTCGCCCGCGGATCCCTTCAGCGTGTCAGTTGGTCTGTGGGAGGCCGTTGCCTCGCGAGCTTCGAAAAGTATAGCCACCGCAGGCTCTTTCCCTCGTCGCTGATGGCACGGGTCGCGATCCCGCTCTAGAGACCTTGCCTCCGACCCGTCAGAATCGACGCTCCGGCTACGGCGGCAAGGGATGGTCGCGCGCGAGGTCGCCTGGTTGCTAGACCGCTGGGTTACTAGCTTCTGCAACCTCGTAAGCGGGGTTTCCGGCACCCTGCGCACGGCCGCTCTCCCGACCGGGGGTTCCGGATGGGAAACCTGCCGTGCCGGAGCGGTCGTGAGCGGGCGCGATGTTGAAGCTGGTGGTCGCACCGGAGGTGCCGTATTCGTCGGCCCAGACCGTCGGCTGGCCGCCGGAGCCTGACGCAATCGCGTCAGTTCCTCCATCATGGCCCGCTGGGTGGCCAACATCTCCAACAGGAGCTGGTCACTGAGAGGGACATGGGGCTGGGGGGTCTCAACCGGAGGTTCGCCGCGCGCAGAACTCGCACGGGTCCTCGGTCGCCTGCGTCCCCTTGTCGCCGGAGCCATCTTTGGGGTTACGAGCGTCGACGGCGTTCAACCGCGTGGTCGGGGGCGTTCTCGCAGGAACCAGTCGAAGATCCCACAGACGGCGCCAAATGTATGGGGGATTTTTCGCTGGTCCGTACGGGCTGCCTGCAAGACAAAGAAAAGAGAACGTGAGAACGGCTGGCTCCCTTAGGAGCGCAGACCCTCCGACGCTCAAGTCAGTCACGGTAGCACAACGGCGAGCTACGGTATACCAAAGTGGTAGGGAAAGGGATTTCCAACCTCTACTATGGAGCTTGGGGGTGGGCATTTATAGCAATAGACGGCCTACCGTGGCCCGACACGTGGAGATTCTTCTAGAGCCTTCTAGACCCCCACGATCTGGCTCGCATGGGCTTGACAGTCCTTGGTACTCGCGCCCTGACAGTCCTTGGTACTTGCGCCCTGACAGTCTGTCGTCAAGCCTGCCAGGCGGTTTGAGTGGGGGAGAGCATCTTTCTTGTCGCGGCCAGGTGGCTATTCTGGAATGTTCAAGTCTGGGCGGTCTCAGGAAGGAAGAAAAAGGCAAGCTCGCCCTGTACTGCTCCGTCCTTTCGCCCACATCTATCAAGAGTCGGACCTCGCGGGAGCAACCTCTTCGATAAATAGGGGTCTGGGCGAGCAGGGGCGAGCTCCTAGAAGAGCCTAGGCGAGCTCCTGAGCGAGCTTGGCGAGCTCCTGGGAGAGCCTAGGCGAGCTCCTGAACGAGTTTGCCGAGCTCCTGGGAGAGCCTAGGCGAGCTCCTGGGAGAGCCTAGGCGAGCTCCTGCGCGAGCTTTGGTGAGCTCCTGAGCGAGCCAGGCGAGCTCCCGAGCGAGCTAGGCGAGCTCCTGCGCGAGCTTCGGCGAGCTCCCGAGCGAGCTAGGCGTGCTCCCGAGCGAGCTAGGCGTGCTCCTGAGCGAGCTCTTCGCCTATAGCCCTTTCAGCCCACTGTGGATCTCGCTTCTTGTCAAGATGTTTTGATGAGCGCGGGGGAGAGGGCGAACTCCTGTGCGAGTTTCTGCTACCCCCAACACGATCCATTCTAATTCCTTCGTATGATCCATTCTAATTCATTCGTACGGTATGATTCATTCCAATTCATTCGTACGATTCATTCTAATTCAATCCATTCTAATTCATTCGTACGATCCATTCTAATTCATTCGTACGATCCATTCTAATTCATTCGTATGATTCATTCTAATTCAATCTATTCTAATTCATTCGTACGATCCATTCTTACTCATTCGTATGATCCATTCTAATTCATTCGCACGAATGAATCCATTCTAATTCATTCGTATGATCCATTCTAATTTATTCGCATGAATGTATCCATTCTAATTCATTCGTACGATCCATTCTATCTCATTCGTACAATCCATTCTATTTCATTCGTACGATCCATTCTAATTCTTTCGCACGATCCATTCTAATTCATTAATACGATCCAATCTAATTCATTCATACGATCTATTCTAATTCATTCGCACGAATATATCCTTTCTAATTCATTCGTACGATCCATTCTAATTCATTCACACAATCTATTCTAATTCATTAGTGCGATCCATTCTAATTCATTCGTACGATCCATTCTAATTCATTAGCACGATCCAAATTCATTTATCCGTACGATCTATTCTATTTCATTCGTACGATCCATTCTTATCGTACGATCCATTCTAATTCAATCCATTCTAATTCATTCGTACGATCCATTCTAATTCATTCGTACGATCCA
Organism: Chamaelirium japonicum; assembly: GCA_947650365.1. Lineage (NCBI taxonomy): Eukaryota > Viridiplantae > Streptophyta > Magnoliopsida > Liliales > Melanthiaceae > Chamaelirium > Chamaelirium japonicum. The sequence goes on along the minus strand of CANTAL010000141.1, from coordinate 587,293 downwards.
TTCTAATTCATTCGTACGATTCATTCTAATTCAATCCATTCTAATTCATTCGTACGATCCATTCTTACTCATTCGTACGATCCATTCTAATTCATTCGCACGAATGAATCCATTCTAATTCATTCGTATAATCCATTCTAATTCATTCGCATGAATGTATCCATTCTAATTCATTCGTACGATCCATTCTATCTCATTCGTACAATCCATTCTATTTCATTCGTACGATCCATTCTAATTCATTCGCACGATCCATTCTAATTCATTCGCATGATCCATTCTAATTCATTCGTACGATCGATTCTAATTCATTCATACGATCCATTCTAATTCATTCGCACGAATGTATCCATTCTAATTCATTCGTACGATCCATTCTAATTCATTCGCACAATCTATTCTAATTCATTCATACGATCCATTCTAATTTATTCGCACGATCCATTCTAATTCATTCATACGATCCATTCTAATTCATTCATATGATCCATTCTAATTTATTCGCACGATCCATTCTTACTCATTTGTACGATCCATTCTAATTCATTCGAACGATCCATTCTAATTCATTAATACGATCCATTCTAATTCATTCGCACGATCCATTCTAATTCATTCACACTCATACGATCCATTCTAATTCATTCGCTCAAATGTATCCTTTCTAATTCATTCGTACGATCCATTCTAATTAATTTGCACAATCTATTCTAATTCATTCGAACGATCCATTCTAATTCATTCGTACGATCCATTCTAATTCATTCGTACGATCCATTCTAATTCATTCATATGATCCATTCTAATTCATTCGCACGAATGTATCCATTCTAATTCATTCGTACGATCCATTCTAATTCATTTGTACGAATGTATCCACTCTAATTCATTCATACGATCCATTCTAATTCATTCGCACGAATATATCCATTCCAATTCATTCGTACGATCCATTCTAATTCATTCGCACAATCTATTCTAATTCATTCATACGATCAATTCTAATTCATTAGCATGATCCATTCTAATTCATTCGTACGATCTATTCTATTTCATTCGTACAATCCATTCTTACTCAATCGTATGATCCATTCTAATCCATTCGCACAATCTATTCTAATTTATTCGTACGATCCATTCTATTTCATTCGTACGATCCATTCTAATTCATACGATCCATTCTATTTCATTCATACGATCCATTTTAATTCATTCGCACGATCCATTCTAATTCAATCATACGATCCATTCTAATTCATTCGTACGATCCATTCTAATTTCTTCGTATGATCTATTCTAATTCCTTCGTACGATACATTCTAATTCCTTTGTACGATCCATTCAAATTCATTCGCACGAATCTATCCATTCTAATTCATTCGTACGATCCATTCTAATTCATTCGCACGATCCATTCTAATTCATTAATACGATCCAATCTAATTCATTCATACGATCTATTCTAATTCATTTGCACGAATATATCCTTTCTAATTCATTCGTACGATCCATTCTAATTCATTCGAACAATCTATTCTAATTCATTAGTACGATCCATTCTAATTCATTCGTACGATCCATTCTAATTCATTAGCACGATCCAAATTCATTTATCCGTACGATCTATTCTATTTCATTCGTACGATCCATTCTTATCGCATGATCCATTCTAATTCATTCGCACAATCCATTCTCCATTCTAATTCCTTCGTACGATCCATTCTAATTCCTTCGTATCTATTCTAATTCACTCATACGATCCATTCTAATTCATTCATACGATCCATTCTAATTCATTCGCATGAATGTATCCATTTTAATTCATTCGTACGATCCATTCTAATTCATTCGCACAATCTATTCTAATTCATTCATACGATCAATCCTAATTCATTCGCACGAATGTATCCATTCTAATTCATTCGTACAATCCATTCTATTTCATTCGTACGATCCATTCTTACTCATTCGTACGATCCATTCGTATCCATTCTAATTCATTCGTACGATCTATTCTTATTCACTCGTACGATCCATTCTAATTCATTAATACGATCCAATCTAATTCATTCATACGATCCATTCTAATTCATTCGTACGATCCACTCTAATTCATTCGCACGATCCATTCTAATTCATTCGCACGATCCATTCTAATTCATTCATACGATCCATTCTAATTCATTCGTACGATCCATTCTAATTCATTCGCACGATCCATTCTAATTCATTCGCATGAATGTATCCATTCTAATTCATTCGTATGATCCATTCTTATTCATTCACACGATCCATTCTAAGTCATTCATACAATCCATTCTATTTCTTTTGCACGAATGTATCCATTCCAATTCATTCTTACGATCCATTCTATTTCATTCGTACGATCCATTCTAATTCATTCGCACAATCTATTCTAATTCATTCGTACGATCCACTCTAATTCATTCGCACGATCCATTCTAATTCATTCATACGATCCATTCTATTTCATTTGTACGATCCATTCTTACTCATTCATACGATCCATTCTAATTCATTCGCATGAATGTTTCCATTCTAATTCATTCGTACGATCCATTCTAATTCATTCGTACGATCCATTCTATCTCATTCGTACAATCCATTCTATTTCATTCGTACGATCCATTCTAATTCATTCGCACGATCCATTATAATTCATTAATACGATCCAATCTAAATCATTCATACGATCTATTCTAATTCATTCGCACGAATATATCCTTTCTAATTCATTCGTACGATCCATTCTAATTCATTCGCACAATCTATTCTAATTCATTAGTACGATCCATTCTAATTCATTCGTACGATCCATTCTAATTCATTAGCACGATCCAAATTCATTTATCCGTACGATCTATTCTATTTCATTCGTACGATCCATTCTTATCGTACGATCCATTCTAATTCAATCCATTCTAATTCATTCGTACGATCCATTCTAATTCATTCGTACGATCCATTCTAATTCATTCGTACGATTCATTCTAATTCAATCCATTCTAATTCATTCGTACGATCCATTCTTACTCATTCGTACGATCCATTCTAATTCATTTGCACGAAGGTATCCATTCTAATTCATTCGTACTATCCATTCTAATTCATTCGTACGATTTATTCTAATTCAATCCATTCTAATTCATTCGTACGATCCATTCTTACTCATTCGTACGATCCATTCTAATTCATTCGCACGAATGAATCCATTCTAATTCATTCGTATGATCGATTCTAATTCATTCGCATGAATGTATCCATTCTAATTCATTCGTACGATCCATTCTATCTCATTCGTACAATTCATTCTATTTCATTCGTACGATCCATTCTAATTCATTCGCACGATCCATTCTAATTCATTCGCATGATCCATTCTAATTTATTCGTACGATCGATTCTAATTCATTCATACGATCCATTCTAATTCATTCGCACGAATATATCCATTCTAATTCATTCGTACGATCCATTCTAATTCATTAGCACGATCCAAATTCATTTATCCGTACGATCTATTCTATTTCATTCGTACGATCCATTCTTATCGTACGATCCATTCTAATTCAATCCATTCTAATTCATTCGTACGATCCATTCTAATTCATTCGTACGATCCATTCTAATTCATTCGTACGATTCATTCTAATTCAATCCATTCTAATTCATTCGTACGATCCATTCTTACTCATTCGTACGATCCATTCTAATTCATTTGCACGAAGGTATCCATTCTAATTCATTCGTACTATCCATTCTAATTCATTCGTACGATTTATTCTAATTCAATCCATTCTAATTCATTCGTACGATCCATTCTTACTCATTCGTACGATCCATTCTAATTCATTCGCACGAATGAATCCATTCTAATTCATTCGTATGATCCATTCTAATTCATTCGCATGAATGTATCCATTCTAATTCATTCGTACGATCCATTCTATCTCATTCGTACAATTCATTCTATTTCATTCGTACGATCCATTCTAATTCATTCGCACGATCCATTCTAATTCATTCGCATGATCCATTCTAATTTATTCGTACGATCGATTCTAATTCATTCATACGATCCATTCTAATTCATTCGCACGAATATATCCATTCTAATTCATTCGTACGATCCATTCTAATTCATTCGCACAATCTATTCTAATTCATTCGCACGAATATATCCGGTCTTGCTTTAAGTCCGCTCAACGGCGGACTACCCCGAGAAGCTCAAGGTCGCCTACCGGCTGCCTCTGAGGATCCCGGTCTTGCTTTAAGTCCACACAACGGCGGACTATACTTTATAGATCATGCGAGCTCTTGCTGAGCCGAGCTTCCGAGCAAAATTCTTTGTTGAACACCTCCCGCCTCTCCACGGCCTTAACGACGAGAGGTCGCAGAGCCGGAGGAGGTTGCTGCTCGACTGCCTTTCCCTTTCGATCTAACAGTGCATCTTCGACCTTGATGTGTTGCTGGACAAGGGCGAAGAGCTCGACCATCGTGCGAGGATCTTTGATCACCAGCGCGTCCTGAAGCTTACTTCCCTCGGCGAGGTCGTTCCGAAAAGCGCGCACCGTTGTGCGATCTTGGCCGACAGCGCTCTCCAGAGCGAGGTAGGCGCTTCGAAAGCGCATCGCGAAGCTTCAAAGGGTTTCACGGGCTCCCATGGCCAAGGTGAAGAGAGACTCAATCCTCTTTGGGGGCTGCCTGTTGCAGCGGTACTGCTCCAGAAACAATCGGGAGAGAGTTGGGAAGTCTGGAATGGTGCCCGATGGCAATTTGTGGAACCAGTTTAACGCCGAGCCCGTCAAACTACTCGGGAAAGCCCGGCACAAGACATGGTCTTGGTCCCGGAAAAACAGAAGCTTTCTGTTAGCCAAGAGATGGTCAACGGGATCCTGCGACCCGTCGAACAATACAAACTTCAGGGGGGTCCAATGGTGCGGAAAACCCCCTTGGTGGACCTCGCTGGTGAAGGGCGAGCTACCCCCGTGGGCGGCGAGGTCCTCCAGCAGGTCGACCATCGCGTTAGGTCGTTGCCAGTGCCCGGGGAGAACTCCCAGAGGCTGCTGCGCAGGTCCTAGGCGGCCGTGCACGCTCCCTCGAGGGAGGTTCGGATCCACCCCGCGGCGACCCTCGGGGGCTACCGATCGGCGGCCTCCTTGCTGTTCGCCCGCGGATCCCTTCAGCGTGTCAGTTGGTCTGTGGGAGGCCGTTGCCTCGCGAGCTTCGAAAAGTATAGCCACCGCAGGCTCTTTCCCTCGTCGCTGATGGCGCGGGTCACGATCCCGCTCTAGAGACCATGCCTCCGACCCGTCAGAATCGACGCTCCGGCTACGGCGGCAAGGGATGGTCGCGCGCGAGGTCGCCTGGTTGCTAGACCGCTGGGTTACTAGCTTCTGCAACCTCATAAGCGGGGTTTCCGGCACCCTGCGCATGACCGCTCTCCCGACCGGGGGTTCCGGATGGGAAACCTGCCGTGCCGGAGCGGTCGTGAGCGGGCGCGATGTTGAAGCTGGTGGTCGCACCGGAGGTGCCGTATTCGTCGGCCCAGACCGTCGGCTGGCCGCCGGAGCCTGACGCAATCGCGTCAGTTCCTCCATCATGGCCCGCTGGGTGGCCAACATCTCCAACAGGAGCTGGTCACTGAGCGGGACATGGGGCTGGGGGGTCTCAACCGGAGGTTCGCCGCGCGCAGAACTCGCACGGGTCCTCGGTCGCCTGCGTCCCCTTGTCGCCGGAGCCATCTTTGGGGTTACGAGCGTCGACGGCGTTCAACCGCGTGGTCGGGGGCGTTCTCGCAGGAACCAGTCGAAGATCCCACAGACGGCGCCAAATGTATGGGGGATTTTTTGCTGGTCCGTACGGGCTGCCTGCAAGACAAAGAAAAGAGAACGTGAGAACGGCTGGCTCCCTTAGGAGCGCAGACCCTCCGACGCTCAAGTCAGTCACGGTAGCACAACGGCGAGCTACGGTATACCAAAGTGGTAGGGAAAGGGATTTCCAACCTCTACTATGGAGCTTGGGGGTGGGCATTTATAGCAATAGGCGGCCTACCGTGGCCCGACACGTGGAGATTCTTCTAGAGCCTTCTAGACCCCCACGATCTGGCTCGCATGGGCTTGACAGTCCTTGGTACTCGCGCCCTGACAGTCCTTGGTACTCGCGCCCTGACAGTCTGTCGTCAAGCCTGCCAGGCGGTTTGAGTGGGGGAGAGCATCTTTCTTGTCGTGGCCAGGTGGCTATTCTGGAATGTTCAAGTCTGGGCGGTCTCAGGGAGGAAGAAAAAGGCAAGCTCGCCCTGTACTGCTCCGTCCTTTCGCCCACATCTATCAAGAGTCGGACCTCGCGGGAGCAACCTCTTCGATAAATAGGGATCTGGGCGAGCAGGGGCGAGCTCCTGGAAGAGCCTAGGCGAGCTCCTGAGCGAGCTTGGCGAGCTCCTGGGAGAGCCTAGGCGAGCTCCTGAACGAGTTTGGCGAGCTCCTGGGAGAGCCTAGGCGAGCTCCTGGGAGAGCCTAGGCGAGCTCCTGCGCGAGCTTTGGTGAGCTCCTGAGCGAGCCAGGCGAGCTCCCGAGCGAGCTAGGCGAGCTCCTACGCGAGCTTCGGCGAGCTCCCGAGCGAGCTAGGCGTGCTCCCGAGCGAGCTAGGCGTGCTCCTGAGCGAGCTCTTCGCCTATAGCCCTTTCAGCCCACTGTGGATCTCGCTTCTTGTCAAGATGTTTTGATGAGCGCGGAGGAGAGGGCGAACTCCTGTGCGAGTTTCTGCTACCCCCAACACGATGCATTCTAATTCCTTCGTATGATCCATTCTAATTCATTCGTACGGTATGATTCATTCCAATTCATTCGTACGATTCATTCTAATTCAATCCATTCTAATTCATTCGTACGATCCATTCTAATTCATTCGTACGATCCATTCTAATTCATTCGTACGATTCATTCTAATTCAATCTATTCTAATTCATTCGTACGATCCATTCTTACTCATTCGTACGATCCATTCTAATTCATTCGCACGAATGAATCCATTCTAATTCATTCGTATGATCCATTCTAATTTATTCGCATGAATGTATCCATTCTAATTCATTCGTACGATCCATTCTATCTCATTCGTACAATCCATTCTATTTCATTCGTACGATCCATTCTAATTCATTCGCACGATCCATTCTAATTCATTAATACGATCCAATCTAATTCATTCATACGATCTATTCTAATTCATTCGCACGAATATATCCTTTCTAATTCATTCGTACGATCCATTCTAATTCATTCACACAATCTATTCTAATTCATTAGTACGATCCATTCTAATTCATTCGTACGATCCATTCTAATTCATTAGCACGATCCAAATTCATTTATCCGTACGATCTATTCTATTTCATTCGTACGATCCATTCTTATCGTACGATCCATTCTAATTCAATCCATTCTAATTCATTCGTACGATCCATTCTAATTCATTCGTACGATCCATTCTAATTCATTCGTACGATTCATTCTAATTCAATCCATTCTAATTCATTCGTACGATCCATTCTTACTCATTCGTACGATCCATTCTAATTCATTCGCACGAATGAATCCATTCTAATTCATTCGTATGATCCATTCTAATTCATTCGCATGAATGTATCCATTCTAATTCATTCGTACGATCCATTCTATCTCATTCGTACAATCCATTCTATTTCATTCGTACGATCCATTCTAATTCATTCGCACGATCCATTCTAATTCATTCGCATGATCCATTCTAATTCATTCGTACGATCGATTCTAATTCATTCATACGATCCATTCTAATTCATTCGCACGAATGTATCCATTCTAATTCATTCGTACGATCCATTCTAATTCATTCGCACAATCTATTCTAATTCATTCATACGATCCATTCTAATTTATTCGCACGATCCATTCTAATTCATTCATACGATCCTTTCTAATTCATTCATATGATCCATTCTAATTTATTCGCACGATCCATTCTTACTCATTTGTACGATCCATTCTAATTCATTCGAACGATCCATTCTAATTCATTAATACGATCCATTCTAATTCATTCGCACGATCCATTCTAATTCATTCACACTCATACGATCCATTCTAATTCATTCGCTCAAATGTATCCTTTCTAATTCATTCGTACGATCCATTCTAATTAATTCGCACAATCTATTCTAATTCATTCGAACGATCCATTCTAATTCGTTCGTACGATCCATTCTAATTCATTCGTACGATCCATTCTAATTCATTCATATGATCCATTCTAATTCATTCGCACGAATGTATCCATTCTAATTCATTTGTACGAATGTATCCACTCTAATTCATTCATACGATCCATTCTAATTCATTCGCACGAATATATCCATTCCAATTCGTTCGTACGATCCATTCTAATTCATTCGCACAATTTATTCTAATTCATTCATACGATCAATTCTAATTCATTAGCATGATCCATTCTAATTCATTCGTACGATCTATTCTATTTCATTCGTACAATCCATTCTTACTCAATCGTATGATCCATTCTAATCCATTCGCACAATCTATTCTAATTCATTCGTACGATCCATTCTATTTCATTCATATGATCCATTCTAATTCATACGATCCATTCTATTTCATTCATACGATCCATTTTAATTCATTCGCACGATCCATTCTAATTCAATCATACGATCCATTCTAATTCATTCGTACGATCCATTCTAATTTCTTCGTATGATCTATTCTAATTCCTTCGTACGATCCATTCTAATTCCTTTGTACGATCCATTCAAATTCATTCGCACGAATCTATCCATTCTAATTCATTCGTACGATCCATTCTAATTCATTCGCACGATCCATTCTAATTCATTAATACGATCCAATCTAATTCATTCATACGATCTATTCTAATTCATTTGCACGAATATATCCTTTCTAATTCATTCGTACGATCCATTCTAATTCATTCGAACAATCTATTCTAATTCATTAGTACGATCCATTCTAATTCATTCGTACGATCCATTCTAATTCATTAGCACGATCCAAATTCATTTATCCGTACGATCTATCCTATTTCATTCGTACGATCCATTCTTATCGCATGATCCATTCTAATTCATTCGCACAATCCATTCTCCATTCTAATTCCTTCGTACGATCCATTCTAATTCCTTCGTATCCATTCTAATTCACTCATACGATCCATTCTAATTCATTCATACGATCCATTCTAATTCATTCGCATGAATGTATCCATTTTAATTCATTCGTACGATCCATTCTAATTCATTCACACAATCTATTCTAATTCATTCATACGATCAATCCTAATTCATTCGCACGAATGTATCCATTCTAATTCATTCGTACAATCCATTCTATTTCATTCGTACGATCCCTTCTTACTCATTCGTACGATCCATTCGTATCCATTCTAATTCATTCGTACGATCTATTCTTATTCACTCGTACGATCCATTCTAATTCATTAATACGATCCAATCTAATTCATTCATACGATCCATTCTAATTCATTCGTACGATCCACTCTAATTCATTCGCACGATCCATTCTAATTCATTCGCACGATCCATTCTAATTCATTCGTACGATCCATTCTAATTCATTCGCACGATCCATTCTAATTCATTCGCACGATCCATTCTAATTCATTCGCATGAATGTATCCATTCTAATTCATTCGTATGATCCATTCTTATTCATTCACACGATCCATTGTAAGTCATTCATACAATCCATTCTATTTCTTTTGCACGAATGTATCCATTCCAATTCATTCTTACGATCCATTCTATTTCATTCGTACGATCCATTCTAATTCATTCGCACAATCTATTCTAATTCATTCGTACGATCCATTCTAATTCATTCGCACGATCCATTCTAATTCATTCATACGATCCATTCTATTTCATTTGTACGATCCATTCTTACTCATTCGTACGATCCATTCTAATTCATTCGCATGAATGTTTCCATTCTAATTCATTCGTACGATCCATTCTAATTCATTCGTACGATCCATTCTATCTCATTCGTACAATCCATTCTATTTCATTCGTACGATCCATTCTAATTCATTCGCACGATCCATTATAATTCATTAATACGATCCAATCTAAATCATTCATACGATCTATTCTAATTCATTCGCACGAATATATCCTTTCTAATTCATTCGTACGATCCATTCTAATTCATTCGCACAATCTATTCTAATTCATTAGTACGATCCATTCTAATTCATTCGTACGATCCATTCTAATTCATTAGCACGATCGAAATTCATTTATCCGTACGATCTATTCTATTTCATTCGTACGATCCATTCTTATCGTACGATCCATTCTAATTCAATCCATTCTAATTCATTCGTACGATCCATTCTAATTCATTCGTACGATCCATTCTAATTCATTCGTACGATTCATTCTAATTCAATCCATTCTAATTCATTCGTACGATCCATTCTTACTCATTCATACGATCCATTCTAATTCATTTGCACGAAGGTATCCATTCTAATTCATTCGTACTATCTATTCTAATTCATTCGTACGATTTATTCTAATTCAATCCATTCTAATTCATTCGTACGATCCATTCTTACTCATTCGTACGATCCATTCTAATTCATTCGCACGAATGAATCCATTCTAATTCATTCGTATGATCCATTCTAATTCATTCGCATGAATGTATCCATTCTAATTCATTCGTACGATCCATTCTATCTGATTCGTACAATCCATTCTATTTCATTCGTATGATCCATTCTAATTCATTCGCACGATCCATTCTAATTCATTCGCATGATCCATTCTAATTCATTCGTACGATCGATTCTAATTCATTCATACGATCCATTCTAATTCATTCGCACGAATGTATCCATTCTAATTCATTCGTACGATCCAATCTAATTCATTCGCACAATCTATTCTAATTCATTCATACGATCCATTCTAATTTATTCGCACGTTCCATTCTAATTCATTCATACGATCCATTCTAATTCATTCATATGATCCATTCTAATTCATTCGCATGATCCATTCTTACTCATTCGTACGATCCTTTATAATTCATTCGCACGATCCATTCTAATTCATTAATACGATCCATTCTAATTCATTCGCACGATCCATTCTAATTCATTCACACTCATACGATCCATTCTAATTCATTCGCACAAATGTATCCTTTCTAATTCATTCGTACGATCCATTCTAATTCATTCGCACAATCTATTCTAATTCATTCGAACGATCCATTCTAATTCATTCGTACGATCCATTCTAATTCATTCGCACGATCCATTCTAATTCATTCGCACGATCCATTCTAATTCATTAGCACGATCCATTCTAATTCATTCGTACGAACCATTCTAATTCATTTATACGATCCAATCTAATTCATTCATACGATCCATTCTAATTCTTTCACACGAATGTATCCATTCTAATTCATTCGTACGATCCATTCTAATTCATTAGCACGAAAAAACACGATCCACTCACATACGAATAAATTAGAATGAATTAGAATGGATTGTGTGAATGAATTAGAATGGATCGTGCGAATGAATTAGAATGGATCGTGCGAATGAATTAGAATATGGATCGTATGAAGGAATTAGAATGGATCGTACGAATGAATTCGAATGTATCCTTTCTAATTCATTCGTACGATCCATTCTAATTCCTTCGTACGATCCATTCTAATTCATTCGTACGATCCATTCTAATTCATTCGCACGATCCATTCTAATTTATTCGTACGATCCATTCTATTTCATTCATACGATCCATTCTAATTCATTCATACGATCTATTCTAATTCTTTCGCACGAATGTATCCATTCTAATTCATTCGTACGATCCATTCTAATTCATTCGCACGATCCATTCTAATTCATTCATACAATCCATTCTCATTCTTTTGCACGAATGTATCCATTCTAATTCATTCGTTCGATCCATTCTAATTCATTCGTACAATCCATTCTAATTCATTCGCACGATCCATTCTAATTCATGCATACGATCCAATCTAATTCATTCATACGATCCATTCTAATTCATTCCCACGAATGTATCCATTCTAATTCATTCGTACATATATGAATGAATTCGAATGGATCGTACGAATGAATTAGAGTTGATACATTCGTGCGAATGAATTAGAATGGATTGTACGAATGAATTAGATTGGATCGTATGAATGAATTATAATGGATCATGCGAATGAATTAGAATAGATCATACGAATGAATTAGAATGGATCGTACGAATGAATTAGAATGGATATATTCGTGCAAAAGAATTAGAATGGATTGTATGAATGAATTAGAAAGGATCGTGCGAATGAATTAGAATGGATACATTCGTGCGAATGAATTAGAATGGATCGTATGAATGAATTAGATTGGATCGTATGAATGAATTAGAATGGATCGTGCGAATGAATTAGAATGGATCGTACGAATGAATTAGAATGGATCGTTTGAATGAATTAGAATGGATCGTACTTATGAATTAGAATGGGTCATACGAATGAAATAGAATGGATCGTACGAAGGAATTAGAAAGGATCGTACAAACGAATTAGAATGGATCGTAAGAATGAAATAGAATAGATCGTACGAATGAATTAGAATGGATCGTATGAATGAATTAGATTGGATCGTATGAATGAATTAGAATGGATTGTACGAATGAAATAGAATAGATCGTATGAATGAATTAGAATGGATCGTGCGAATGAATTAGAATGGGTCGTATGAATGAATTAGAATGGATACACGATCCAGATCCATTCTAATTCATTCGCACAATCTATTCTAATTCATTCGTAGGATCCATTCTAATTCATTACTACGATCCATTCTAATTCATTCATACGATCCATTATCGTACGAATGAATTAGAATGGATCGTATGAATGAATTAGATTGGATCGTATGAATGAATTAGAATGGATTGTACGAATGAAATAGAATAGATCGTACGAATGAATTAGAATGGATCGTGCGAATGAATTAGAATGGGTCGTACGAATGAATTAGAATGGATACACGATCCAGATCCATTCTAATTCATTCGCACAATCTATTCTAATTCATTCGTAGGATCCATTCTAATTCATTACTACGATCCGTTCTAATTCATTCATACGATCCATTCTAATTCATTCATTCGATCCATTCTAATTCATTCGTACGATCCATTCTAATTCATTCGCACGATCCATTCTAATTCATTCATAGGATCCATTCTAATTCATTCGTACGATCTATTCTATTTCATTCGTACAATCCATTCTTACTCAATCGTATGATCCATTCTAATCCATTCGCACAATCTATTCTAATTCATTCGTACAATCCATTCTATTTCATTCGTACGATCTATTCTATTTCATTCGTACAATCCATTCTAATTCATTCATATGATCCAATCTAATTCATTCATATGATCCATTCTAATTCATTCGTACGATCTATTCTATTTCATTCATACGATCCATTCTAATTCGTTTGTACGATCCTTTCTAATTCCTTCGTCCGATCCATTCTATTTCATTCGTATGACCTATTCTAATTCATAAGTACGATCCATTCTAATTCATTCAAACGATCCATTCTAATTCATTCGTACAATCCATTCTAATTCATTCGTACGATCCATTCTAATTCATTTGCACAAAGGTATCCATTCTAATTCATTCGTACTATCCATTCTAATTCCTTCGTACGATCCATTCTAATTCCTTCGTACGATCCATTCTAATTCATTCGCACAATCTATTCTAATTCATTCATACGATCCATTCTAATTTATTCGCACGATCCATTCTAATTCATTCATACGATCCATTCTAATTCATTCAGATGATCCATTCTAATTCATTCGCACGATCCATTCTAATTCATTCGTACGATCCATTCTAATTCATTCGCACGATCCATTCTAATTCATTCGCATGATCCATTCTAATTTATTCATACGATCCATTCTAATTCATTCGTACGATCCATTCTAATTCATTCGTAAGATGCAATCTAATTCATTCATACGATCCATTCTAATTCTTTCGCACGAATGTATCCATTCTAATTCATTCGTATGAATGAATTAGAATAGATTGTCCGAATGAATTAGAATGGATCGTACGAATGAATTAGAATGGATACATTCGTGCGAATGAATTAGAATGGATCGTAGGAATGAATTAGAATCGATCGTACGAATGAATTAGAATGGATCATGCGAATGGATTAGAATGGATCGTACGAATGAATTAGAATGGATCGTACGAATGAAATAGAATGGATTGTACGAATGAGATAGAATGGATCATACGAATGAATTAGAATGGATACATTCATGCGAATGAATTAGAATGGATCATACGAATGAATTAGAATGGATTCATTCGTGCAAATGAATTAGAAAGGATCATACGAATGAGTAAGAAAGGATCGTACGAATGAATTAAAATGGATTGAATTAGAATGAATCGTACGAATGAATTAGAATGGATAGATTCGTGCGAATGAATTTGAATGTATCGTACGAAGGAATTAGAATGGATCGTACGAAGGAATTAGAATAGATCATACGAAGAAATTAGAATGGATCGTACGAATGAATTAGAATGGATCGTATGAATGAATTAGAATGGATCGTGCGAATGAATTAAAATGGATCGTATGAATGAAATAGAATGGATCGTATGAATTAGAATGGATCGTACGAATGAAATAGAATGGATCGTACGAAAGAATTAGAATAGATTGTGCGAATGGATTAGAATGGATCATACGATTGAGTAAGAATGGATTGTACGAATGAAATAGAATAGATCGTACGAATGAATTAGAATGGATCATGCTAATGAATTAGAATGGATCGTGCGAATGAATTAGAATGGATCGTACGAATGAATTAGAATGGATCGTATGAATTAGAATGGATCGTACGAAGGAATTAGAATGGATCGTATGAATGAATTAGATTGGATCGTATTAATGAATTTGAATGGATCGTATGAATGAATTAGATTGGATCGTATGAATGAATTAGAATGGATCTTGCGAATGAATTAGAATGGATCGTACGAATGAAATAGAATGGATTGTATGAATGAATTAGAATAGATAGTGCGAATGAATTAGAATGGATCTTACGAATGAATTAGAATGGAACATATGAATGAATTAGAATGGATCGTACGTATGAATTAGAATGGATCGTGCGAATGAATTAGAATGGATCGTATGAATGAATTAGAGTAGATACATTCATACGAAGGAATTAGAATGGATCGTACGAATGAATTAGAATGGATTATATGAATGAATTAGAATGGATCGTACGAATGAATTAGAATGGATACATTCGTGCGAATGAATTAGAATGGATTGTACGAATAAATTAGAATGGATCATACGAATGAATTAGAATAGATTGTACGAATGAATTAGAATGGATCGTACGTCTAATTCATTCGTAGGATCCATTCTAATTCATTCATACAATCCATTCTACTTCTTTTGCACGAATGTATCCATTCTAATTCATTCGTACGATCCATTCTAATTCCTTCGTACGATCCATTCTAATTCTTTCGTACGATCCATTCTAATTCATTCCCATGAATGTATCCATTCTAATTGATACGTACGAACCATTCTATTTCATTCGTATGATCCATTCTTACTCATTCGTACGATCCATTCTAATTCTAATTCATTCATATGATCCATTCTAATTCATTAGCACGATCCATTCTAATTCATTCACACGATCCATTCTAATTCATTCGTACGATCCATTCTAATTCATTCATACAATCCATTCTAATTCATTCGCACGAATGTATCCATTCTAATTCATTCGTACGATCCATTCTAATTCATTAGCACGAAAAAACACGATCCACACACGAATGGATCGTGCGAATGAATTAGAATCGATCATGCGAATGAATTAGAATGGATCATATGAATGAATTAGAATGGATCGTACGAATGAGTAAGAATGGATCATACGAATGAAATAAAATGGATCGTACGTATCAATTAGAATGGATACATTCATGGGAATGAATTAGAATGGATCGTACGAAGGAATTAGAATGGATCGTACGAATGAATTAGAATGGTTACATTCGTGCAAAAGAAGTAGAATGGATTGTATGAATGAATTAGAATGGATCGTACGAATGAATTAGACGTACGATCCATTCTAATTCATTAGTACAATCTATTCTAATTCATTCATACGATCCATTCTAATTTATTCGTACAATCCTTTCTAATTCATTCGCACGAATGTATCCATTCTAATTCATTCGTACGATCCATTCTAATTCATTCATATAATCCATTCTAATTCATTCGTACGATCCATTCTAATACCTTCGTACGAATGTATCTACTCTAATTCATTCATACGATCCATTCTAATTCATTCGCACGATCCATTCTAATTCATACGTACGATCCATTCTAATTCATTCATATGATCCATTCTAATTCATTCGTATGATCCGTTCTAATTCATTCGCACGATCCATTCTAATTCATTTATACGATCCAATCTAATTCATTCATACGATCCATTCTAATTCTTTCGCACGAATGTATCCATTCTAATTCATTCGTACGATCCATTCTAATTCATTAGCACGAAAATACACGATCCACTCACATACGAATAAATTAGAATGAATTCGAATGGATTGTGTGAATGAATTAGAATGGATCGTATGAATGAATTAGAATGGATCGTGCGAATGAATTAGAATTGATCGTACGAATGAATTAGAATAGATTGTGCGAATGAATTAGAATGGATCGTACGAATGAATTGGAATGGATACATTCGTGCGAATGAATTAGAATGGATCATATGAATGAATTAGAGTGGATACATTCGTACAAATGAATTAGAATTGGTCGTACGAATGAATTAGAATGGATACATTCGTGCGAATGAATTAGAATGGATCATATGAATGAATTAGAATGGATCGTTTGAGTGAATGCGAATGGATCGTGCGAATGAATTAGAATGGATTGTACGAATGAATTAGAATGGATCGTACGAATGAATTAGAATGGATCGTACGAAGGAATTAGAATGGATCGTACGAAGGAATTAGAATGGATAGTATGAATGAATTAGAATGGATACCTTCGTGCAAATGAATTAGAATGGATCGTACGAATGAGTAAGAATGGATCGTACGAATGAAATAGAATGGATCGTATGAATGAATTAGAATGGATCGTGCGAATGAATTAGAATGGATCGTACGAATGAATTAGAATAGATTGTGCGAATGAATTAGAATGGATCGTACGAATGAATTAGAATGGATCGTATGGATGAATTAGAATGGATCGTGCGAATGAATTAGAATGGATCGTACGAATGAAATAGAATGGATTGTACGAATGAAATAGATTAGATCGTGCGAATGAATTAGAATAGATCGTATGAATGAATTAGATTGGATCGTATTAATGAATTAGAATGGATCGTACGAATGAATTAGAATGGATCGTACGAATGAATTAGAATGGATACATTCGTGCAAAAGAATTAGAATGGATTGTATGAATGAATTAGAATGGATCGTGCGAATGAATTAGAATGGATACATTCGAATTCATTCGCACGATCCATTCTAATTCCTTCGTATGATCCATTATAATTCATTCGTACGGTATGATTCATTCTAATTCATTCGTACGATTCATTCTAATTCAATCCATTCTAATTCATTCGTACGATCCATTCTAATTCATTCGTACGATCCATTCTAATTCATTCGTACGATTCATTCTAATTCAATCGTACGATTCATTCTAATTCAATCCATTCTAATTCATTCGTACGATCCATTCTAATTCATTCGTACGATCCATCCTAATTCCTTTGTATGACCCATTATATTTCATTCGTATGATCCATTCTAACTCCT
This sequence comes from Chamaelirium japonicum, assembly GCA_947650365.1. NCBI lineage: Eukaryota > Viridiplantae > Streptophyta > Magnoliopsida > Liliales > Melanthiaceae > Chamaelirium > Chamaelirium japonicum. The sequence continues at coordinate 569,231 of CANTAL010000141.1, read as the reverse complement.
TTGTACGATCCAGTCTAATTCATTCCCATGAATGTATCCATTCCAATTCATTTGCACGAATGTATCCAATCTAATTCATTCATACGATCCATTCTAATTCTTTCGCACAAATGTATCCATTCTAATTCATTCGTACGATCCATTCTAATTCATTAGCACGAAAAAACACGATCCACTCACATACGAATAAATTAGAATGAATTAGAATGGATTGTGTGAATGAATTAGAATGGATCGTATGAATGAATTAGAATGGATCGTGCGAATGAATTAGAATGGATCGTGCGAATGAATTAGAATATGGATCGTACGAAGGAATTAGAATGGATCGTACGAATGAATTCGAATGTATCCTTTCTAATTCAATCGTACGATCCATTCTAATTCCTTCGTACGACCCATTCTAATTCATTCGTACGATCCATTCTAATTCATTCGCACGATCCATTCTAATTTATGCATACGATCCATTCTAATTCATTCGTACGATCCATTCTAATTTATTCGTACGATCCATTCTAATTCATCCGCACAATCTATTCTAATTCATTCGTACGATCCATTCTAATTCATTCGTACGATCCATTCTAATTCATTCGTACGATCCATTCTAATTCATTTGCACGAAGGTATCCATTCTAATTCATTCGTACTATCCATTCTAATTCCTTCGTACGATCCATTCTAACTCCTTCGTACAATCCATTCTAATTCATTCGCAAGATCCATTCTAATTCATTAATACGATCCAATCTAATTCATTCATACGATCTATTCTAATTAGAATGGATCGTACGAATGAATTAGAATGGATCATGCGAATGAATTAGAATGGATCGTGCGAATGAATTAGAATGGTTCGTACGAATGAAATAGAATGGATTGTACGAATAAGATAGAATGGATCGTACGAATGAATTAGAATTGATACATTCATGCGAATGAATTAGAATGGATCGTATGAATGAATTAGAATGGATCGTGCGAATGAATTAGAATGGATCGTACGAATGAATTAGAATGGATCGTATGAATGAATTAGAATGGATCGTAGTAATGAATTAGAATGGATCCTACTAATGAATTAGAATAGATTGTGCGAATGAATTAGAATGGATCGTACGAATGAATTAGAATGGATCGTACGAATGAATTAGAATGGATCGTATGAATGAATTAGAATGGATCGTACGAATGAATTAAAATGGATCGTGCGAATGAATTAGAATGGATCGTATGAATGAATTAGAATGGATCGTACGAATGAATTAGAATAGATTGTGCGAATGAATTAGAATGGATCGTACGAATGATTTAGAATGGATCGTACGAATGAATTAGAATGGATCGTGCGAATGAATTAGAATGGATCGTACGAATGAATTAGAATGGATTGTACGAATGAAATAGAACAGATCATACGAATGAATCAGAATGGATCATGCTAATGAATTAGAATTGATCGTACGAATGAATTAGAATAGATTGTGCGAATGAATTAGAATGGATACATTCGTGCGAAAGAATTAGAATGGATCATATGAATGAATTAGATTGGATCGTATAAATGAATTAGAATGGATCGTACGAATGAATTAGAATGGATCGTGCTAATGAATTAGAATGGATCGTGCGAATGAATTAGAATGGATCGTGCGAATGAATTAGAATGGATCGTACGAATGAATTAGAATGGATCGTACGAATGAATTAGAATGGATCGTTCGAATGAATTAGAATAGATTGTGCGAATGAATTAGAATGGATCGTACGAATGAATTAGAATGGATCGTGCGAATAAATTAGAATGGATCGTATGAATGAATTAGAATGGATCGTGCGAATGAATTAGAATATGGATCGTACGAAGGAATTAGAATGGATCGTACGAATGAATTAGAATGGATCGTATGAATGAATTAGAATGGATCGTGCGAATGAATTAGAATGAATCGTACGAATGAAATAGAATGGATTCGCACGAATGTATCCATTCTAATTCATTCGTACGATCCATTTTAATTCATTCGTACAATCCATTCTAATTCATTCGCACGATCCATTCGCATTCACTCAAACGATCCATTCTAATTCATTCATATGATCCATTCTAATTCATTCGCACGAATGTATCCATTCTAATTCATTCGTACGATCCATTCTAATTCATTTGTACGAATGTATCCACTCTAATTCATTCATACGATCCATTCTAATTCATTCGCACGAATGTATCCATTCCAATTCATTCGAACGATCCATTCTAATTCATTCGCACAATCTATTCTAATTCATTCGTACGATCTATTCTAATTCATTAGCATGATCCATTCTAATTCATTCGTACGATCTATTCTATTTCATTCGTACAATCCATTCTTACTCAATCGTATGATCCATTCTAATCCATTCGCACAATCTATTCTAATTCATTCGTACGATCCATTCTATTTCATTCGTACGATCCATTCTAATTCATACGATCCATTCTATTTCATTCATACGATCCATTTTAATTCATTCGCACGATCCATTCTAATTCATTCATACGATCCATTCTAATTCATTCGTACGATCCATTCTAATTTCTTCGTATGATCTATTCTAATTCCTTCGTACGATCTATTCTAATTCCTTCGTACGATCCATTCAAATTCATTCGCACGAATCTATCCATTCTAATTCATTCGTACGATCCATTCTAATTCATTCGCACGATCCATTCTAATTCATTAATACGATCCAATCTAATTTATTCATACGATCTATTCTAATTCATTCGCACGAATATATCCTTTCTAATTCATTCGTACAATCCAAATTCATTTATCCGTACGATCTATTCTATTTCATTTGTACGATTCATTCTTATCGTACGATCCATTCTAATTCAATCCATTCTAATTCATTCGTACGATCCATTCAAATTCATTCGTACGATCCATTCTAATTCATTCGTACGATTCATTCTAATTCAATCCATTCTAATTCATTCGTACGATCCATTCTATTTCATTCGTACGATCCATTCTTACTCATTCGTACGATCCATTCGTATCCATTCTAATTCATTCGTACGATCTATTCTAATTCATTCGTTCGATCCATTCTAATTCCTTCGTACGATCCATTCTAATTCATTCGTACGATCCATTCTAATTCATTCGCACGATCCATTCTAATTCATTCGTACGATCCATTCTATTTCATTCATAAGATCCATTCTAATTCATTCATACGATCTATTCTAATTCTTTCGCATGAATGTATCCATTCTAATTCATTCGTACGATCCATTCTAATTCATTCGCACGATCCATTCTAATTCATTCATACAATCCATTCTAATTCTTTTGCACGAATGTATCCATTCTAATTCATTCGTTCGATCCATTCTAATTCATTCATTCGCACGATCCATTCTAATTCATGCATACGATCCAATCTAATTCATTCATACGATCCATTCTAATTTATTCGCACGAATGTATCCATTCTAATTCATTCGTACGATCCATTCTAATTCATTCGTATGATCCATTTAAATTCATTCATACGAACCGTTCTAATTCATTCGTACAATCCATTCTAATTCTTTCACACGATTCATTCTAATTCATTCATACGATCCATTCTATTTCATTCGTACGATCCATTCTTACTCATTCGTACGATCCATTCTAATTCATTTGCACGAAGGTATCCATTCTAATTCATTCGTACTATCCATTCTAATTCCTTCGTACGATCCATTCTAATCCCTTCGTACGAATCTATTTCATTCGTACGATCCATTCTAATTCATACGATCCATTCTATTTCATTCGTACGATCCATTCTAAATCATTCGCACGATCCATTCTAATTCATTCGCACGATACATTCATGCAAAAGAATTAGAATGGATTGTACGAATGAATTAGAATGGATCGTACGAATGAATTAGAATGGATCGTACGAATGAATTAGAATGGATCGTACGAATGACTTAGAATGGATCGTTCGAATGAATTAGAATAGATTGTGCGAATGAATTAGAATGGATCGTACGAATGAATTAGAAAGGATACATTCGTGCGAATGAATTAGAATGGATCATATGAGTGTGAATGAATTAGAATGGATTGTGCGAATGAATTAGAATGGATCGTACGAATGAATTAGAATAGATTGTACGAATGAATTAGAATGGATACGAATGGATCGTACGAATGAGTAAGAATGGATCGTACGAATGAAATAGAATGGATTGTACGAATGAATTAGAATGGATACATTCGTGCGAATGAATTAGGATGGATGGTATGAATGAATTTGAATAGATTGTGCGAATGAATTAGAATGGATCGTACGAATGAATTAGAATGGATACATTCATGCGAATGAATTAGAATGGATCGTATGAATGAATTAGAATGGATCGTATGAGTGAATTAGAATGGATACGAAGGAATTAGAATGGATCGTACGAAGGAATTAGAATGGAGAATGGATCGTGCGAATGAATTAGAATGGATCGTGCGATAAGAATGGATCGTACGAATGAAATAGAATAGATCGTACGGATAAATGAATTTGGATCGTGCTAATGAATTTGAATGGATCGTACGAATGAATTAGAATGGATCGTACTAATGAATTAGAATAGATTGTGCGAATGAATTAGAATGGATCGTACGAATGAATTAGAAAGGATATATTCGTGCGAATGAATTAGAATAGATCGTATGAATGAATTAGATTGGATCGTATTAATGAATTAGAATGGATCGTGCGAATGAATTAGAATGGATCGTACGAATGAATTAGAATGGATAGATTCGTGCGAATTAATTTGAATGGATCGTACGAAGGAATTAGAATGGATCGTACGAAGGAATTAGAATAGATCATACGAAGAAATTAGAATGGATCGTACGAATGAATTAGAATGGATCGTATGAATGAATTAGAATGGATCGTGCGAATGAATTAAAATGGATCGTATGAATGAAATAGAATGGATCGTATGAATTAGAATGGATCGTACCAATGAAATTGAATGGATCGTACGAATGAATTAGAATAGATTGTGCGAATGGATTAGAATGGATCATACGATTGAGTAAGAATGAATGGTACGAATGAAATAGAATAGATCGTGCGAATGAATTAGAATGGGTCATGCTAATGAATTAGAATTGATCGTACGAATGAATTAGAATAGATTGTGCGGATGAATTAGAATGGATCGTACGAATGAATTGGAATGGATATATTCGTGCGAATGAATTAGAATGGATCGTATGAATGAATTAGAGTGGATACATTCGTACAAATGAATTAGAATGGATCGTACGAATGAATTAGAATGGATACATTCATGCGAATGAATTAGAATGGATCATATGAATGAATTAGAATGGATCATTTGAGTGAATTAGAATGGATCGTGCGAATGAATTAGAATGGATAGTACGAATGAATTAGAATGGTTACCTTCGTGCAAATGAATTAGAATGGATCGTACGAATGAGTAAGAATGGATCGTACGAATGAAATAGAATGGATCGTATGAGTGAATTAGAATGGATAGTACGAATGAATTAGAATGGATCGTACGAATGAGTAAGAATGGATTGTGCGAATGAATTAGAATGGATCATATGAATCAATTAGAATGGATCGTATGAATGAATTAGAATGGATCGTGCGAATAAATTAGAATGGATCGTATGAATGAATTAGAATAGATTGTGCGAATGAATTAGAATGGATCGTATGGATGAATTAGATTGGATCGTATGAATGAATTAGAATGGATCGTACGAATGAGTAAGAATGGATCGTACGAATGAATTAGAATGGTTCGTACGAATGAATTAGAATGGATACATTCGTGCGAATGAATTAGAATGGATCGTATGAATGAATTAGAATCGATCGTATGAATGATTTAGAATGGATCATGCGAATGAATTAGAATGGATCGTGCGAATGAATTAGAATGGATCGTACGAATGAAATAGAATGGATTGTACGAATGAGATAGAATGGATCGTACGAATGAATTAGAATGGATACATTCATGCGAATGAATTAGAATGGATCATACGAATGAATTAGAATGGATTCATTCGTGCGAATGAATTAGAATGGATCGTACGAATGAGTAAGAATGGATCGTACGAATGAATTAGAATGGATTGAATTAGAATGAATCATACGAATGAATTAGAATGGATCGTACGAATGAATTAGAATGGATCGTACGAATGAATTAGAATGGATTGAATTAGAATGAATCGTACGAATGAATTAGAATGAATCATACCGTACGAATGAATTATAATGGATCATACGAAGGAATTAGAATGGATCGTACGAATGAATTAGAATGGATCGTACGAATGAATTAGAATGGATCGTACGAAGAAATTAGAATGGATCATACGAAGGAATTAGAATGGATAGTACGAATGAATTAGAATGGATACCTTCGTGCAAATGAATTAGAATGGATCGTACGAATGAGTAAGAATGGATCGTACGAATGAAATAGAATGGATCGTATGAATGAATTAGAATGGATCGTGCGAATGAATTAGAATGGATACATTCGTGCGAATGAATTAGAATGGATCGTATGAATGAATTAGATTGGATCGTATGAATGAATTAGAATGGATCGTGCGAATGAATTAGAATGGATCGTATGAATGAATTAGAATGGATCATTTGAATGAATTAGAATGGATCGTACTTATGAATTAGAATGGGTCATACGAATGAAATAGAATGGATCGTACGAAGGAATTAGAAAGGATCGTACAAACGAATTAGAATGGATCGTATGAATGAAATAGAATAGATCGTACGAATGAATTAGAATGGATCGTATGAATGAATTAGATTGGATCGTATGAATGAATTAGAATGGATTGTACGAATGAAACAGAATAGATCGTACGAATGAATTAGAATGGATCGTGCGAATGAATTAGAATGGGTCCTACGAATGAATTAGAATGGATCGTACGAATGAATTAGAATGGATACATTCGTGCAAAAGAAGTAGAATGGATTGTATGAATGAATTAGAATGGATCGTAGGAATGAATTAGACGTACGATCCATTAATTCTAATTCATTCGTACAATCTATTCTAATTCATTCGTACGATCCATTCTAATTTATTCATACAATCCATTCTAATTCATTCGCACGAATGTATCCATTCTAATTCATTCGTACGATCCATTCTAATTCATTCATATAATCCATTCTAATTCATTCGTACGATCCATTCTAATTCCTTCGTACGAATGTATTTACTCTAATTCATTCATACGATCCATTCTAATTAATTCGCACGATCCATTCTAATTCATACGTACGATCCATTCTAATTCATTCATATGATCCATTCTAATTCATTCGTACGATCCATTCTAATTCATTCGCACGATCTATTCTAATTCATTCATACAATCCATTCTATTTCATTTGTACGATCCATTCAAATTCATTCGCAAGATCCATTCTAATTCATTCATACGATCCAATCTAATTCATTCATACGATCCATTCAAATTCATTAATACGATCCAATCTAATTCATTCATACAATCCATTCTAATTCCTTCGTACGATCCATTCTAATTCATACGATCCATTCTAATTCATTCGTACGATCCATTCTAATTCATTCGTACGATCCATTCTAATTCATTCGCACGATCCATTCTAATTCATTCATACGATCCAATCTAATTCATTCATACGATCCATTCTAATTCTTTCGCACGAATGTATCCATTCTAATTCATTCGCACGATCCATTCTAATTCATTCATACAATCCACTCTAATTCTTTCATATGATCCATTCTAATTCATTCGCACGATCCATTCTTACTCATTCGTACGATCCATTCTAATTCATTCGCACGATCCATTCCAATTCATTAATACGATCCATTCTAATTCATTCGTACGATCCATTCTAATTCATTCGTACGATTCATTCTAATTCAATCCATTCTAATTCATTCGTACGATCTATTCTTACTCATTCGTACGATCCATTCTAATTCATTCGCACGAATGAATCCATTCTAATTCATTCGTATGATCCATTCTAATTCATTCGTATGAATGTATCCATTCTAATTCATTCGTACGATCCATTCTATCTCATTCGTACAATCCATTCTATTTCATTCATATGATCCATTCTAATTCATTCGCACGAATGTATCCATTCTAATTCCTTCGTACGATCCATTCTAATTCATTTGTACGAATGTATCCACTCTAATTCATTCAATGTATCCACTCTAATTCATTCATACGATCCATTCTAATTCCTTCGTACGATCCATTCTATTTCATTCGTATGATCCATTCTATGTCATTCATATAATCCATTCTAATTCATTCGCACGATCCATTCTAATTCATTCATACGATCCATTCTAATTCATTCGTATGATCTATTCTAATTCATTCGTTCGATCCATTCTAATTTATTCGCACGATCCATTCTAATTCATTCATACGATCCATTCTTACTCATTCGTACGATCCATTCTAATGCATTCGCACGATCCATTCTAATTCATTCATACGATCCATTCTTACTCATTCGTACGATCCATTTTAATTCATTCGCACGATCCATTCTAATTCATCCGTACGATCCATTCTATTTCATTCGTACGATCCATTCTTACTCATTCGTACAATCCATTCTAATTCATTCGCACGAATGTATCCATTCTAATTCATTCGTACGATCGATTCTAATTCATTCATACGATCCATTCTAATTCTACGATCCATTCTTACTCATTTGTATTATCCATTTTAATTCATTCACACGAATGTATCAACTCTAATTCATTTGTATGATCCATTCTAATTCATTCGCACGAATGTATCCATTCTAATTCATTCGTACGATCCATTCTAATTCATTGGCACGATCCATTCTAATTCATTCATACAATCCATTCTAATTCTTTTGCACGAATGTATCCATTCTAATTCATTCGTTCGATCCATTCTAATTCATTCGCACGATCCATTCTAATTCATTCATACGATCCATTCTAATTCATTCGTACGAATGTATCTACTCTAATTCATTCATACGATCCATTCTATTTCCTTCGTACGAATGTATCTACTCTAATTCATTCATACGATCCATTCTAATTCATTTGCACGATCCATTCTAATTCATACGTACGATCCATTCTAATTCATTCATACAATCCATTCTATTTCATTCGTACGATCCATTCTAATTCATTCATTCGATCCAATCTAATTCATTCATACGATCCATTCAAATTCATTAATACGAATGAATTAGAATGGATCATATGAATGAAGTAGAATGGATCGTACGAATGAATTAGAATGGATCGTACGAAGGAATTAGAATGGATCGTACGAAGGAATTAGAATGGATCATGCTAATGAATTAGAATTGATCGTACGAATGAATTAGAATAGATTGTGCGAATGAATTAGAATGGATCGTACGAATGAATTAGAATGGATCGTACGAATGAATTAGAATGGATACATTCGTGCGAATGAATTAGAATGGATCATATGAATGAATTAGAATGGATCGTTTGAGTGAATGCGAATGGATCGTGCGAATGAATTAGAATGGATTGTACGAATGAATTAGAATGGATCGAATGAATTAGAATGGATCGTACGAATGAAATAGAATGGATCGTACGAATGAATTAGAATGGATACATTCGTGCGAATGAATTAGAATGGATCGTATGAATGAATTAGAGTGGCTACATTCGTACAAATGAATTAGAATGGATCGTGCGAATGAATTAGAATAGATCATGCGAATGAATTAGAATGGATCGTACGAATGAATTAGAATGGATCGTATGAATGAATTAGATTGGATCGTATTAATGATTTAGAATGGATCGTGCGAATGAATTAGAATGGATCGTACGAATGAATTAGAATGGATCGTACGAATGACTTTGAATGGATCGTTCAAATGAATTAGAATAGATTGTGCGAATGAATTAGAATGGATCGTACGAATGAATTAGAAAGGATACATTCGTGCGAATGAATTAGAATGGATCGTATGAGTGTGAATGAATTAGAATGGATCGTGAGAATGAATTAGAATAGATAGTATTAATGAATTAGAATGGATCATGCGAATGAATTAGAATGGATCGTACGAATGAGTAAGAATGGATCGTGCGAACGAATTAGAATGGATTGTACGAATGAATTAGAATGGATCGTACGAATGAATTAGAATGGATACATTCGTGCGAATCCATTATATTTCATTCATACGATCCATTCTAATTCATTCGCACGATCCATTCTAATTCATTCATACGATCCATTCTAATTCATTCGTACGATCCATTCTAATTCATTCGTACGATCCATTCTAATTCATTCGCACAGTCTACTCTAATTCATTCGTACGATCCATTCTAATTCATTCGCACGATCCATTCTAATTCATTCATACGATCCATTCTATTTCATTCGTACGACCCATTCTTACTCATTCGTACGATCCATTCTAATTCATTCGCACGATCCATTCTAATTCATTCATATGATCCAGTCTAATTCATTCGCACGAATGTATCCATTCTAATTCATTCGTACGATCCATTCTAATTCATTTGTACGAATGTATCCACTCTAATTCATTCGTACGATCCATTCTAATTCATTTGTATGAATGTATCCTTTCTAATTCATTCGTACGATCCATTCTAATTCATTCGCACAATCTATTCTAATTCATTAGTACGATCCATTCTAATTCATTCGTACGATCCATTCTAATTCATTCATACGATCCATTCTAATTCATTCGTACGATCCATTCTAATTCTTTCGTACGATCCATTCTAATTCATTCGCACAATCTATTCTAATACATTCGTACGATCCATTCTAATTCATTCGCACGATCCATTCTAATTCATTCATACGATCCATTCTAATTCATTCGCACGAATGTATCCATTCTAATTCATTCGCACGAATGTATCCATTCTAATTCATTCGTACGATCCATTCTAATTCATTCGCACAATCTATTCTAATTCATTCATACGATCCATTCTAATTTATTCGCACGATCCATTCTAATTCATTCATACGATCCATTCTAATTCATTCATATGATCCATTCTAATTCATTCGCACGATCCATTCTTACTCATTCGTACGATCCATTCTAATTCATTTGCACGAAGGTATCCATTCTAATTCATTCATACTATCCATTCTAATTCCTTCGTACGATCTATTCTAATTCCTTCCTACGATCCATTCTAATTCATTCGTACGATCCATTCTAATTCATTCGTACGATCCATTCTAATTCCTGCGTATGATCCATTCTAATTCATTCGTACGGTATGATTCATTCTAATTCATTCTTACGATTCATTCTAATTCAATCAATTCTAATTCATTCGTACGATCCATTCTAATTCATTCGTACGATTCATTCTAATTCAATCCATTCTAATTCATTCGTACGATCCATTCTTACTCATTCGTACGATCCATTCTAATTCATTCGCACGAATGAATCCATTCTAATTCATTCGTATAAATGTATCCATTCTAATTCATTCGTACGATCCATTCTATCTCATTCGTACAATCCATTCTATTTCATTCGTATGATCCATTCTAATTCATTCGCACGATCCATTCTAATTCATTCGCATGATCCATTCTAATTCATTCGTACGATCGATTCTAATTGATTCATACGATCCATTCTAATTCATTCGCACGAATGTATCCATTCTAATTCATTCGCACAATCCATTATAATTAGAATAGATTGTGCGAATGAATTAGAATGGATCGTACGAATGAATTAGAATGGATACATTCGTGTGAATGAATTAGAATGGATCGTACGAATGAAATAGAATGGATCGTGCGAATGAATTAGAATGGATCGTACGAATGAATTAGAATGGATCGTACGAATGACTTAGAATGGATCGTTCGAATGAGTTAGAATGGATCGTATGAATGAATTAGAATGGATTGTGCGAATGAATAAGAATGGATCGTACGAATGAATTAGAATGGATCGTACGAATGAATTAGAATGGATTGTACGAATGAATTAGAATGGATCGTATGAATGAATTAGAATGGATCGTGCGAAGGAATTAGAATGGATCGTACGAATGAATTAGAATGGATCGTACGAATGAATTAGAATGGATCGTACGAAGGAATTAGAATGGAACGTACGAAGGAATTAGAATGGATAGTATGAATGAATTAGAATGGATACCTTCGTGCAAATGAATTAGATTGGATCGTACGAATGAGTAAGAATGGATCGTACGAATGAAATAGAATGGATCGTATGAATTAATTAGAATGGATCGTGCGATTGAATTAGAATGGATCGTACGAATAAATTAGAATAGATTGTGCGAATGAATTAGAATGGATCGTGCGAATGAATTAGAATATAAATCGTACGAATGAATTAGAATGGATCGTACGAATGAATTAGAATGGATCGTACGAATGAATTAGAATGGATACATTCGTGCGAAGGAATTAGAATGGATCGTATGAATGAATTAGAATGGATCGTACGAATGAATTAGAATGGATCGATTCTAATTCATACGATCCACTCTAATTCATTCGTGCGAATCCATTCTATTTCTTTCATACGATCCATTCTAATTCATTCGCACGATCCATTCTAATTCATTCATACGATTCATTCTAATTCATTCGTACGATCTATTCTAATTCATTCGTACGATCCATTCTAATTCATTCGCACAATCTATTCTAATTCATTCGTACGATCCATTCTAATTCATTCGCACGATCCATTCTAATTCATTCATACGATCCATTCTATTTCATTTGTACGATCCATTCTTACTCATTCGTACGATCCATTCTAATTCATTTGCACGAAGGTATCCATTCTAATTCATTCGTACTATCCATTCTAATTCCTTCGTACGATCCATTCTAATTCCTCCGTACGATCCATTCTAATTCATTCGTACGATCCATTCTAATTCCTTCGTATGATCCATTCTAATTCATTAATACGATCCATTCTAATTCATTCGCACGATCCATTCTAATTCATTCACACTCATACAATCCATTCTAATTCATTCGCACGAATGTATCCTTTCTAATTCATTCACACGATCCATTCTAATTCATTCGCACGATCCATTCTAATTCATTCGTACGATCCATTCTAATTCTTTCGCACAATCTATTCTAATTCATTCGTACGATCAATTCTAATTCATTCGCACGTATCCATTCTAATTCATTCATACGATCCATTCTATTTCATTCGTACGATCCATTCTTACTCATTCGTACGATCCATTCTAATTCATGCGAATGAATTAGAATGGATCGTGCAAATGAATTAGAATGGATCGTACGAATGAATTAGAATGGGTCGTAGGAATGAATTAGAATGGATCGTACGAATGAGTAAGAATGGATCGTACGAATGAGTAAGAATGGATCGTACGAATGAAATAGAATGGATCGTACGAATGAGTAAGAATGGATCGTACGAATGAAATAGAATGGATCGTATGAATGAATTAGAATGGATACGTGCGAATGAATTAGAATGGATTGTACGAATGAATTAGAATGGATCGTACGAATGAATTAGAATGGATCGTACGAATGAGTAAGAATGGATCATACGAATGAAATAGAATGGATCGAATGAATGAATTAGAATGGATACGTGCGAATGAATTAGAATTGATCGTACGAATGAATTAGAATAGATTGTGCGAATGAATTAGAAAGGATCGTACGAATGAATTGGAATGGATACATTCGTGCGAATGAATTAGAATGGATCGTACGAATGAAATAGAATGGATCGTGCGAATGAATTAGAATAGATCGTACGAATGAATTAGAATGGATCGTACAAATGACTTAGAATGGATCATTCGAATGAATTAGAATGGATCGTACGAATGAATTAGAAAGGATACATTCGTGCGAATGAATTAGAATGGATCGTATGAGTGTGAATGAATTAGAATGGATTGTGCGAATGAATTAGAATGGATCGTACGAATGAATTAGAATGGATCGTACGAATGAATTAGAAAGGATACATTCGTGCGAATGAATTAGAATGGATCGTATGAGTGTGAATGAATTAGAATGGATTGTGCGAATGAATTAGAATGGATCGTACGAATGAATTAGAATGGATCGTACGAATGAATTAGAATGGATACATTCGTGCAAAAGAATTAGAATGGATTGTATGAATGAATTAGAATGGATCGTGCGAATGAATTAGAAGGGATCGTGCGAATGAATTAGAATGGATCGTACGAATGAATTAGAATGGATCGTACGAATAAATTAGAAAGGATACATTCGAATTCATTCGTACGATCCATTCTAATTCATTCGTACGATCTATATTCTAATTCATTCACACGATCCATTCTAATTCATTCATAAGATCCATTCTAATTTATTCGCACGATCCATTCTAATTCATTCGTACGATCCATTCTAATTCATTCGCACAATCTATTCTAATTCACTTAAACGATCCATTCTAATTCATTCATATGATCCATTCTAATTCATTCGCACGAATGTATCCATTCTAATTCATTCGTACGATCCATTCTAATTCATTTGTACGAATGTATCCACTCTAATTCATTCATACGATCCATTCTAATTCATTCGCACGAATGTATCCATTCCAATTCATTCGTACGATCCATTCTAATTCATTCGCACAATCTATTCTAATTCATTCGTACGATCCATTCTAATTCATTCGTATGATTCATTCTAATTCAATCCATTCTAATTCATTCGTACGATCCATTCTTACTTATTCGTACGATCCATTCTAATTCATTCGCACGAATGAATCCATTCTAATTCATTCGTATGATCCATTCTAATTCATTCGCATGAATGTATCCATTCTAATTCATTCGTACGATCCATTCTAATTAGAATGGATTGTACGAATAAGGTAGAATGGATCGTACGAATGAATTAGAATGGATACATTCATGCGAATGAATTTGAATGGATCATACGAATGAATTAGAATGGATTCATTCGCGCGAATGAATTAGAATAGATCGTACAAATGAGTAAGAATGGATCGTACGAATGAATTAGAATGGATTGAATTAGAATGAATCGTACGAATGAATTACAATGGATCGTACGAATGAATTAGAATAGATTGTGCGAATAAATTAGAATGGATCGTACGAATGAATTGGAATGGATACATTCGTGCGAATGAATTAGAATGGATCGTATGAATGAATTAGAGTGGATACATTTGTACAAATGAATTAGAATGGATCGTACGAATGAATTAGAATGGATACATTCGTGCGAATGAATTAGAATGGATCATATGAATGAATTAGAATGGATCGTTTGAGTGAATTAGAATAGATTGTGCGAATGAATTAGAATAGATCGTGCGAATAAATTAGAATGGATCGTATGAATGAATTAGAATGGATCGTGCGAATGAATTAGAATATAGATTGTACGAATGAATTAGAATGGATCGTATGAATGAATTCGAATGTATCCTTTCTAATTCATTCGTACGATCCATTCTAATTCATTCGTACGATCCATTCTAATTCATTCGCACGATCCATTCTAATTCATTCGCACGATCCATTCTAATTCATTCATACAATCCATTCTAATTCTTTTGCACGAATGTATCCATTCTAATTCATTCGTACGATCCATTCTAATTCATTCGTACGATCCATTCTAATTCATTCGCACAATCCATTCTAATTCATTCACACTCATACGATCCATTCTAATTCATTCGCACGAATGTATCCTTTCTAATTCATTCGTACGATCCATTCTAATTCATTCGCACAATCTATTCTAATTCATTCGAACGATCCATTCTAAGTCATTCATACGATCCATTCTAATTCATTCGTACGATCCATTCTAATTCATTCACACGATCCAATCTATTTCATTCGTACGATCCATTCTAATTCATTCGCACGAATGTATCCATTCCAATTCATTCGTACGATCCATTCTAATTCATTCGCACAATCTATTCTAATTCATTCGTACGATCAATTCTAACTAGAATGGATCGTGCGAATGAATTAGAATGGATCGTACGAATGAATTAGCATGGATCGTACGAAGGAATTAGAATGGATCGTATGAATGAATTAGAATAGATCGTACGAATGAATTTGATTGGATCGTGCGAATGAATTAGAATGGATCGTACGAATGAGTAAGAATGGATCGTACGAATGAATTAGAATGGATTGAATTAGAATTAATCATACGAATGAATTAGAATGGATCGTACGAATGAATTAGAATGGATCGTACGAATGAATTAGAATGGATTGAATTAGAATGAATCGTACGAATGAATTAGAATGGATCGTACGAATGAATTAGAATGGATCGTACGAATGAATTAGAATGGATCGTGCGAATAAATTAGAATGGATCTTAGAATGGATCGTACGAATGAAATAGAATGGATCTTACGAATGAATTAGAATAGATTGTGCGAATGGATTAGAATGGATCATACGATTGAGTAAGAAAGGATTGTACGAATGAAATAGAATAGATCGTACGAATGAATTAGAATGGATCGTATGAATGAATTAGAATGGATCGTATGAATGAAGTAGAATGGATCGTACGAATGAATTAGAATGGATCGTGCGAATGAAATAGAATGGATCGTACGAATGAATTAAAATGGATCGTATGAATGAATTAGAATGGATATATACATTCGTGCGAATGAATTAGATTGGATCGTAAGCATGAATTAGAATGGATCGTGTGAATGAATTAGAATAGATTGTGCGAATGAATTAGAATGGATCGTACGAATGAATTAGAATGGATCGTACGAATGAATTAGAATGGATACATTCGTGTGAAAGAATTAGAATAGATCGTATGAATGAATTAGAATGGATCGTATGAATGAAATAGAATGGATCGTACGAATGAATTAGAATGGATCATGCGAATGAATTAGAATGGATCGTACGAATGAATTAGAATGGATCGTACGAAGGAATTAGAATGGATCGTACGAATGAATTAGAATTAGAATGAATCGTACGAATGAATTAGAATGGATCATGCGAATGAATTAGAAGGGATCGTGCGAATGAATTAGAATGGATCGTACGAATGAATTAGAATGGATCGTACGAATGAATTAGAAAGGATACATTCGAATTCATTCGTACGATCCATTCTAATTAATTCGTACGATCTATATTCTAATTCATTCACACGATCCATTCTAATTCATTCATAAGATCCATTCTAATTTATTCGCACGATCCATTCTAATTCATAAGTACGATCCATTCTAATTCATTCGCACAATCTATTCTAATTCACTTAAACGATCCATTCTAATTCATTCATATGATCTATTCTAATTCATTCGCACGAATGTATCCATTCTAATTCATTCGTACGATCCATTCTAATTCATTTGTACGAATGTATCCACTCTAATTCATTCATACGATCCATTCTAATTCATTCGCACGAATGTATCCATTCCAATTCATTCGTACGATCCATTCTAATTCATTCGCACAATCTATTCTAATTCATTCGTACGATCCATTCTAATTCATTCGTATGATTCATTCTAATTCAATCCATTCTAATTCATTCGTACGATCCATTCTTACTTATTCGTACGATCCATTCTAATTCATTCGCACGAATGAATCCATTCTAATTCATTCGTATGATCCATTCTAATTCATTCGCATGAATGTATCCATTCTAATTCATTCGTACGATCCATTCTAATTAGAATGGATTGTACGAATAAGATAGAATGGATCGTACGAATGAATTAGAATGGATACATTCATGCGAATGAATTAGAATGGATCATACGAATGAATTAGAATGGATTCATTCGCGCGAATGAATTAGAATGGATCGTACGAATGAGTAAGAATGGATCGTACGAATGAATTAGAATGGATTTAATTAGAATGAATCGTACGAATGAATTACAATGGATCGTACGAATGAATTAGAATAGATTGTGCGAATGAATTAGAATGGATCGTACGAATGAATTGGAATGGATACATTCGTGCGAATGAATTAGAATCGATCGTATGAATGAATTAGAGTGGATACATTCGTACAAATGAATTAGAATGGATCGTACGAATGAATTAGAATGGATACATTCGTGCGAATGAATTAGAATGGATCATATGAATGAATTATAATGGATCGTTTGAGTGAATTAGAATAGATTGTGCGAATGAATTAGAATGGAACGTACGAATGAATTAGAATGGATCGTGCGAATAAATTAGAATGGATCGTATGAATGAATTAGAATGGATCGTGCGAATGAATTAGAATATAGATCGTATGAATGAATTAGAATGGATCGTATGAATGAATTCGAATGTATCCTTTCTAATTCATTCGTACGATCCATTCTAATTCATTCGTACGATCCATTCTAATTCATTCGCACGATCCATTCTAATTCATTCGCACGATCCATTCTAATTCATTCATACAATCCATTCTAATTCTTTTGCACGAATGTATCCATTCTAATTCATTCGTATGATCCATTCTAATTCATTCGTACGATCCATTCTAATTCATTCGCACAATCCATTCTAATTCATTCACACTCATACGATCCATTCTAATTCATTCGCACGAATGTATCCTTTCTAATTCATTCGTACGATCCATTCTAATTCATTCGCACAATCTATTCTAATTCATTCGAACGATCCATTCTAAGTCATTCGTACGATCCATTCTAATTCATTAGTACGATCCATTCTAATTCATTCACACGATCCAATCTATTTCATTCGTACGATCCATTCTAATTCATTCGCATGAATGTATCCATTCCAATTCATTCGTACGATCCATTCTAATTCATTCGCACAATCTATTCTAATTCATTCGTACGATCAATTCTAATTAGAATGGATCGTGCGAATGAATTAGAATGGATCGTACGAATGAATTAGCATGGATCGTATGAAGGAATTAGAATGGATCGTATGAATGAATTAGAATAGATCGTACGAATGAATTTGATTGGATCGTGCGAATGAATTAGAATGGATCATACGAATGAGTAAGAATGGATCGTACGAATGAATTAGAATGGATTGAATTAGAATTAATCGTACGAATGAATTAGAATGGATCGTACGAATGAATTAGAATGGATCGTACGAATGAATTAGAATGGATTGAATTAGAATGAATCGTACGAATGAATTAGAATGGATCGTACGAATGAATTAGAATGGATCGTACGAATGAATTAGAATGGATCGTGCGAATAAATTAGAATGGATCTTAGAATGGATCGTACGAATGAAATAGAATGGATCGTACGAATGAATTAGAATAGATTGTGCGAATGGATTAGAATGGATCATACGATTGAGTAAGAAAGGATTGTACGAATGAAATAGAATAGATCGTACGAATGAATTAGAATGGATCGTATGAATGAATTAGAATGGATCGTGCGAATGAAATAGAATGGATCGTACGAATGAATTAAAATGGATCGTATGAATGAATTAGAATGGATATATACATTCGTGCGAATGAATTAGATTGGATCGTATGCATGAATTAGAATGGATCGTGCGAATGAATTAGAATAGATTGTGCGAATGAATTAGAATGGATCGTACGAATGAATTAGAATGGATCGTACGAATGAATTAGAATGGATACATTCGTGCGAAAGAATTAGAATAGATCGTATGAATGAATTAGAATGGATCGTATGAATGAAATAGAATGGATCGTACGAATGAATTAGAATGGATCATGCGAATGAATTAGAATGGATCGTACGAATGAATTAGAATGGATCGTACGAAGGAATTAGAATGGATCGTACGAATGAATTAGAATTAGAATGAATCGTACGAATGAATTAGAATGGATCGTACGAATGAATTAGAATGGATCGTACGAATGAATTAGAATGGATTGAATTAGAATGAATCGTACGAATGAATTAGAATGAATCATACCGTACGAATGAATTAGAATGGATCATACGAAGGAATTAGAATGGATCGTACGAATGAATTAGAATGGATCGTACGAATGAATTAGAATAGATCGTACGAATGAATTAGAATGGATCGTATGAATGAATTAGAATGGATCGTGCGAATGAATTAGAATGGATCGTACGAATGAAATAGAATGGATTCGCACGAATGTATCCATTCTAATTCATTCGTACGATCCATTCTAATTCATTCGCACAATCCATTCTAATTCATTCGCACGATCCATTCGCATTCACTCAAACGACCCATTCTAATTCATAAGTACGATCCATTCTAATTCATTCAAACGATCCATTCTAATTCATTCGTACGATCCATTCTAATTCATTTGTACGAATGTATCCATTCTAATTCATTCGTACGATCCATTCTAATTTATTCGTACAATCCATTCTAATTCATTCGCACGAATGTATCCATTCTAATTCATTCGTACGATCCATTCTAATTCATTCATATAATCCATTCTAATTCATTCGTACGATCCATTCTAATTCCTTCGTACGAATGTATCTACTCTAATTCATTCATACGATCCATTCTAATTAATTCGCACGATCCATTCTAATTCATACGTACGATCCATTCTAATTCATTCATATGATCCATTCTAATTCATTCGTACGATCCATTCTAATTCTTTCGCACGATCTATTCTAATTCATTCATACAATCCATTCTATTTCATTCGTACGATCCATTCTAATTCATTCGCAAGATCCATTCTAATTCATTCATACGATCCAATCTAATTCATTCATACGATCCATTCAAATTCATTAATATGATCCAATTTAATTCATTCATACGATCCATTCTAATTCCTTCGTACGATCCATTCTAATTCATACGATCCATTCTAATTCATTCGTACGATCCATTCTAATTCATTCGTACAATCCATTCTAATTCATTCGCACGATCCATTCTAATTCATTCATACGATCCAATCTAATTCATTCATACGATCCATTCTAATTCATTCGCACGAATGTATCCATTCTAATTCATTCGCACGATCCATTCTAATTCATTCATACAATCCATTCTAATTCTTTCATATGATCCATTCTAATTCATTCGCACGATCCATTCTTACTCATTCGTACGATCCATTCTAATTCATTCGCACGATCCATTCTAATTCATTAATACGATCCATTCTAATTCATTCGTACGATCCATTCTAATTCATTCGTACGATTCATTCTAATTCAATCTATTCTAATTCATTCGTACGATCCATTCTTACTCATTCGTACGATCCATTCTAATTCATTCGCACGAATGAATCCATTCTAATTCATTCGTATGATCCATTCTAATTCATTCGCATGAATGTATCCATTCTAATTCATTCGTACGATCCATTCTATCTCATTCGTACAATCCATTCTATTTCATTCATATGATCCATTCTAATTCATTCGCACGAATGTATCCATTCTAATTCCTTCGTACGATCCATTCTAATTCATTTGTACGAATGTATCCACTCTAATTCATTCAATGTATCCACTCTAATTCATTCATACGATCCATTCTAATTCCTTCGTACGATCCATTCTATTTCATTCGTATGATCCATTCTATGTCATTCATATAATCCATTCTTATTCATTCGCACGATCCATTCTAATTCATTCATACGATCCATTCTAATTCATTCGTATGATCCATTCTAATTCATTCGTTCGATCCATTCTAATTTATTCGCACGATCCATTCTAATTCATTCATACGATCCATTCTTACTCATTCGTATGATCCATTCTAATTCATTCGCACGATCCATTCTAATTCATTCATATGATCCATTCTTACTCATTCGTACGATCCATTCTAATTCATTCACACGATCCATTCTAATTCATCCGTACGATCCATTCTATTTCATTCGTACGATCCATTCTTACTCATTCGTACGATCCATTCTAATTCATTCGCACGAATGTATCCATTCTAATTCATTCGTACGATCCATTCTAATTCATTCATACGATCCATTCTAATTCTACGATCCATTCTTACACATTCGTATTATCCATTTTAATTCATTCACACGAATGTATCAACTCTGATTCATTCGTATGATCCATTCTAATTCATTCGCACGAATGTATCCATTCTAATTCATTCGTACGATCCATTCTAATTCATTCGCACGATCCATTCTAATTCATTCATACAATCCATTCTAATTCTTTTGCACGAATGTATCCATTCTAATTCATTCGTTCGATCCATTCTAATTCATTCGCACGATCCATTCTAATTCATTCATACGATCCATTCTAATTCATTCGTACGATCCATTCTAATTCATTCGTACGATCCATTCTAATTCCTTCGTACGAATGTATCTACTCTAATTCATTCATACGATCCATTCTAATTCATTTGCACGATCCATTCTAATTCATACGTACAATCCATTCTAATTCATTCATACAATCCATTCTATTTCATTCGTACGATCCATTCTAATTCATTCATACGATCCAATCTAATTCATTCATACGATCCATTCAAATTCATTAATACGAATGAATTAGAATGGATCATATGAATGAAGTAGAACGGATCGTACGAATGAATTAGAATGGATCGTACGAAGGAATAAGAATGGATCGTACGAAGGAATTAGAATGGATCAGGCTAATGAATTAGAATTGATCGTACGAATGAATAAGAATAGATTGTGCGAATGAATTAGAATGGATCGTACGAATGAATTAGAATGGATCGTACGAATGAATTAGAATGGATACATTCGTGCGAATGAACTAGAATGGATCATATGAATGAATTAGAATGGATCGTTTGAGTGAATGCGAATGGATCGTGCAAATGAATTAGAATGGATTGTACGAATGAATTAGAATGGATCGAATGAATTAGAATGGATCGTACGAATGAAATAGAATGGATCGTACGAATGAATTGGAATGGATACATTCGTGCGAATGAATTAGAATGGATCGTATGAATGAATTAGAGTGGCTACATTCGTACAAATGAATTAGAATGGATCGTGCGAATGAATTAGAATGGATCGTGCGAATGAATTAGAATGGATCGTACGAATGAATTAGAATGGATCGTATGAATGAATTAGATTGGATCGTATTAATGATTTAGAATGGATCGTGCGAATGAATTAGAATGGATCGTACGAATGAATTAGAATGGATCGTATGAATGACTTAGAATGGATCGTTCAAATGAATTAGAATAGATTGTGCGAATGAATTAGAATGGATCGTACGAATGAATTAGAAAGGATACATTCGTGCGAATGAATTAGAATGGATCGTATGAGTGTGAATGAATTAGAATGGATCGTGCGAATGAATTAGAATGGATAGTATTAATGAATTAGAATGGATCATGCGAATGAATTAGAATGGATCGTACGAATGAGTAAGAATGGATCGTGCGAATGAATTAGAATGGATTGTACGAATGAATTAGAATGGATCGTACGAATGAATTAGAATGGATACATTCGTGCGAATCCATTATATTTCATTCGTACGATCCATTCTAATTCATTCGCACGATCCATTCTAATTCATTCATACGATCCATTCTAATTCATTCGTACGATCCAACGATCCATTCTAATTCATTCGTACGATCCATTCTAATTCATTCGCACAATCTACTCTAATTCATTCGTACGATCCATTCTAATTCATTCGCACGATCCATTCTAATTCATTCATACGATCCATTCTATTTCATTCGTACGATCCATTCTTACTCATTCGTACGATCCATTCTAATTCATTCGCACGATCTATTCTAATTCATTCATATGATCCATTCTAATTCATTTGCACGAATGTATCCATTCTAATTCATTCGTACGATCTATTCTAATTCATTTGTACGAATGTATCCACTCTAATTCATTCGTACGATCCATTCTAATTCATTTGTATGAATGTATCCTTTCTAATTCATTCGTACGATCCATTCTAATTCATTCACACAATCTTTTCTAATTCATTAGTATGATCCATTCTAATTCATTCGTACGATCCATTCTAATTCATTCATACGATCCATTATAATTCATTCGTACGATCCTTTCTAATTCTTTCGTACGATCCATTCTAATTCATTCGCACAATCTATTCTAATACATTCGTACGATCCATTCTAATTCATTTGCACGATCCATTCTAATTCATTCATACGATCCATTCTAATTCATTCGCACGAATGTATCCATTCTAATTCCTTCGTACGATCCATTCTAATTCATTCGCACAATCTATTCTAATTCATTCATACGATCCATTCTTATTTATTCGCACGATCCATTCTAATTCATTCATACGATCCATTCTAATTCATTCATATGATCCATTCTAATTCATTCGCACGATCCATTCTTACTCATTCGTACGATCCATTCTAATTCATTTGCACGAAGGTATCCATTCTAATTCATTCATACTATCCATTCTAATTCCTTCGTACGATCCATTCTAATTCCTTCCGACGATCCATTCTAATTCATTCGTACGATCCATTCTAATTCATTCGTACGATCCATTCTAATTCCTTTGTATGATCCATTCTAATTCATTCGTACGGTATGATTCATTCTAATTCATTCTTACGATTCATTCTAATTCAATCCATTCTAATTCATTCATACGATCCAATCTAATTCATTCGTACGATCCATTCTAATTCATTCGTACGATTCATTCTAATTCAATCCATTCTAATTCATTCGTACGATCCATTCTTACTCATTCGTACGATCCATTCTAATTCATTCGCACGAATGAATCCATTCTAATTCATTCGTATGATCCATTCTAATTCATTCGCATGAATGTATGCATTCTAATTCATTCGTACGATCCATTCTATCTCATTCGTACAATCCATTCTATTTCATTCGTATGATCCATTCTAATTCATTCGCACAATCCATTCTAATTCATTCGCATGATCCATTCTAATTCATTCGTACGATCGATTCTAATTCATTCAAACGATCCATTCTAATTCATTCGCACGAATGTATCCATTCTAATTCATTCGTACGATCCATTATAATTCATTCGCACAATCTATTCTAATTCATTCATACGATCCATTCTAATTCATTCGTACGATCCATTCTTACTCATCGTATGCATGAATTAGAATGGATCGTGCCAATGAGTAAGAATGGATCGTACGAATGAAATAGAATGGATCGTATGAATGAATTAGAATGGATACGTGCGAATGAATTAGAATTGATCGTACGAATGAATTAGAATAGATTGTGCGAATGAATTAGAATGGATCGTACGAATGAATTGGAATGGATACATTCGTGTGAATGAATTAGAATGGATCGTACGAATGAAATAGAATGGATCGTGCGAATGAATTAGAATGGATCGTACGAATGAATTAGAATGGATCGTACGAATGACTTAGAATGGATCGTTCGAATGAGTTAGAATGGATCGTATGAATGAATTAGAATGGATTGTACGAATGAATAAGAATGGATCGTACGAATGAATTAGAATGGATCGTACGAATGAATTAGAATGGATCGTACAAATAAATTAGAATGGATCGTAGGAATGAATTAGAATGGATCGTGCGAAGGAATTAGAATGGATCGTACGAATGAATTAGAATGGATCGTACGAATGAATTAGAATGGATCGTACGAAGGAATTAGAATGGAACGTACGAAGGAATTAGAATGGATAGTACGAATGAATTAGAATGGATACCTTCGTGCAAATGAATTAGAATGGATCGTACGAATGAGTAAGAATGGATCGTACGAATGAAATAGAATGGATCGTATGAATTAATTAGAATGGATCGTGCGAATGAATTAGAATGGATCGTATGAATAAATTAGAATAGATTGTGCGAATGAATTAGAATGGATCGTGCGAATGAATTAGAATATAAATCGTACGAATGAATTAGAATGGATCGTACGAATGAATTAGAATGGATCGTACGAATGAATTAGAATGGATACATTCGTGCGAATGAATTAGAATGGATCGTACGAATGAATTAGAATGGATCGATTCTAATTCATACGATCCACTCTAATTCATTCGTGCGAATCCATTCTATTTCATTCATACGATCCATTCTAATTCATTCGCACAATCCATTCTAATTCATTCATACGATTCATTCTAATTCATTCGTACGATCTATTCTAATTCATTCGTACGATCCATTCTAATTCATTCGCACAATCTATTCTAATTCATTCGTACGATCCATTCTAATTCATTCGCACGATCCATTCTAATTCATTCATACGATCCATTCTATTTCATTTGTACGATCCATTCTTACTCATTCGTACGATCCATTCTAATTCATTTGCACAAAGGCATCCATTCTAATTCATTCGTACTATCCATTCTAATTCCTTCGTACGATCCATTCTAATTCCTCCGTACGATCCATTCTAATTCATTCGTACGATCCATTCTAATTCCTTCGTATGATCCATTCTAATTCATTAATACGATCCATTCTAATTCATTCGCACTATCCATTCTAATTCATTCGCACTATCCATTCTAATTCCTTCCTACGATCCATTCTAATTCATTCGTACGATCCATTCTAATTCATTCGTACGATCCATTCTAATTCCTTCGTATGATCCATTCTAATTCATTCGTACGGTATGATTCATTCTAATTCATTCTTACGATTCATTCTAATTCAATCCATTCTAATTCATTCGTACGATCCATTCTAATTCATTCGTACGATCCATTCTAATTCATTCGTACGATTCATTCTAATTCAATCCATTCTAATTCATTCGTACGATCCATTCTTACTCATTCGTACGATCCATTCTAATTCATTCGCACGAATGAATCCATTCTAATTCATTCGTATGATCCATTCTAATTCATTCGCATGAATGTATCCATTCTAATTCATTCGTACGATCCATTCTATCTCATTCGTACAATCCATTCTATTTCATTCGTATGGTCTATTCTAATTCATTCGCATGATCCATTCTAATTCATTCGCATGATCCATTCTAATTCATTCGTACGATCGATTCTAATTCATTCATACGATCCATTCTAATTCATTCGCACGAATGTATCCATTCTAATTCATTCGTACGATCCATTATAATTCATTCGCACAATCTATTCTAATTCATTCATACGTGCGAATGAATTAGAATTGATCGTACGAATGAATTAGAATAGATTGTGCGAATGAATTAGAATAGATCGTACGAATGAATTAGAATGGATACATTCGTGCGAATGAATTAGAATGGATCGTACGAATGAAATAGAATGGATCGTGCGAATGAATTAGAATAGATCGTACGAATGAATTAGAATGGATCGTTCGAATGACTTAGAATGGATCGTTCGAATGAATTAGAATGGATCGTACGAATGAATTAGAAAGGATACATTCGTGCGAATGAATTAGAATGGATCGTATGAGTGTGAATGAATTAGAATGGATTGTGCGAATGAATTAGAATGGATCGTACGAATGAATTAGAATGGATCGTACGAATGAATTAGAATGGATACATTCGTGCAAAAGAATTAGAATGGATTGTATGAATGAATTAGAATGGATCGTGCGAATGAATTAGAATGGATCGTGCGAATGAATTAGAATGGATCGTACGAATGAATTAGAATGGATCGTACGAATGAATTAGAAAGGATATATTCGAATTCATTCGTACGATCCATTCTAATTCATTCGTACGATCTATATTCTAATTCATTCACACGATCCATTCTAATTCATTCATAAGATGCATTCTAATTTATTCGCACGATCCATTCTAATTCATTCGTAAGATCCATTCTAATTCATTCGCACAATCTATTCTAATTCACTTAAACGATCCATTCTAATTCAATCATATGATCCATTCTAATTCATTCGCACAAATGTATCCATTCTAATTCATTCGTACGATCCATTCTAATTCATTTGTACGAATGTATCCACTCTAATTCATTCATACGATCCATTCTAATTCATTCGCACGAATGTATCCATTCCAATTCATTCGTACGATCCATTCTAATTCATTCGCACAATCTATTCTAATTCATTCGTACGATCAATTCTAATTCTTTCGTATGATTCATTCTTATTCAATCCATTCTAATTCATTCGTACGATCCATTCTTACTTATTCATACGATCCATTCTAATTCATTCGCACGAATGAATCCATTCTAATTCATTCGTATGATCCATTCTAATTCATTCGCACGAATGAATCCATTCTAATTCCTTCATACGATCCATTCTAATTCCTTCGTACGATCCATTGTAATTCATTCGCACGATCCATTCTAATTCATTCATACGATCCATTCTATTTCATTCGTACGATCCATTCTTACTCATTCGTACGATCCATTCTAATTCATTTGCACGAAGGTATCCATTCTAATTCATTCGTACTATCCATTCTAATTCGTTCGTACGATCCATTCTAATTCATTCATAATTCTAATTCATTCGCACGAATGTGTCCATTCTAATTCATTCGTACGATCCATTCTAATTCATTCATACGATCCATTCTAATTCTACGATCCATTCTTACTCATTCGTATTATCCATTTTAATTCATTCACACGAATGTATCAACTCTAATTCATTCGTACGATTCATTCTAATTTAATCCATTCTAATTCATTCGTACGATCCATTATAATTCATTCGTACGATCCATTCTAATTCATTCGTACGATCCATTCTAATTCATTCGCACGATCCATTCGCATTCACTCAAACGATCCATTCTAATTCATTCATATGATCCATTCTAATTCAATCGCACGAATGTATCCATTCTAATTCATTCGTACGATCCATTCTAATTCATTTGTACGAATGTATCCACTCTAATTCATTCATACGATCCATTCTAATTCATTCGCACGAATGTATCCATTCCAATTCATTCGTACGATCCATTCTAATTCATTCGCACAATCTATTCTAATTCATTCGTACGATCAATTCTAATTCATTAGCATGATCCATTCTAATTCATTCGTATGATCTATTCTATTTCATTCGTACAATCCATTCTTACTCAATCGTATGATCCATTCTAATCCATTCGCACAATCTATTTTAATTCATTCGTACGATCCATTCTATTTCATTCGTACGATCCATTCTAATTCATACGATCCATTCTATTTCATTCATACGATCCATTTTAATTCATTCGCACGATCCATTCTAATTCATTCATACGATCCATTCTAATTCATTCGTACGATCCATTCAAATTCATTCATACGATCTATTCTAATTCATTCGCACGAATATATCCTTTCTAATTCATTCGTACGATCCAAATTCGTTTATCCGTACGATCTATTCTATTTCATTCGTACGATCCATTCTTATCGTACGATCCATTCTAATTCATTCGTACGATCCATTCTAATTCATTCGTACGATCCATTCTAATTCATTCGTACGATTCATTCTAATTCAATCCATTCTAATTCATTCGTACGATCCATTCTATTTCATTCGTACGATCCATTCTTACTCATTCGTACGATCGATTCGTATCCATTCTAATTCATTCGTACGATCTATTCTAATTCATTCGTACGATCCATTCTAATTCCTTCGTACTATCCATTCTAATTCATTCGTACGATCCATTCTAATTCATTCGCACGATCCATTGTAATTCATTCGTACGATCCATTCTATATCATTCATACGATCCATTCTAATTCATTCATACGATCTATTCTAATTCTTTCGCACGAATGTATCCATTCTATATCATTCGTACGATCCATTCTAATTCATTCGCACGATCCATTCTAATTCATTCAAACAATCCATTCTAATTCTTTTGCACGAATGTATCCATTCTAATTCATTCGTTCGATCCATTCTAATTCATTCGTACGATCCATTCTAATTCATTCACACGATCCATTCTAATTCATGCATACGATCCAATCTAATTCCTTGATACGATCCATTCTAATTCATTCGCACGAATGTATCCATTCTAATTCATTCGTACATGTATGAATGAATTAGAATGGATCGTAGGAATGAATTAGAGTTGATACATTCATACGAATGAATTAGAATGGATCGTATGAATGAATTAGAATCGATCGTACGAATGAATTAGAATGGATACCATCGTGCAAATGAATTAGAATGGATCGTACGAATGAGTAAGAATGGATCGTACGAATGAAATAGAATGGATCGTATGAATGAATTAGTATGGATCGTGCGAATGAATTAGAATGGATCGTACGAATGAAATAGAATGGATTCGCACGAATGTATCCATTCTAATTCATTTGTACGATCCATTCTAATTCATTCGTACAATCCATTCTAATTCATTCGCACGATCCATTCGCATTCACTCAAACGACCCATTCTAATTCATAAGTACGATTCATTCTAATTCATTCAAAAGATCCATTCTAATTCATTCGTACGATCCATTCTAATTCATTCGCACGAATGTATCCATTCTAATTCATTCGTACGATCCATTCTAATTCATTTGTACGAATGTATCCATTCTAATTCATTCGTACGATCCATTCTAATTCATTTGTACGAATGTATCCACTCTAATTCATTCGTACGATCCATTCTAATTCATTCGTACGATCCATTCTAATTCATTCGCACAATCTATTCTAATTCATTCGTACGATCCATTCTAATTCATTCGCACGATCCATTCTAATTCATTCATACGATCCATTTTATTTCATTCATACGATCCATTCTTACTCATTCGTACGATCCATTCTAATTCATTTGCACGAAGGTATCCATTCTAATTCATTCGCATGAATGTATCCTTTCTAATTCATTCGTACGATCCATTCTAATTCATTCTCACAATCTATTCTAATTCCTTCGTACGATCCATTCTAATTCATTCCCATGAATGTATCCATTCTAATTGATACGTACGATCCATTCTATTTCATTCGTATGATCCATTCTTACTCATTCGTACGATCCAATCTAATTCATTCATACGATCCATTCTACGATCCATTCTAATTCATTCGTACGTTCCATTCTAATTTATTAGCACGATCAATGCTAATTCATTTGTATGAATGAATTAGAATGGATCGTGCAAATGAATTAGAATGGATCGTGCGAATGAATTAGAATGGATCGTACGAATGAATTAGAATAGATTATGCGAATGAATTAGAATGGATCGTACGAATGAATTAGAATGGATACATTCGTGCGAATGAATTAGAATTAGAATAAATTGGAATGGATCGTACGAAAGAATTAGAGTGGATCGTACGAATGAATTAGAATGGATACATTCGTGCCAATGAATTAGAATGGATCTTACGAATGAGTAAGAATGGATTGTACGAATGAGATAGAATGGATCGTACGAATGAATTAGAATGGATACATTCATGCGAATGAATTAGAATGGATCATACGAATGAATTAGAATGGATTCATTCGTGCGAATGAATTAGAATGGATCGTACGAATGAGTAAGAATGGATCGTACGAATGAATTAGAATGGATTGAATTAGAATGAATCGTACGAATGAATTAGAATGGATCGTACGAATGAATTAAAATGGATCGTACGAATGAATTAGAATGGATTGAATTAGAATGAATCGTACGAATGAATTAGAATGAATCATACCGTACGAATGAATTAGAATGGATCATACGAAGGAATTAGAATGGATCCTACGAATGAATTAGAATGGATACATTCATGCGAATGAATTAGAATGGATCATACGAATGAATTAGAATGGAT
This sequence comes from Chamaelirium japonicum, assembly GCA_947650365.1. Classification (NCBI taxonomy): domain Eukaryota; kingdom Viridiplantae; phylum Streptophyta; class Magnoliopsida; order Liliales; family Melanthiaceae; genus Chamaelirium; species Chamaelirium japonicum. The sequence continues at coordinate 537,152 of CANTAL010000141.1, read as the reverse complement.
TCATTCGTGCGAATGAATTACAATGGATCGTACGAATGAGTAAGAATGGATCGTACGAATGAATTAGAATGGATTGAATTAGAATGAATCGTACGAATGAATTAGAATGGATTGTACGAATGAATTAGAATGGATCGTACGAATGAATTAGAATGGATTGAATTAGAATGAATCGTACGAATGAATTAGAATGAATCATACCGTACGAATGAATTAGAATGGATCATACGAAGGAATTAGAATGGATCGTACGAATGAATTATAATGGATCGTATGAATGAATTAGAATGGATCGTACGAATGAATTAGAATGGATCGTATGAATGAATTAGAATAGATCGTGCGAATGAATTAAAATGGATCATATGAATGAAATAGAATGGATCGTATGAATTAGAATGGAACGTATGAATGAATTAGAATGGATCGTATGAATGAATTAGAATGGATCGTGCGAATGAATTAGAATGGATCGTACGAATGAATTAGAATAGATTGTGCGAATGAATTAGAATGGATCGTACGAATGAATTAGAATGGATCGTACGAATGAACTAGAATGGATCGTTCGAATGAATTAGAATAGATTGTGCGAATGAATTAGAATGGATCGTATGAGTGTGAATGAATTAGAATGGATCGTGCGAATGAATTAGAATGGATCGTATTAATGAATTAGAATGGATCGTGCGAATGAATTAGAATGGATCGTACGAATGAGTAAGAATGGATCGTGCGAATGAATTAGAATGGATCATATGAATGAATTAGAATGGATCGTATGAATGAATTAGAATGGATCGTGCGATTAATTTAGAATGGATCGTATGAATGAATTAGAATAGATTGTGCGAATGAATTAGAATAGATCGTACGAATGAATTAGAATGGATACATTCGTGCGAATGAATTAGAATGGATCGTATGAATGAATTAGAATCGATCGTACGAATGAATTAGAATGGATCGTACGAAGGAATTAGAATGGATAGTACGAATGAATTAGAATGGATACATTCGTGCGAATGAATTAGAATGGATCGTGCGAATGAATTAGAATGGATCGTGCGAATGAATTAGAATGAATCGCACGAAGGAATTAGAATGGATCGTACGAATGAATTAGAATGGATCGTGCGAATGAATTAGAATGGATCGTACGAATGAGTAAGAATGGATCGTGCGAATGAATTAGAATGGATTGTCGAATGAATTAGAATGGATCGTACGAATGAATTAGAATGGATACATTCGTGCGAATCCATTCTATTTCATTCGTACGATCCATTCTAATTCATTCGCACGATCCATTCTAATTCATTAATACGATTCATTCTAATTCATTCATACGATCCATTCTAATTCATTCATACGATCCATTCTATTTCATTCGTACGATCCATTCTTACTCATTCTTACGATCCATTCTAATTCATTTGCACGAAGGTATCCATTCTAATTCATTCGTACTATCCATTCTAATTCCTTCGTACGATCCATTCTAATTCCTTCGTATGATCCATTCTAATTCATTCGCACGATCCATTCTAATTCATTCATACGATCCATTCTATTTCATTCGTACGATCCATTCTAATTCATTCGTACGATCCATTCTAATTCATTTGCACAATCCATTCTAATTCATTCGTATGATCCATTCTAATTCATTCGCATGAATGTAACCATTCTAATTCATTCGTACGATCCATTCTAATTCATTCGCACAATCTATTCTAATTCATTCGTACGATCTATATTCTAATTCATTCGCACGATCCATTCTAATTCATTCATACGATCCATTCTAATTTATTCGCACGATCCATTCTAATTCATTCGTACGATCCATTCTAATTCATTCGCACAATCTATTCTAATTCACTCAAACGATCCAATCTATTTCATTCGTACGATCCATTCTAATTCATTCGCACAATCTATTCTAATTCATTCGTACTATGATTCATTCTAATTCATTCGTACGATCCATTCTAATTCATTCGCACAATCTATTCTAATTCATTCGTACTATGATTCATTCTAATTCATTCGTACGATTCATTCTAATTCAATCCATTCTAATTCATTCGTACGATCCATTCTAATTCATTTGTACGATCCATTCTAATTCATTCGCACAATCTATTCTAATTCATTCGTACGATCCATTCTAATTCATTCATACGATCCATTCTAATTCATTCGCACGATCCATTCTAATTCATTCCATTCTAATTCATTCATACGATCCATTCTACGATCCATTCTAATTCAATCGTACGATCCATTCTATTTCATTTGTACGATCCATTCTAATTCATTCGCACGATCCATTCTAATTCATTCGCACGATCCGTTCTAATTCATTCATACGATCCATTCTATTTCATTCGTACGATCCATTCTTACTCATTCGTACGATCCATTCTAATTCATTTGCACGAAGGTATCCATTCTAATTCATTCGTACTATCCATTCTAATTCCTTCGTACGATCCATTCTAATTCCTTTGTACGATCCATTCTAATTCATTCGTACGATCCATTCTAATTCCTTCGTATGATCCATTCTAATTCATTCGTATGGTATGATCCATTCTAATTCATTCGTACTATTCATTCTAATTCAATCCATTCTAATTCATTCGTACGATCCATTCTAATTCATTCCTACGATCCATCCTAATTCTTTCGCACGAATGTATCTATTCTAATTCATTCGTACAATCCATTCTATTTCATTCGTACGATCCATTCTAATTCCTTCGTACGATCCATTCTAATTCATTCGTACGATCCATTCTAATTCATTCGCACGATCCATTCTAATTCATGCATACGATCCATTCTAATTCATTCGTACGATCCATTCTAATTCATTCGTACGATCCATTCTAATTCTTTCGCACAATGAATTAGAATGGATCGTACGAAGGAATTAGAATAGATCATACGAAGAAATTAGAATGGATCGTACGAATGAATTAGAATCGATCATGCTAATGAATTAGAATTGATCGTACGAATGAATTAGAATAGATTGTGCGAATGAATTCAAATGGATCGTATAAATAATTTAGAATGGATCGTTTGAATGAATTAGAATGGATCGTGCGAATGAATTAAAATGGATCGTATGAATGAAATAGAATGGATCGTATGAATTAGAATGGATCGTACGAATGAAATAGAATGGATCGTACGAATGAATTAGAATGGATCGTACGAATGAATTAGATTGAATCAGAATGAATCGTACGAATGAATTAGAATGGATCGTACGAATGAATTAGAATGGATTGAATTAGAATGAATCGTACGAATGAATTAGAATGAATCATACCGTACGAATGAATTATAATGGATCATACGAAGGAATTAGAATGGATCGTACGAATGAATTAGAATGGATCGTACGAATGAATTAGAATGGATCATACGAAGGAATTAGAATGGATCGTACGAAGGAATTAGAATGGATACCTTCGTGCAAATGAATTAGAATGGATCGTACGAATGAGTAAGAATGGATCGTACGAATGAAATAGAATGGATCGTATGAATGAATTAGAATGGATCGTGCGAATGAATTAGAATGGATACATTCGTGCGAATGAATTAGAATGGATCGTATGAATGAATTAGATTGGATCGTATGAATGAATTAGAATGGATCGTGCGAATGAATTAGAATGGATCGTACGAATGAATAGAATGGATCGTTTGAATGAATTAGAATGGATAGTACTTATAAATTAGAATGGGTCATACGAATGAAATAGAATGGATCGTACGAAGGAATTAGAAAGGATCGTACAAACGAATTAGAATGGATCGTATGAATGAAATATAATAGATCGTACGAATGAATTAGAATGGATCGTATGAATGAATTAGATTGGATCGTATGAATGAATTAGAATGGATTGTACGAATGAAATAGAATAGATCGTACGAATGAATTAGAATGGATCGTGCGAATGAATTAGAATAGGTCGTACGAATGAATTAGAATGGATCGTATGAATGAATTAGAATGGATACATTCGTGCAAAAGAAGTAGAATGGATTGTATGAATGAATTAGAATGGATCGTACGAATGAATTAGACGTACGATCCATTCTAATTCATTCGTACAATCTATTCTAATTCATTCATACGATCCATTCTAATTTATTCGTACAATCCATTTTAATTCATTCGCACGAATGTATCCATTCTAATTCATTCGTACGATCCATTCTAATTCATTCATATAATCCATTCTAATTCATTCGTACGATCCATTCTAATTCCTTCGTACGAATGTATCTACTCTAATTCATTCATACGATCCATTCTAATTCATTCGCACGATCCATTCTAATTCATACGTATGATCCATTCTAATTCATTCATATGATCCATTCTAATTCATTCGTACGATCCATTCTAATTCATTCGCACGATCTATTCTAATTCATTCATACAATCCATTCTATTACATTCGTATGATCCATTCTAATTCATTCGCAAGATCCATTCTAATTCATTCATACGATCTAATCTAATTCATTCATACGATCCATTCAAATTCATTAATACGATCCAATCTAATTCATTCATACGATCCATTCTAATTATTTCGTACGATCCATTCTAATTCATACGATGCGAATGAATTAGAATGGATCATGCGAATAAATTAGAATGGATCGTACGAATGAAATAGAATGGATTGTACGAATGAGATAGAATGGATCGTACGAATGAATTAGAATGGATACATTCATGCGAATGAATTAGAATAGATCATACGAATGAATTAGAATGGATTCATTCGTGCGAATATATTAGAATGGATCGTACGAATGAGTAAGAATGGATCGTACGAATGAATTAGAATGGATTGAATTAGAATGAATCGTACGAATGAATTAGAATGGATCGTACGAATGAATTAGAATGGATCGTACGAATGAATTAGAATGGATTGAATTAGAATGAATCGTACGAATGAATTAGAATGAATCATACCGTACGAATGAATTAGAATGGATCATACGAAGGAATTAGAATGGATCGAACGAATGAATTAGAATGGATCGTACGAATGAATTAGAATGGATCGTACGAAGGAATTAGAATGGATCGTATGAATGAATTAGAATGGATCGTGCGAATGAATTAGAATGGATCGTACGAATGAATTAGAATGGATCGTATGAATGAATTAGAATGGATCGTAGTAATGAATTAGAATGGATCCTACGAATGAATTAGAATAGATTGTGCGAATGAATTAGAATGGATCTGGATCATGTATCCATTCTAATTCATTCGTACGACCCATTCTAATTCATTCGTACGATCCATTCTAATTCATTCGCACGATCCATTCTAATTCATTCGCACGATCCATTCTAATTCATTTATACGATCCATTCTAATTCATTCGTACGATCCATTCTAACTCATTCGGATCGTGCGAATGAATTAGAATGGATCTTACGAATGAATTAGAATGGAACGTATAGATTGTGCGAATGAATTAGAATGGATCATACGAATGAATTAGAATGGATCGTACTAATGAATTAGAATGGATCGTACGAATGAGTAAGAATGGATTGTACGAATGAAATAGAATGGATCGTATGAATGAATTAGAATGGATACGTGCGAATGAATTAGAATTGATCGTACGAATGAATTAGAATCGATTGTGCGAATGAATTAGAATGGATCGTACTAATGAATTGGAATGGATACATTCGTGCGAATGAATTAGAATGGATCGTACGAATGAAATAGAATGGATCGTGCGAATGAATTAGAATGGATCGTACGAATGAATTAGAATGGATCGTACGAATGACTTAGAATGGATCGTTCGAATGAATTAGAATAGATTGTGCGAATGAATTAGAATGGATCGTACGAATGAATTAGAAAGGATACATTCGTGCGAATGAATTAGAATGGATCGTATGAGTGTGAATGAATTAGAATGGATTGTGCGAATGAATTAGAATGGATCGTACGAATGAATTAGAATGGATCGTACGAATGAATTAGAATGGATACATTCGTGCAGAAGAATTAGAATGGATTGTATGAATGAATTAGAATGGATCGTGTGAATGAATTAGAATGGATCGTGCGAATGAATTAGAACGGATCGTACGAATGAATTAGAATGGATCGTACGAATGAATTAGAATGGATCGTACGAATGAATTAGAAAGGATACATTCGAATTCATTCGTACGATCCATTCTAATTCCTTCGTACGATCCATATTCTAATTCATTCGCACGATCCATTCTAATTCATTCATACGATCCATTCTAATTTATTCGCACGATCCATTCTAATTCATTCGTACAATCCATTCTAATTCATTCGCACAATCTATTCTAATTCATTCGAACGAGCAATTCTAATTCATTCATACGATCCATTCTAATTCATTCGTACGATCTATTCTATTTCATTCGTACAATCCTTTCTTACTCAATCGTATGATCCATTCTAATCCATTCGCACAATCTATTCTAATTTATTCGTACGATCCATTCTATTTCATTCGTACGATCCATTCTAATTCATACGATCCATTCTATTTCATTCATACGATCCATTTTAATTCATTCGCACGATCCATTCTAATTCATTCATACGATCCATTCTAATTCTTTTATACGATCCATTTTAATTCATTCGCACAATCTATTCTAATTCATTCGTACGATCAATTCTAATTCATTAGCATGATCCATTCTAATTCATTCGTACGATCCATTCTAATTTCTTCGTATGATCTATTCTAATTCCTTCGTACGATCCATTCTAATTCATTGTGCGAAAGAATTAGAATGGATCGTACGAATGAATTACAATGGATCGTACGAATGAATTAGAATGGATCGTATGCATGAATTAGAATGGATCATGCGAATGAATTAGAATGGATCGTACGAATGAATTAGAATGGATCGTACGAAGGAATTAGAATGGATCGTACGAATGAAATAGAATGGATTGTACGAATGAATTAGAATGGATACATTCGTGCGAATGAATTAGAATGTATCGTATGAATGAGTAAGAATGGATCATACGAATGAATTAGAATGGATTGAATTAGAATGAATCGTACGAATGAATTAGAATGGATCGTACGAATGAATTGGAATGGATATATTCGTACGAATGTATTTGAATGGATCGTATGAATGAATTAGAGTGGATACATTCGTACAAATGAATTAGAATGGATTGTACGAATGAATTAGAATGCATACATTCGTGCGAATGAATTAGAATGGATCATATGAATGAATTAGAATGGATCGTTTGAGTGAATGCGAATGGATCGTGCGAATGAATTAGAATGGATTGTACGAATGAATTAGAATGGATCGTACGAATGAATTAGAATGGATACATTCGTGCGAATGAATTAGAATGGATCGTATGAATGAATTAGAATGAATCGTACCAATGAATTAGAATGGATTGTATGAATGAATTAGAATGGATCGTACGAATGAATTAGAATGGATTGAATTAGAATGAATCGTACGAATGAATTAGAATGAATCATACCGTACGAATGAATTAGAATGGATCGTATGAATGAATTAGAATGGATCGTACGAATGAATTAGAAAGGATACATTCGAATTCATTCGTACGATCCATTCTAATTCCTTCGTACGATCCATATTCTAATTCATTCGCACGATCCATTCTAATTCATTCGCACGATCCATTCTAATTCATTCGTACGATCCATTCTTACTCATCGTATGCATGAATTAGAATGGATCGTGCGAATGAATTAGAATGGATCGTGCGAATGAATTAGAATATGGATCGTACGAAGGAATTAGAATGGATCGTACGAATGAGTAAAATGGATCGTACGAATGAATTAGAATGGATTGAATTAGAATGAATCGTACGAATGAATTAGAATGGATCGTACGAATGAATTAGAATGGATCGTACGAATGAATTAGAATGGATTGAATTAGAATGAATCGTACGAATGAATTAGAATGAATCATACCGTACGAATGAATTAGAATGGATCATACGAAGGAATTAGAATGGATCGTACGAATGAATTAGAATGGATCGTACGAATGAGTAAGAATGGATCGTACGAATGAAATAGAATGGATCGTATGAATGAATTAGAATGGATCGTGCGAATGAATTAGAAAGGATACATTCGTGCGAATGAATTAGAATGGATCGTATGAATGAATTAGATTGGATCGTACGAATGAATTAGAATGGATCGTGCGAATGAATTAGAATGGATCATACGAATGAATTAGATTGGATCGTTCGAATGAATTAGAATGGATACATTCGTACGAATGAATTAGAAAGGATCATATGAATGAATTTGAATGGATCGTCCGAATAAATTAGAATAGATCGTTCGAATAAATTAGAATGGATCGTCCGAATAAATTTGAATGGATCGTCCGAATAAATTAGAATGGATCGTGCGAATGAATTAGAATGGATCGTACGAATGAGTAAGAATGGATCGTATGAATGAATTAGAATGGATCGTGCGAATAAATTAGAATGGATCGAACGAATGAATTAGAATGGATCATACGAATGAATTAGAATGGATCGTATGAATGAATTAGAATTGATCGTGCGAATGAATTAGAATGGATTATATGAATGAAATAGAATGGATCATACGAATGAAATAGAATGGATCGTACGAAGGAATTAGAATGGATCGTATGAATGAATTAGAGTGGATACATTCGTGCGAATGAATTCGAATAGATCGTTTGAATGAATTAGAATGGATTGTACGAATGAATTAGAATGGATCGTACGAATGAAATAGAATGGATCGTACGAATGAATTAGAATGGATACATTCGTGCAAAAGAAATAGAATCGATTGTATGAATGAATTAGAATGGATCGTGTGAATGAATTAAAATGGATCATACGAATGAATTAGAATGGATACATTCGTGCGAATGAATTAGAATGGATCGTGCGAATGAATTAGAATGGATCGTACGAATGAATTAGAATGGATCGTGCGAATGAATTAGAATAGATCGTGCGAATGAATTAGAATGGATCGTATGAATGAATTAGATTGGATCGTATTAATGAATTAGAATGGATCGTACGAATGAATTAGAATAGATCGTACGAATGAATTAGAATGGATACGAATGGATCGTACGAATGAGTAAGAATGGATCGTACGAATGAAATAGAATGGATTGTACGAATGAATTAGAATGGATACATTCGTGCGAATGAATTAGGATGGATCGTATGAATGAATTAAAATAGGTTGTGTGAATGAATTAGAATGGACCGTATGAATGAATTAGAATGGATACATTCATGCGAATGAATTAGAATGGATCGTATGAATGAATTAGAATGGATCGTATGAGTGAATTAGAATGGATACGAAGGAATTAGAATGGATCGTACGAAGGAATTAGAATGGAGAATGGATCGTGTGAATGAATTAGAATGGATCGTACGAATGAAATAGAATAGATCGTACGGATAAATGAATTTGGTTCGTGCTAATGAATTAGAATGGATCGTACAAATGAATTAGAATGGATCGTACTAATGAATTAGAATAGATTGTGCGATTGAATTAGAATGGATCGTACGAATGAATTAGAAAGGATATATTCGTGCGAATGAATTAGAATAGATCGTATGAATGAATTAGATTGGATCGTATTAATGAATTAGAATGGATCGTGCGAATGAATTAGAATGGATCGTACGAATGAATTAGAATGGATCGTACGAATCAGTAAGAATAGATCGTACGAATGAAATAGAATGGATCGTATGAATGAATATGAATGGATCGTGCGAATGAATTAGAATGGATCGTACGAATGAATTAGAATAGATTGTGCGAATGAATTAGAATGGATCGTACGAATGAATTAGAATGGATCGTATGAATGAATTAGAATGAATCGTATGAATGAATTAGAATGGATCGTGCGAATGAATTAGAATGGATCGTACGAATGAATTAGAATGGATCGAACGAATGAATTAGAATGGATACATTCGTGCAAAAGAATTAGAATGAATTGTATGAATGAATTAGAATGGATCGTGCGAATGAATTAGAATGGATCGTACGAATGAATTAGAATGGATACATTCGTGCGAATGAATTAGAATGGATCATACGAATGAATTAGAGTTGATACATTCGTGTGAATGAATTAAAATGGATAATACGAATGAGTAAAAATGGATCGTAGAATTAGAATGGATCGTATGAATGAATTAGAATGGATCGTACGAATGAATTAAAATGGATACATTCGTGCGAATGAATTAGAATGGATCGTACGAATGAGTAAGAATGGATCGTACGAATGAAATAGAATGGATCGTATGGATGAATTAGAATGGATCGTGCGAATGAATTAGAATGGATCGTACGAATGAGTAAGAATGGATCGTACGAATGAAATAGAATGGATCGTACGAATGAATTAGAATGGATCGTGCAAATGAATTAGAATGGATCATACGAATGAATTAGAATAGATTGTGCGAATGAATTAGAATGGATCGTACGAATGAATTAGAATGGATCGTACGAATGAATTAGAATGGACCGTATGAATGAATTAGAATGGATCGTGCGAATGAATTAGAATGGATCGTACGAATGAAATAGAATGGATTCGCACGAATGTATCCATTCTAATTCATTCGTACAATCCATTCTAATTCATTCGCACGATCCTTTCGCATTCACTCAAACGATCCATTCTAATTCATTCATATGATCCATTCTAATTCATTCGCACGAATGTATCCATTCTAATTCATTCGTACGATCCATTCTAATTCATTTGTACGAATGTATCCACTCTAATTCATTCATACGATCCATTCTAATTCATTTGTACGAATGTATCCACTCTAATTCATTCGTACGAATGAATTAGAATGGATCGTATGAGTGTGAATGAATTAGAATGGATCGTGCGAATGAATTAGAATGGATTGTATTAATGAATTAGAATGGATCGTATGAATGAAATAAAATAGATCGTACGAATGAAATAGAATGGATCGTATGAATGAATAAGAATGGATCGTACGAAGGAATTAGAATGGATTGTATGAATGAATTAGAATAGATCGTATGAATGAATTAGAATGGATCTTACGAATGAATTAGAATGGATCGTATGAATTAGAATGGATCGTACGAAGGAATTAGAATGGGTCGTATGAATGAATTAGATTGGATCGTATTAATGAATTTGAATGGATCGTATGAATGAATTAGATTGGATCGTATGAATGAATTAGAATGGATCGTACGAATGAGTAAGAATGGATCGTACGAATGAATTAGAATGGATCGAATTAGAATGAATCGTACGAATGAGTTAGAATGGATCATACGAAGGAATTAGAATGGATCGTACGAATGAATTAGAATGGATCGTACGAAGGAATTAGAATGGATCGTACGAAGGAATTAGAATGGATAGTACGAATGAATTAGAATGGATACCTTCGTGCAAATGAATTAGAATGGATCGTACGAATGAGTAAGAATGGATCGTACGAATGAAATAGAATGGATCGTATGAATGAATTAGAATGGATCGTGCGAATGAATTATAATGGATCGTACGAATGAATTAGAATAGATTGTGCGAATGAATTAGAATGGATCGTACGAATGAATTAGAATCGATCGTACGAATGAATTAGAATGGATCATGCAAATGAATTAGAATGGATCGTGCGAATGAATTAGAATGGATCGTACGAATGAAATAGAATGGATTGTACGAATGAGATAGAATGGATCGTACGAATGAATTAGAATGGATACATTCATGCGAATGAATTAGAATGGATCATACGAATGAATTAGAATGGATTCATTCGTGCGAATGAATTAGAATGGATCGTACGAATGAGTAAGAATGGATCGTACGAATGAATTAGAATGGATTGAATTAGAATGAATCGTACGAAAGAATTAGAATGGATCGTACGAATGAATTAGAATGGATCGTACGAATGAATTAGAATGGATCGTACGAATGAATTAGACTGGATTGAATTAGAATGAATCGTACGAATGAATTAGAATGAATCGTACCGTACGAATGAATTAGAATGGATCATACGAAAAAATTAGAATGGATCGTACGAATGAATTAGAATGGATCATACGAATGAATTAGAATGGATCGTACGAAGGAATTAGAATGGATCGTACGAAGGAATTAGAATGGATCGTAGGAATGAATTAGAATGGATCGTGTGAATGAATTAGAATGGATCGTACGAATGAATTAGAATGGATCGTATGAATGAATTAGAATGGATCGTAGTAATGAATTAGAATGGATCCTACGAATGAATTAGAATAGATTGTGCGAATGAATTAGAAGGGATCTGGATCGTGTATCCATTCCAATTCATTCGTACGACCCATTCTAATTCATTCGTACGATCCATTCTAATTCATTCGCACGATCCATTCTAAATCATTCGTATGATCCATTCTAATTCCTTCGTACGATCCATTCTAATTCATTCGTACGATCCATTCTAATTCATTCGTACGATCCATTCTAATTCATTCGTATGATCCATTCTAATTCATTCGCACGAATGAATCCATTCTAATTCATTCGTATGATCCATTCTAATTCATTCATACGATCCATTCTAATTCATTCGCACGAATGTATCCATTCTAATTCATTCGCACGATCCATTCTAATTCATTCGCACGATCCATTCTAATTCATTCGTACGAATGTAGCCACTCTAATTCATTCATACGATCCATTCTAATTCATTCGCACGAATGTATCCATTCCAATTCATTCGTACGATCCATTCTATTTCGTTCGTACGAATGAATTAGTATTCATTCGTACGATTCATTCTAATTCAATCCATTCTAATTCATTCGTACGATCCATTCTAATGAATTAGAATGAATCGTACGAATGAATTAGAATGGATCGTACGAATGAATTAGAATGGATCATACGAATGACTTAGAATAGATCATTCGAATGAATTAGAATAGATTGTGCGAATGAATTAGAATGGATTGTTTAGAATGAATCATACCGTACGAATGAATTAGAATGGATCGTATGAATGAATTAGAATGGATACATTCGTGCGAATGAATTAGAATGGATCATACGAAGGAATTAGAATGGATCGGACGAATGAATTAGAATGGATACATTCGTGCGAATGAATTAGAATGGATCATACGAATGAATTAGAGTGGATACATTCGTACAAATGAATTAGAATAGATCGTACGAATGAATTAGAATGGATACATTCGTGCGAATGAATTAGAATGGATCGTACGAATGAATTAGAATGGATCATACGAATGAATTAGAATGGATCGTACGAATGAATTAGAGTGGATACATTCGTATAAATAAATTAGAATGGATCGTACGAATGAATTAGAATGGATCGTATGAATGAATTAGAATGGATCGTGCGAATGAATTAGAATGGATCGTACGAATGAATTAGAATGGATCGTACGAATGAATTAGAATGGATCGTACGAATGAATTAGAATGGATCGTATGAATGAATTAGAATGGATCGTGCGAATGAATTAGAATGGATCGTACGAATGAAATAGAATGGATTCGCATGAATGTATCCATTCTAATTCATTCGTACGATCCATTCTAATTCATTCGCATGATCCATTCTAATTCATTCATACGATCCATTCTAATTCATTCGTATGATCCATTCTAATTCATTCGCACGAATGTATCGATTCTAATTCATTCGTACGATCCATTCTAATCCATTTGTACGAATGTATCCACTCTAATTCATTCGTATGATCCATTCTAATTCATTCGCACGAATGTATCTATTCTAATTCATTCGTACGATCCATTCTAGTTCATTTGTACAATCCATTCTAATTCCTTCGTATGATCCATTCTAATTCATTCACACGAATGTATCCATTCTAATTCATTCGTACGATCCATTCTAATTTATTCGTACGGTATGATTCATTCTAAACGATCCATTCTAATTCATTCGCACAATCTATTCTAATTCATTCGAACGATCCATTCTAAGTCATTCGTAGGATCCATTCGAATTTATTCATACGATTCATTCTAATTCATTAGAATGGATCGTACGAATGAATTAGAATGGATTGAATTAGAATGAATCATACGAATGAATTAGAATGGATCGTATGAATGAAATAAAATGGATCGTACGAATGAATTAGAATGGATCGTGCGAATGAATTAGAATGGATCGTACGAATGAATTAGAATGGATATATTCGTGCGAATGAATTAGAATGGATCGTATGAATGAATTAGATTGGATCGGATAAATGAATTAGAATGGATCGTACGAATGAATTAGAATGGATCGTGCTAATGAATTAGAATGGATCGTGCGAATGAATTAGAATGGATCGTACGAATGAATTAGAATGGATCGTACGAATGAATTAGAATGGATCGTTCGAATGAATTAGAATAGATTGTGCGAATGAATTAGAATGGATCGTACGAATGAATTAGAAAGGATACATTCGTGCGAATGAATTAGAATGGATCGTATGAGTGTGAATGAATTAGAATGGATCGTGCGAATGAATTAAAATGGATCGTATTAATGAATTAGAATGGATCGTGCGAATGAATTAGAATGGATCGTACGAATGAGTAAGAATGGATCGTGCGAATGAATTAGAATGGATCATATGAATGAATTAGAATGGATCATATGAATGAATTAGAATGGATCGTGCGAATAAATTAGAATGGATCGTATGAATGAATTAGAATAGATTGTGCGAATGAATTAGAATGGATCGTACGAATGAACTAGAATGGATACATTCGTGCGAATGAATTAGAATGGATCGTATGAATGAATTAGAATCGATCATACGAATGAATTAGAATGGATCATGCGAAAGAATTAGAATGGATCGTGCGAATGAATTAGAATGGATCGTACGAATGAAATAGAATGGATTGTATGAATGAGATAGAATGGATCATACGAATGAATTAGAATGGATATATTCATGCGAATGAATTAGAATGGATCATACGAATGAATTAGAATGGATTCATTCATGCAAATGAATTAGAATGGATCGTACGAATGAGTAATAATGGATCGTACGAATGAATTAGAATGGATTGAATTAGAATGAATCGTACGAATGAATTAGAATCGATCGTACGAATGAATTAGAATGGATCGTACGAATGAATTAGAATGGATTGAATTAGAATGTATCGTACGAATGAATTAGAATGAATCATACCGTATGAATGAATTAGAATGGATCATACGAAGGAATTAGAATGGATCGTACGAATGAATTAGAATGGATTGTTCGAATGAATTAGAATGGATCGTACGAAGGAATTAGAATGGATCGTACGAAGGAATTAGAATGGATAGTACGAATGAATTAGAATGGATACCTTCGTGGAAATGAATTAGAATGGATCGTACGAATGAGTAAGAATGGATCGTACGAATGAAATAGAATGCATCGTATGAATGAATTAGAATGGATCGTGCGAATGAATTAGAATGGATCGTACGAAGGAATTAGAATGGATCGTACGAAGGAATTAGAATGGATAGTACGAATGAATTAGAATGGATACCTTCGTGCAAATGAATTAGAATGGATCGTATGAATTAGTAAGAATGGATCGTACGAATGAAAGAGAATGGATCATATGAATGAATTAGAATGGATCGTGCGAATGAATTAGAATGGATCGTACGAATGAATTAGAATGGATCGTACGAATGAATTAGAATGGATCGTACGAATGAATTAGAATGGATCGTATGAATGAATTAGAATGGATCGTGCGAATGAATTAGAATGGATCGTACAAACTAAATAGAATGGATTCGCACGAATGTATCTATTCTAATTCATTCGTACGATCCATTCTAATTCATTCGTACAATCCATTCTAATTCATTCGCACGATCCATTCTTACTCATTCGTACGATCCATTCTAATTCATTCGCACGATCCATTCTAATTCATTAATACGATCCATTCTAATTAATTCGCACGATCCATTCTAATTCATTCACACTCATATGATCCATTCTAATTCATTTGCACGAATGTATCCTTCCTAATTCATTCGTATGATCCATTCTAATTCATTCGCACAATCTATTCTAATTCATTCGAACGATCCATTCTAAGTCATTCGTACGATCCATTCTAATTCATTCTTACGATCCATTCTAATTCATTCGCACGATCCATTCTAATCCATTCGCACGATCCAATCTAATTCATTCATACGATCCATTCTAATTCATTCGTACGATCCATTCTAATTCATTCGCACGATCCATTCTAATTCATTCGCACGATCCATTCTAATTCATTTGTACGAATGTAGCCACTCTAATTCATTCATACGATCCATTCTAATTCATTCGCACGAATGTATCCATTCCAATTCATTCGTACGATCCATTATATTTCATTCATACGATCCATTCTAATTCATTCGTACGATTCATTCTAATTCAATCCATTCTAATTCATTCGTACGATCCATTCTAATTCATTCGCACGATCCATTCTAATTTATTCATACGATCCATTCTAATTCATTCGTACGATCCATTCTAATTCATTCGTACGATCCATTCTAATTCATTCGCACAATCTATTCTAATTCATTCGTACGATCCATTCTAATTCATTCGCACGATCCATTCTAATTCATTCATACGATCCATTCTATTTCATTTGCACGATCCATTCTAATTCATTCGCACGATCCATTCTAATTCCTTCGTATGATCCATTCTAATTCATTCGTACGATTCATTCTAATTCAATCCATTCTAATTCATTCGTACGATCCATTCTTACTCATTCGTACGATCCATTCTAATTCATTCGCACGAATGAATCCACTCTAATTCATTCGTATGATCCATTCTAATTCATTCGCACGAATGAATCCATTCTAATTCATTCGTACGATTCATTCTAATTCATTCGTACAATCCATTCTATTTCATTCGTACGATCCATTCTAATTCATTCGTACGATCCATTCTTATTCATTCGTACGATCCATTCTAATTCATTCGCACAATCTATTCTAATTCATTCGTACGATCCATTCTAATTCATTCGTACGATCCATTCTAATTCATGCATACGATCCTTTCTAATTCCTTCGTACGATCTATTTTATTTCATTCGTATGACCCACTCTAATTCATAAGTACGATCCATTCTAATTCATTCAAACGATCCATTCTATTTCATTCGTACGATCAATTCTAATTCATTCGCACAATCTATTCTAATTCATTCGTACGAATGTATCCACTCTAATTCATTCGCACAATCCATTCTAATTCATTCACACTCATACGATCCATTCTAATTCATTCGCACGAATGTATCCGTTCTAATTCATTCATACGATCCATTTTAATTCATTCGCACAATCTATTCTAATTCATTCGAACGATCCATTCTAAGTCATTCGTACGATCCATTCTAATTCATTCGTACGATCCATTCTAATTCATTCGCACGATCCATTCTAATTCATGCATACGATCCATTCTAATTCATTCGTACGATCCATTCTAATTCATTCGTACGATCCATTCTAATTCATTCGCACAATCTATTCTAATTCATTCGTACGATCCATTCTAATTCATTCGCATGATCCATTCTAATTCATTCATACGATCCATTCTATTTCATTTGTACGATCCATCCTTACTCATTCGTACGATCCATTCTAATTCATTTGCACGAAGGTATCCATTCTAATTCATTCGTACTATCCATTCTAATTCCTTCGTATGATCTATTCTAATTCCTTCGTACGATCCATTCGGATACATTCGTGCGAATCCATTCTATTTCATTCGTACGATCTATTCTAATTCATTCGCACGATCCATTCTAATTCATTAATACGATCCATTCTAATTCATTCGTACGATCCATTCTAATTCATTCGTACGATCCATTCTAATTCATTCGCACAATCTATTCTAATTCATTCGTACGATCCATTCTAATTCATTCGCACAATCTATTCGAATTCATTCGTACGATCCATTCTAATTCATTCGTACGATCCATTCTAATTCATTCGCACAATCTATTCTAATTCATTCGTACGATCCATTCTAATTCATTCGTACGATCCATTCTAATTCATTCGCACAATCTATTCTAATTCATTCGAACGATCCATTCTAATTCATTCGCACGATCCATTCTAATTCATTCATACGATCCATTCTATTTCATTCGTACGAAGGAATTAGAAAGGATCGTACGAATGAATTAGAATGGATCGTGCGAATGAATTAGAATATAGATCGTACGAATGAATTAGAATGGATCGTACGAATGAATTCGAATGTATCCTTTCTAATTCATTCGTACGATCCATTCTAATTCATTTGTACGATCCTTTCTAATTCCTTCGTACGAATGAATTAGAATGGATCGTACGAATGAATTAGAATGGATCGTGCGAATAAATTAGAATGGATCGTATGAATGAATTAGAATGGATCGTGCGAATGAATTAGAATTTGGATCATACGAAGGAATTAGAATGGATCGTACGAATGAATTCGAATGTATCCTTTCTAATTCATTCGTACGATCCATTCTAATTCCTTCGTACGATCCATTCTAATTCATTCGTACGATCCATTCTAATTCATTCGCACGATCCATTCTAATTCATTCGTACGATCCAATCTAATTCATTCGTACTATCCATTCTAATTCCTTCGTACGATCCATTCTAATTCCTTCGTACGATCCATTCTAATTCATTCGTACGATCCATTCTAATTCCTTCGTATGATCCATTCTAATTCATTCGTACGGTATGATTCATTCTAATTCATTCGTACGATTCATTCTAATTCAATCCATTCTAATTCATTCGTACGATCCATTCTAATTCATTCGTACGATCCATTCTAATTCATTCGTACGATTCATTCTAATTCAATCCATTCTAATTCATTCGTACGAATGTATCCTTTCTAATTCATTCGTACTATTCATTCTAATTCAATCCATTCTAATTCATTAGAATCGATCGTATGAATGAAATAGAATGGATCGTACGAATAAATTAGAATGGATCGTACGAATGAATTAGAATGGATCGTACGAATGAATTAGAATGGATTGTATGGATCGTACGAATGAGTAAGAATGGATTGTACTAATGAAATAGAATAGATCGTACGAATGAATTAGAATGGATCGTATGAATGAATTAGAATCGATCGTACGAGTGAGTAAGAATGGATCGTACGAATGAATTAGAATGGATCATACGAATGAATTAGAATGGATCGTGCGAATAAATTAGAATGGATCGTATGAATGAATTAGAATGGATCGTGCGAATGAATTTGAATATGGATCGTACGAAGGAATTAGAATGGATCGTACGAATGAATTCGAATGTATCCTTTCTAATTGATTCGTACGATCCATTCTAATTCCTTCGTACGATCCATTCTAATTCATTCGTACGATCCATTCTAATTCATTCACACGATCCATTCTAATTCATTCGTACGATCCAATCTAATTCATTCATACTATCCATTCTAATTCCTTCGTACAATCCATTCTAATTCCTTCGTACGATCCATTCTAATTCATTCGTACGATCCATTCTAATTCCTTCGTATGATCCATTCTAATTCATTCGTACGGTATGATTCATTCTAATTCATTCGTACGATTCATTATAATTCAATCCATTCTAATTCATTCGTACGATCCATTCTAATTCATTCGTACGATCCATTCTAATTCATTCACACGATCCATTCTAATTCATTCGTACGATCCAATCTAATTCATTCATACTATCCATTCTAATTCCTTCGTACAATCCATTCTAATTCCTTCGTACGATCCATTCTAATTCATTCGTACGATCCATTCTAATTCCTTCGTATGATCCATTCTAATTCATTCGTACGGTATGATTCATTCTAATTCATTCGTACGATTCATTATAATTCAATCCATTCTAATTCATTCGTACGATCCATTCTAATTCATTCGTACGATCCATTCTAATTTATTCATACGATCCAGTCTAATTCATTTGTACGAATGTATCCACTCTAATTCATTCGTACGGTATGATTCATTTGTACGAATGTATCCACTCTAATTCATTCGTACGGTATGATTCATTTGTACGAATGTAGCCACTCTAATTCATTCGTACGATCCATTCTAATTCATTCGCACAATCTATTCTAATTTATTCGTACGATCTATTCTATTTCTTTCGTACAATCCATTCTTACTCAATCGTATGATCCATGGATCGTACGAATGAGTAAGAATGGATCGTACGAATGAATTAGAATGGATTGAATTAGAATGAATCGTACGAATGAATTAGAATGGATCGTACGAATGAATTAGAATGGATCGTACGAATGAATTAGAATGGATTGAATTAGAATGGATCGTACGATAAGAATGGATCGTACGAATGAAATAGAATAGATCGTACGGATAAATGAATTTGGATCGTGCTAATGAATTAGAATGGATCGTACGAATGAATTAGAATGGACCGTACTAATGAATTAGAATAGATTGTGCGAATGAATTAGAATGGATCGTACGAATGAATTAGAAAGGATATATTCGTGCGAATGAATTAGAATAGATCGTACGAATGAGATAGAATGGATCGTACGAATGAATTAGAATGGATACATTCATGCGAATGAATTAGAATGGATCATACGAATGAATTAGAATGGATCGTACGAATGAAATAGAATGGATTGTACGAATGAGATAGAATGGATCGTACGAATGAATTAGAATGGATACATTCATGCGAATGAATTAGAATGGATCATGCGAATGAATTAGAATGGATCGTGCGAATAAATTAGAATGGATCGTACGAATGAAATTGAATGGATTGTACGAATGAGATAGAATGGATCGTACGAATGAATTAGAATGGATACATTCATGCGAATGAATTATAATGGATCATACGAATGAATTAGAATGGATTCATTCGTGCAAATGAATTAGAATGGATCGTACGAATGAGTAAGAATGGATCGTACGAATGAATTAGAATGGATTGAATTAGAATGAATCGTACGAATGAATTAGAATGGATCGTACGAATGAATTAGAATGGATCGTACGTATGAATTAGAATGGATTGAATTAGAATGAATGGTACGAATGAATTAGAATGAATCATACCATACGAATGAATTAGAATGGATCATACGAAGGAATTAGAATGGATCGTGCGAATAAATTAGAATGGATCGTATGAATGAATTAGAATAGATTGTGCAAATGAATTAGAATGGATCGTACGAATGAATTAGAATGGATACATTCGTGCGAATGAATTAGAATGGATCGTATGAATGAATTAGAATCGATCGTACGAATGAATTAGAATGGATCATGCGAATGAATTAGAATGGATCGTGCGAATGAATTAGAATGGATCGTACGAATAAAATAGAATGGATTGTACGAATGAGATAGAATGGATCGTACGAATGAATTAGAATGGATACATTCATGCGAATGAATTAGAATGGATCATACGAATGAATTAGATTGGATTCATTCGTGCGAATGAATTAGAATGGATCGTACGAATGAGTAAGAATGGATCGTATGAATGAATTAGAATGTATTGAATTAGAATGAATCGTACGAATTAATTAGAATGGATCGTACGAATGAATTAGAATGGATCGTATGAAGGAATTAGAATGGATCGTACGAAGGAATTAGAATGGATAGTACGAATGAATTAGAATGGATACCTTCGTGCAAATGAATTAGAATGGATCGTATGAATGAGTAAGAATGGATCGTACGAATGAAATAGAATGGATCGTATGAATGAATTAGAATGGCTCGTGCGAATGAATTAGAATGGATCGTACGAATGAATTAGAATAGATTGTGCGAATGAATTAGAATGGATCGTACGAATGAATTAGATTGGATCGTACGAATGAATTACAATGGATCGTGCGAATGAATTAGAATGGATCATACGAATGAATTAGAATGGATCGTACGAAGGAATTAGAATGGATCGTACGAATGAATTAGAAAGGATACATTCGAATTCATTCATACGATCCATTCTAATTCCTTCGTACGATCCATATTCTAATTCATTCGCACGATCCATTCTAATTCATTCATATGATCCATTCTAATTTATTTGCACGATCCATTCTAATTCATTCGTACGATCCATTCTAATTCATTCGCACAATCTATTCTAATTCATTCGAACGATCCATTCTAATTCATTCGTACGATCCATTCTAATTCATTCGTACGATCTATTCTATTTCATTCGTGCAATCCATTCTTACTCAATCGTATGATCCATTCTAATCCATTCGCACAATCTACTCTAATTCATTCGTACGATCCATTCTATTTCATTTGCACGAAGGTGTCCATTCTAATTCATTCGTACTATCCATTCTAATTCCTTCGTACGATCCATTCTAATTCATTCGTATGATCTATTCTAATTCATTCGCACGATCCATTCTAATTCATTCGTACGATCCATTCTATTTCATTGATACGATTCATTCTAATTCATTCATACGATCCATTCTAATTCATTCGCACGATCCATTCTAATTCATTCGCATGATCCATTCTAATTCATTCGTACGATCGATTCTAATTCATTCATACGATCCATTCTAATTCATTCGCATGAATGTATCCATTCTAATTCATTCGTACGATCCATTCTAATTCATTCATACGATCCATCCTAATTCATTCGCACGAATGTATCCATTCTAATTCATTCGTACAATCCATTCTATTTCATTCGTACGATCCATTCTTACTCATTCGTACAATCCATTCGTATCCATTCTAATTCATTCGTACGATCTATTCTAATTCATTCGTACAATCCATTCTAATTCATTAATACGATCCAATCTAATTCATTCATACGATCCATTCTAATTCATTAGTACGATCCATTCTAATTCATTCTCACGATCCATTCTAATTCATTCATACGATCCATTGTAATTCATTCGTACGATCCATTCTAATTCATTCATACGATCCATTCTAATTCATTCATATGATCCATTCTAATTCATTCGTATGGTATGATTCATTCTAATTCATTCGTACGATTCATTCTAATTCAATCCATTCTATCTCATTCGTACAATCCATTCTATTTCATTCGCACAATCTATTCTAATTCATTCATACGATCCATTCTAATTTATTCGTACGATCCATTCTAATTCATTCATACGATCCATTCTAATTCATTCATACGATCCATTCTAATTCATTCGTACGATCCATTCTAATTCATTCGTACGATCCATTCTATTTCATTCGTACGATCCATTCTAATTCATTCGCACAATCTATTCTGATGCATTCGTACGATCCATTCTAATTCATTCGCACGATCCATTCTAATTCATTCATACGATCCATTCTATTTCATTCGTACGATCCATTCTTACTCATTCGTACGATCCATTCAAATTCATTTGCACGAAGGTATCCATTCTAATTCATTCGTACTATCCATTCTAATTCCTTCGTACGATCCATTCTAATTCATCCGTACGATCCATTCTAATTCATTCGTATGATATTCATTTGTACGATCCATTCTAATTCATTCGCACGATCCATTCTAATTCATTCGTACGATCCATATTCTAATTCATTCGCACGATCCATTCTAATTCATTCGTACGATCCATTCTAATTCATTCGTACGATCCATTCTAATTCATTCGCACGATCCATTCTAATTCATTCGCACGATCCATTCTAATTCATTAGCACGATCCATTCCTACGAATGAGTAAAAATGGATCGTACGAATGAAATAGAATGGATTGTACGAATGAATTAGAATGGATTCATTCGTTCGAATGAATTAGAATGGATCGTACAAATGTATTAGAATGGATCGTACGAATGAATTAGAATGGATCGTACGAATGAATTAGAATGGATCGTGTGAAAGAATTAGAATGGATCGTATGAATGAATTAGAATGGATCGGACGAATGAATTAGAATGGATCGTACGAATGAATTAGAATGGATCGTACGAATGAATTAGAATGGATACATTCGTGCGAATGAATTAGAATGGATCATACGATGAGTAAGAATGGATCGTACGAATGAAATAGAATGGATTGTACGAATGAATTAGAATGGATCGTACGAATGAATTAGAATAGATTGTATGAATGAATTAGAATGGATATATTCGTGCGAATGAATTAGAATGGATCGTATGAATGAATTAGAATAGATCATGCGAATGAATTAGAATGGATCGTACGAATGAATTAGAATAGATTGTGCAAATGAATTAGAATGGATCGTATGAATGAATTAGATTATGATCCATTTTATTTCATTCGTATGATTCATTCTAATTCATTCGTACGATTCATTCTAATTCAATCCATTATAATTCATTCATACAATCCATTCTAATTCATTCGTACGATCCATTCTAATTCATTCGTACGATTCATTCTAATTCAATCCATTATAATTCATTCGTACGATCCATTCTTACTCATTCGTATGATCCATGGATCATACGATTGAGTAAGAATGGATTGTACGAATGAAATAGAATAGATCGTATGAATAAATTAGAATGGATCATGCTAATGAATTAGAATGGATCGTACGAATGAATTAGAATGGATACATTTGTGCGAATGAATTAGAATGGATCATATGAATGAGTAAGAATGGATCGTACGAATGAAATAGAATGGATTGTACGAATGAATTAGAATGGATCGTACGAATGAATTAGAATAGATTATATGAATGAATTAGAATGGATACATTCGTGCGAATGAATTAGAATGGATCGTACGAATGAATTAGAATGGATTGTGTGAAAGAATTAGAATGGATTGTATGATTGAATTAGAATGGATCGTATGAATGAATTAGAATGGTTCGGACGAATGAATTAGAATGGATCGTACGAATGAATTAGAATGGATCGTACGAATGAATTAGAATGGATACATTCGTGCGAATGAATTAGAATGGATCATACGAATGAGTAAGAATGGATCGTATGAATGAAATAGAATGGATTGTACGAATGAATTAGAATGGATCGTACGAATGAATTAGAATAGATTGTATGAATGAATTAGAATGGATACATTCGTGTGAATGAATTAGAATGGATCGTACGAATGAATTAGAATAGATCGTGCGAATGAATTAGAATGGATCGTACGAATGAATTAGAATAGATTGTGCGAATGAATTAGAATGCATCGTATGAATGAATTAGATTATGATCCATTTTATTTCATTCGTATGATTCATATGATCCATTCTAATTCATTCATTCTAATTCATTCTAATTCGTATTATTCATTCGTATGATTCATTCTAAT
Source organism: Chamaelirium japonicum (assembly GCA_947650365.1). NCBI lineage: Eukaryota > Viridiplantae > Streptophyta > Magnoliopsida > Liliales > Melanthiaceae > Chamaelirium > Chamaelirium japonicum. Next base: position 511,519 of record CANTAL010000141.1, on the reverse strand, counting down.
TCATTCGTACGAAGGAATTAGAATGGATCGTACGAATGAATTAGAATGGATCGTACGAATGAATTAGAATGGATCGTACGAAGGAATTAGAATGGATCGTACGAAGGAATTAGAATGGATAGTACGAATGATTTAGAATGGATACCTTCGTGCAAATGAATTAGAATGGATCGTACGAATGAGTAAGAATGGATCGTACGAATGAAATAGAATGGATCGTATGAATGAATTAGAATGGATCGTGCGAATGAATTAGAATGGATCGTACGAATGAATTAGGATAGATTGTGCGAATGAATTAGAATGGATCGTACGAATGAATTAGAATGGATCGTACGAATGAATTAGAATGGATCGTATGAATGAATTAGATTGGATCGTTTGGATCGTGCGAATGAATTAAAATGGATCGTATGAATGAAATAGAATGGATCGTACGAATGAATTAGAATGGATACATTCGTGCGAATGAATTAGAATGGATCGTACGAATGAATTAGAATGGATCGTTTGATCCATTCTAATTCATTCGCACGAATGTATCCATTCTAATTCATTCATACGATCCATTCTAATTCATTCATACGATCCAATCTAATTCATTCATACGATCCATTCTAATTTATACGCACGAATGTATCCATTCTAATTCATTCGCACGATCCATTCTAATTCATTCATACAATCCATTCTAATTCTTTTGCACGAATGTATCCATTCTAATTCATTCGTACGATCCATTCTAATTCATTCGTATGATCTATTCTAATTCATTCGCATGATCCATTATAATTCATTCATACGATCCACTCTAATTCATTCATATGATCCATTCTAATTCATTCGCACGAATGTATCCATTCTAGTTCATTCGTATGATCCATTCTAATTCATTTGTACGAATGTATCCACTCTAATTCATTCATACGATCCATTCTAATTCATTCGCACGAATGTATCCATTCCAATTCATTCGTACGATCCATTCTAATTCATTCCCACAATCTATTCTAATTCATTCGTACGATCAATTCTAATTCATTAGCATGATCCATTGTAATTCATTTGTACGATCTATTCTATTTCATTCGTACAATCCATTCTTACTCAATCGTATGATCCATTCTAATCCATTCGCACAATCTATTCTAATTCATTCGTACGATCCATTCTATTTCATTTGTACGATCCATTCTAATTCATACGATCCATTCTATCTCATTCATACGATCCATTTTAATTCATTCGCACGATCCATTCTAATTCATTCATACGATCCATTCTAATTCATTCGTACGATCCATTCTAATTTCTTCGTATGATCTATTCTAATTCCTTCGTACGATCCATTCTAATTCCTTCGTACGATCCATTCAAATTCATTCGCATGAATCTATCCATTCTAATTCATTCGTACGGTCCATTCTAATTCATTCGCACGATCCATTCTAATTCAATAATACGATCCAATCTAATTCATTCATACGATCTATTCTAATTCATTCGCACGAATATATCCTTTCTAATTCATTCGTATGATCCATTCTAATTCATTCGCACAATCTATTCTAATTCATTAGTACGATCCATTCTAATTCATTCGTACGATCCATTCTAATTCATTAGCACGATCCAAATTCATTTATCCGTACGATCTATTCTATTTCATTCGTACGATCCATTCTTATCGCACGATCCATTCTAATTCATTCGCACGATCCATTCTCCATTCTAATTCCTTCGTACGATCCATTCTAATTCATTCGCACGATCCATTCCAATTCATTGGTACGATCCATTCTAATTCATTCGCACAATCTATTCTAATTCATTCGTACGATCAATTCTAATTCATTAGCATGATCCATTCTAATTCATTCGTACGATCTATTATATTTCATTCGTACAATCCATTCTTACTCAATCGTATGATCCATTCTAATCCATTCGCACAATCTATTCTAATTCATTCGTATGATCCATTCTAATTTGTTCATACGATCCATTCTAATTCATTCGCATGAATGTATCCATTCTAATTCATTCGTACGATCCATTCTAGTTCATTCGCACAATCTATTCTAATTCATTCATACGATCCATCCTAATTCATTCGCACGAATGTATCCATTCTAATTCATTCGTACAATCCATTCTATTTCATTCGTACGATCCATTCTTACTCATTCGTACGATCCATTCGTATCCATTCTAATTCATTCGTACGATCTATTCTAATTCATTCCTACGATCCATTCTAATTCATTAATACGATCCAATCTAATTCATTCATACGATCCATTCTAATTCATTCGCACGATCCATTCTAATTCATTCGCACGATCCATTCTAATTCATTCATATGATCCATTCTAATTCATTCGTACGATCCATTCTAATTCATTCGCACGATCCATTCTAATTCATTCGCACGAATGTATCCATTCTAATTCATTCGTATGATCCATTCTAATTCATTCACACGATCCATTCTAATTCATTCATACAATCCATTCTATTTCTTTTGCACGAATGTATCCATTCTAATTCATTCGTACGATCCATTCTATTTCATTCGTACGATCCATTCTAATTCATTCGTACAATCCATTCTAATTCATTCGCACGATCTATTCGAATTCATTCGCACGAATGTATCCACTCTAATTCATTCATACGATCCATTCTAATTCCTTCGTACGATCCATTCTACTTCATTCGTATGATCCATTCTATTTCATTCATATAATCCATTCTAATTCATTCGCACGATCCATTCTAATTCATTCAAACGATCCATTCTAATTCATTCGTATGATCCATTCTAATTCATTCGTTCGATCCATTCTAATTTATTCGCACGATCCATTCTAATTCATTCATACGATCCATTCTTACTCATTCGTACGATCCATTCTAATTCATTCGCACGAATGTATTCATTCTAATTCATTCGTACATGTATGAATGAATTAGAATGGATCGTACGAATGAATTAGAGTTGATACATTCGTGCGAATGAATTAGAATGGATCGTACGAATGAATTAGATTGGATCGTATGAATGAATTATAATGGATCATGCGAATGAATTAGAATAGATCATACGAATGAATTAGAATGGATCGTACGAATGAATTAGAATGGATACATTCGTGCAAAAGAATTAGAATGGATTGTATGAATGAATTAGAATGGCTCGTGCGAATGAATTAGAATGGATACATTCGTGCGAATAAATTAGAATGGATCGTATGAATGAATTAGATTGGATCGTATGAATGAATTAGAATGGATCGTGCGAATGAATTAGAATGGATCGTACGAATGAATTAGAATGGATCGTTTGAATGAATTAGAATGGATCGTACTTATGAAATAGAATGGGTCATACGAATGAAATAGAATGGATCGTACGAAGGAATTAGAAAGGATCGTACAAACGAATTAGAATGGATCGTATGAATGAAATAGAATAGATCATACGAATGAATTAGAATGGATCGTATGAATGAATTAGATTGGATCGTATGAATGAATTAGAATGGATTGTACGAATGAAATAGAATAGATCGTACGAATGAATTAGAATGGATCGTGCGAATGAATTAGAATGGGTCGTACGAATGAATTAGAATGGATACACGATCCAGATCTATTCTAATTCATTCGCACAATCTATTCTAATTCATTCGTAGGATCCATTCTAATTCATTACTACGATCCATTCTAATTCATTCATACGATCCATTCTAATTCATTCGTATGATCCATTCTAATTCATTCGCACGATCCATTCTAATTCATTCATACGATCCCTTCTAATTCATTCGTATGTATTCATTCTAATTCATTCATACGATCCATTCTAATTCTACGATCCATTCTTACTCATTCGTATTATCCATTTTAATTCATTCACACGAGTGTATCCATTCTAATTCATTCATACAATCTATTCTAATTCATTCGTACGATCCATTCTAATTCATTTGTACAATCTATTCTATTTCATTCGTACGATCCATTCTTACTCATTCGTATGATCCATTCTAATTCATTCGCACGAATGTATCCATTCTAATTCATTCGCACGATACATTCGTGCGAATGATTTAGAATGGATCGTACGAATGAATTTGAATAGATTGTGCGAATGAATTAGAATGGGTCGTATGAATTAGAATTGATCGTACGAATGAATTAGAATGGATCATACGAAGGATTTAGAATGGATCGTACGAATGAATTAGAATGGATCGTACGAATGAATTAGAATGGATACATTCGTGCGAATGAATTAGAATGGATCATACGGAGGAATTAGAATGGATCGTACGAATGAATTAGAATGGATCATACGAATGAATTAGAATGGATACATTCGTGCGAATGAATTAGAATGGATCATACGAAGGAATTAGAATAGATCGTACGAATGAATTAGAATGGATCGTACGAATGAATTAGAATGGATACATTCGTGCGAATGAATTAGAATGGATCATACGAATGAATTAGAGTTGATACATTCGTGTGAATGAATTAAAATGGATAATACGAATGAGTAAGAATGGATCGTAGAATTAGAATGGATCGTATGAATGAATTAGAATGGATCGTACGAATGAATTAGAATGGATACATTCGTGCGAATGAATTAGAATGGATCGTACGAACGAGTAAGAATGGATCGTACGAATGAAATAGAATGGATCGTACGGATGAATTAGAATGGATCATGCGAATGAATTAGAATGGATCGTACGAATGAGTAAGAATGGATCGTATGAATGAATTAGAATGGATCGTGCGAATAAATTAGAATGGATCGAACGAATGAATTAGAATCGATCATACGAATGAATTAGAATGGATCGTATGAATGAATTAGAATGGATCATGCGAATGAATTAGAATGGATTATATGAATGAAATAGAATAGATCATACGAATGAAATAGAATGGATCGTACGAAGGAATTAGAATGGATCGTATGAATGAATTAGAGTGGATACATTCGTGCGAATGAATTCGAATAGATCGTGCGAATGAATTAGAATGGATTGTACGAATGAATTAGAATGGATCGTATGAATGAAATAGAATGGATCGTATGAATGAATTAGAATGGATACATTCGTGCAAAAGAAATTAAATGGATTGTATGAATGAATTAGAATGGATCGTGTGAATGAATTAGAATGGATCATACGAATGAATTAGAATGGATACATTCGTGCGAATGAATTAGAATGGATCGTGCGAATGAATTAGAATGGATCGTACGAATGAATCAGAATGGATCGTATGAATGAATTAGAATGGATCGTGCGAATGAATTAGAATGGATCGTGCGAATGAATTAGAATGGATCGTGCGAATGAATTAGAATGGATCGTATGAATGAATTAGATTGGATCGTATTAATGAATTAGAATGGATCGTACGAATGAATTAGAATAGATCGTACGAATGAATTAGAATGGATACGAATGGATCGTACGAATGAGTAAGAATGCATCGTACGAATGAAATAGAATGGATTGTACGAATGGATTAGAATGGATACATTCGTGCGAATGAATTAGGATGGATCGTATGAATGAATTAGAATAAATTGTGCGAATGAATTAGAATGGATCGTACGAATGAATTAGAATGGATACATTCATGCGAATGAATTAGAATGGATCGTATGAATGAATTGGAATGGATCGTATGAGTGAATTAGAATGGATACGAAGGAATTAAAATGGATCGTACGAAGGAATTAGAATGGAGAATGGATCGAGCGAATGAATTAGAATGGATCGTACGAATGAAATAGAATAGATCGTACGGATAAATGAATTTGGATCGTGCTAATGAATTAGAATGGATCGTACGAATGAATTAGAATGGATCGTACTAATGAATTAGAATAGATTGTGCGAATAAATTAGAATGGATCGTACGAATGAATTAGAAAGGATATATTCGTGCGAATGAATTAGAATAGATCGTATGAATGAATTAGATTGGATCGTATTAATGAATTAGAATGGATCGTGCGAATGAATTAGAATGGATCGTACGAATGAATTAGAATGGATAGATTCGTGCGAATGAATTTGAATGGATCGTACGAAGGAATTAGAATGGATCGTACGAAGGAATTAGAATAGATCATACGAAGAAATTAGAATGGATCGTACGAATGAATTAGAATGGATTGTATGAATGAATTAGAATGGATCGTGCGAATGAATTAAAATGGATCGTATGAATGAAATAGAATGGATCGTATGAATTAGAATGGATCGTACGAATGAAATAGATTGGATCGTACGAATGAATTAGAATAGATTGTGCGAATGGATTAGAATGGATCATACGATTGAGTAAGAATAGATTGTACGAATGAAATTGAATAGATCGTACGAATGAATTAGAATGGATCATGCTAATGAATTAGAATTGATCGTACGAATGAATTAGAATAGATTGTGCGAATGAATTAGAATGGATCGTACGAATGAATTGGAATGGATACATTCGTGCGAATGAATTAGAATGGATCGTATGAATGAATTAGAATGGATACATTCATACAAATGAATTAGAATGGATCGTACGAATGAATTAGAATGGATACATTCGTGCGAATGAATTAGAATGGATCATATGAATGAATTATAATGGATCGTTTGAGTGAATGTGAATGGATCATGCGAATGAATTAGAATGGATTATACGAATGAATTAGAATGGATCGTACGAATGAATTAGAATGGATACATTCGTGCGAATCCATTCTATTTCATTCGTACGATCCATTCTAATTCATTCGCACGATCCATTCTAATTCATTCATACAATCCATTCTGATTTATTCGTACGATCCATTCTAATTCATTCGTACGATCCATTCTAATTTATTCGCACAATCTATTCAAATTCATTCGTACGATCCATTCTAATTCATTCGCACGATCCATTCTAATTCATTCATACGATCCATTCTATTTCATTCGTATGATCCATTCTTACTCATTCGTACGATCCATTCTAATTCATTTGCACGAAGGTATCCATTCTAATTCCTTCGTACGATCCATTCTAATTCCTTCGTACGATCCATTCTAATTCATTCATACGATCCATTCTAATTCATTCGTATGATCCATTCTAATTCCTTCGTATGATCCATTCTAATTCATTCGTACGGTATGATTCATTCTAATTCATTCATACGATTCATTCTAATTCAATCCATTCTAATTCATTCGTACGATCCATTCTAATTCATTCGTACGATCCATTCTAATTCATTCGTACGATTCATTCTAATTCAATCCATTCTAATTCATTCGTATGATCCATTCTTACTCATTCGTACGATCCATTCTAATTCATTCGCATGAATGAATCCATTCTAATTCATTCGTATGATCCATTCTAATTCATTCGCATGAATGTATCCATTCTAATTCATTCGTACGATCCATTCTATCTCATTCGTACAATCCATTCTATTTCATTCGTACGATCCATTCTAATTCATTCGCACGATCCATTCTAATTCATTCGCATGATCCATTCTAATTCATTCGTACGATCGATTCTAATTCATTCATACGATCCATTCTAATTCATTCGCACGAATGTATCCATTCTAATTCATTCGTACGATCCATTCTAATTCATTCGCACAATCTATTCTAATTCATTCATACGATCCATTCTAATTTATTCGCACGATCCATTCTAATTCATTCATACGATCCATTCTAATTCATTCATATGATCCATTCTAATTCATTCGCACGATCCATTCTTACTCATTCGTACGATCCATTCTAATTCATTCGCACGATCCATTCTAATTCATTAATACGATCCATTCTAATTCATTCGCACGATCCATTCTAATTCATTCACACTCATACGATCCATTCTAATTCATTCGCACGAATGTATCCTTTCTAATTCATTCGTACGATCCATTCTAATTCATTCGCACAATCTATTCTAATTCATTCAAACGATCCATTCTAATTCATTCGTACGATCCATTCTAATTCATTCGCACGATCCATTCTAATTCATTCGCACGATCCATTCTAATTCATTAGCACGATCCATTCTAATTCATTCGTACGATCCATTCTAATTCATTTATACGATCCAATCTAATTCATTCATACGATCCATTCTAATTCTTTCGGACGAATGTATCCATTCTAATTCATTCGTATGATCCATTCTAATTCATTAGCACAAAAAAACACGATCCACTCACATACGAATAAATTAGAATGGATTGTGTGAATGAATTAGAATGGATCGTATGAATGAATTAGAATGGATCGTGCGAATGAATTAGAATGGATCGTGCGAATGAATTAGAATATGGATCGTACGAAGGAATTAGAATGGATCGTACGAATGAATTCGAATGTATCCTTTCTAATTCATTCGTACGATCCATTCTAATTCCTTCGTACGATCCATTCTAATTCATTCGTACGATCCATTCTAATTCATTCGCACGATCCATTCTAATTCATTCGTACGATCCATTCTATTTCATTCATACGATCCATTCTAATTCATTCATACGATCTATTCTAATTCTTTCGCACGAATGTATCCATTCTAATTCATTCGTACGATCCATTCTAATTCATTCGCACGATCCATTCTAATTCATTCATACAATCCATTCTAATTCTTTTGCACGAATGTATCCATTCTAATTCATTTGTTCGATCCATTCTAATTCATTCGTATGATCCATTCTAATTCATTCGCACGATCCATTCTAATTCATGCATACGATCCAATCTAATTCATTCATACGATCCATTCTAATTCATTCGCACGAATGTATCCATTCTATTTCATTCGTACATGTATGAATGAATTAGAATGGATCGTCCGAATGAATTAGAGTTGATACATTCGTGCGAATGAATTAGAATGGATCGTACGAATGAATTAGAGTTGATACATTCGTGCGAATGAATTAGAATGGATCGTACGAATGAATTAGATTGGATCGTATGAATGAATTATAATGGATCATGCGAATGAATTAGAATAGATCATACGAATGAATTAGAATGGATCGTACGAATGAATTAGAATGGATTGTATGAATGAATTAGAATGGATCGTGCGAATGAATTAGAATGGATACATTCATGCGAATGAATTAGAATGGATCGTATGAATGAATTAGATTGGATCGTATGAATGAATTAGAATGGATCCATTCGTGCAAAAGAATTAGAATGGATCGTACGAATGAATTAGAATGGATACATTCGTGCGAAAGAATTAGAATAGATCGTATGAATGCATTAGAATGGATCGTATGAATGAAATAGAATGGATCGTACGAATGAATTAGAATGGATCGTGCGAATGAATTAGAATGGATCGTACGAATGAATTAGAATAGATTGTGCGAATGAATTAGAATGGATCGTACGAATGAATTAGAATGGATCGTACGAATGAATTAGAATGGATCGTATGAATGAATTAGAATGGATCGTACGAATGAATTAGAATGGATCGTACGAATGAAATAGAATGGATTGGCATGAATGTATCCATTCTAATTCATTCGCACAATCTATTCTAATTCATTCGTACAATCATTTCTAATTCATTCGCACGATCCATTCTAATTCATTCATACGATCCATTCTATTTCATTCGTACGATCCATTCTTACTCATTCGTACGATCCATTCTAATTCATTTGCACGAAGGTATCCATTCTAATTCATTCGTACTATCCATTCTAATTCCTTCGTACGATCCATTCTAATTCCTTCGTACGATCCATTCTAATTCATTCGTACGATCCATTCTAATTCATTCGTACAATCCATTCTAATTCATTCGCACGATCCATTCGCATTCACTCAAACGATCCATTCTAATTCATTCATATGATCCATTCTAATTCATTCGCACGAATGTATCCATTCGAATTCATTCATACGATCCATTCTAATTCATTTGTACGAATGTATCCACTCTAATTCATTCTTACGATCCATTATAATTCATTCGCACGAATGTATCCATTCCAATTCATTCGTACGACCCATTCTAATTCATAAGTACGATCCATTCTAATTCATTCAAACGATCCATCCTAATTCATTCGTACAATCCATTCTAATTCATTAGCACGATCCATTCTAATTCATTCATACGATCCAATCTAATTCATTCATACGATCTATTCTAATGAATTAGAATGGATCGTACGAATGAATTAGAATGGATCGTATGAATAAATTAGATTGGATCGTATTAATGAATTAGAATGGATCGTACGAATGAATTAGAATAGATCGTATGAATGAATTAGAATGGATACATTCGTGCGAATCCATTCTATTTCATTCGTACGATCCATTCTAATTCATTCGCACGATCCATTCTAATTCATTCATACGATCCATTCTAATTCAATCGTATGATCCATTCTAATCCATTCGCACAATCTATTCTAATTCATTCGTACGATCCATTCTATTTCATTCATACGATCCATTCTAATTCATTCGCACGATCGTATGAATGAAATAGAATGGATCGTATGAATTAGAATGGATCGTACGAATGAAATAGAATGGATCGTACGAATGAATTAGAATAGATTGTGTGAATGCATTAGAATGGATCATAATATTGAGTAAGAATGGATTGTACGAATGAAATAGAATAGATCGTACGAATGAATTAGAATGGATCATGCTAATGAATTAGAATTGATCGTACGAATGAATTAGAATAGATTGTGCGAATGAATTAGAATGGATCGTACAAATGAATTGGAATGGATACATTCGTGCGAATGAATTAGAATGGATCGTATGAATGAATTAGAGTAGATACATTCGTACAAATGAATTAGAATGGATCGTACGAATGAATTAGAATGGATACATTCATGCGAATGAATTAGAATGGATCATATGAATGAATTAGAATGGATCGTTTGAGTGAATGCGAATGGATCGTGAGAATGAATTAGAATGGATTGTACGAATGAATTAGAATGGATCGTACGAATGAATTAGAATGGATACATTCGTGCGAATCCATTCTATTTCATTCGTACGATCCATTCTAATTCATTCGCATGATCCATTCTAATTCATTCATACGATCCATTCTAATTCATTCGTACGATCCATTCTAATTCATTCATACGATCCATTCTAATTCATTCGCACAATCTATTCTAATTCTTTCGTACGATCCATTCTAATTCATTCGCACGATCCATTCTAATTCATTCATACGATCCATTCTATTTCATTCGTACGATCCATTCTTACTCATTCGTACGATCCATTCTAATTCATTTGCACGAAGGTATCCATTCTAATTCATTCGTACTATCCATTCTAATTCCTTCGTACGATCCATTCTAATTCCTTCGTACGATCCATTCTAATTCATTCGTACGATCCATTCTAATTCATTCGTACGATCCATTCTAATTCCTTCGTATGATCCATTCTAATTCATTCGTACGGTATGATTCATTCTAATTCATTCGTACGATTCATTCTAATTCAATCCATTCTAATTCATTCGTACGATCCATTCTAATTCATTCGTACGATCCATTCTAATTTATTCGTAAGATTCATTCTAATTCAATCCATTCTAATTCATTCGTACGATCCATTCTTACTCATTCGTACGATCCATTCTTACTCATTCGTACGATCCATTCTAATTCATTCGCACGAATGAATCCATTCTAATTCATTCGTATGATCCATTCTAATTCATTCGCATGAATGTATCCATTCTAATTCATTCGTACGATCCATTCTATCTCATTCGTACAATCCATTCTATTTCATTCGTACGATCCATTCTAATTCATTCGCACGATCCATTCTAATTCATTCGCATGATCCATTCTAATTCATTCGTACGATCGATTCTAATTCATTCATACGATCCATTCTAATTCATTCGCACGAATGTATCCATTCTAATTCATTCGTACGATCCATTCTAATTTATTCGCACAATCTATTCTAATTCATTCATACGATCCATTCTAATTTATTCGCACGATCCATTCTAATTCATTCATACGATCCATTCTAATTCATTCATATGATCTATTCTAATTCATTCGCACGATCCATTCTTACTCATTCGTACGATCCATTCTAATTCATTCGCACGATCCATTCTAATTCATTAATACGATCCATTCTAATTCATTCGCACGATCCATTCTAATTCATTCGCACGAATGTATCCTTTCTAATTTATTCGTACGATCCATTCTAATTCATTCGCACAATCTATTCTAATTCATTCGAACGATCCATTCTAATTCATTCGTACGATCCATTCTAATTCATTCGTACGATCCATTCTAATTCATTCGCACGATCCATTCTAATTCATTCGCACGATCCATTCTAATTCATTAGCACGATCCATTCTAATTCATTCTTACGATCCATTCTAATTCATTTATACGATCCAATCTAATTCATTCATACGATCCATTCTAATTCTTTCGCACGAATGTATCCATTCTAATTCATTCGTACGATCCATTCTAATTCATTAGCACGAAAAAAGACGATCCACTCACATACGAATAAATTAGAATGAATTAGAATGGATTGTGTGAATGAATTAGAATGGATTGTATGAATGAATTAGAATGGATCGTGCGAATGAATTAGAATGGATCGTGCGAATGAATTAGAATATGGATCGTACGAAGGAATTAGAATGGATCGTAAGAATGAATTCGAATGTATCCTTTCTAATTCATTCGTACGATCCATTCTAATTCCTTCGTACGATCCATTCTAATTCATTCGTACGATCCATTCTAATTCATTCGCACGATCCATTCTAATTCATTCGTACGATCCATTCTATTTCATTCATACGATCCATTCTAATTTATTCATACGATCTATTCTAATTCTTTCGCACGAATGTATCCATTCTAATTCATTCGTAAGATCCATTCTAATACATTCGCACGATCCATTCTAATTCATTCATACAATCCATTCTAATTCTTTTGCACGAATGTATCCATTCTAATTCATTCGTTCGATCCATTCTAATTCATTCATACGATCCATTCTAATTCATTCGTACGATCCATTCTAATTCATTCGCAAGATCCATTCTAATTCATTCGTACGATCCATTCTATTTCATTCATACGATCCATTGTAATTCATTCATATGATCTATTCTAATTCTTTCGCATGAATGTATCCATTCTAATTCATTCGTACGATCCATTCTAATTCATTTGTACGAATGTATCCACTCTAATTCATTCATACGATCCATTCTAATTCATTCGCACGAATGTATCCATTCCAATTCATTCGTACGATCCATTCTAATTCATTTGCACAATCTATTCTAATTCATTCGTACGATCAATTCTAATTCATTAGCATGATCCATTCTAATTCATTCGTACGATCTATTCTATTTCATTCGTACAATCCATTCTTACTCAATCGTATGATCCATTCTAATCCATTCGCACAATCTATTCTAATTCATTCGTACGATCCATTCTATTTCATTCGTACGATCCATTCTAATTCATACGATCCATTCTATTTCATTCATACGATATATTTTAATTCATTCGCACGATCCATTCTAATTCATTCATACGATCCATTCTAATTCATTCGTACGATCCATTCTAATTTCTTCGTATGATCTATTCTAATTCCTTCGTACGATCCATTCTAATTCCTTCGTACGATCCATTCAAATTCATTCGCACGAATCTATCTATTCTAATTCATTCGTACGATCCATTCTAATTCATTCGCACGATCCATTCTAATTCATTAATACGATCCAATCTAATTCATTCATACGATCTATTCTAATTCATTCGCACGAATATATCCTTTCTAATTCATTCGTACGATCCATTCTAATTCATTCGCACAATCTATTCTAATTCATTAGTACGATCCATTCTAATTCATTCGTACGATCCATTCTAATTCATTAGCAAGATCCAAATTCATTTATCCGTACGATCTATTCTATTTCATTCGTACGATCCATTCTTATCGCACGATCCATTCTAATTCATTCGCACGATTCATTCTCCATTCTAATTCCTTCGTACGATCCATTCTAATTCCTTTGTATCCATTCTAATTCACTCATATGATCCATTCTAATACATTCATGCGAATGAATTAGAATGGATCATACGAATGAATTAGATTGGATCGTATGAATGAATTAGAATGGATCGTGCGAATGAATTAGAATGAATCGTACGAATGAATTAGAATGGATCGTTGGAATGAATTAGAATGGATCGTACTTATGAATTTGAATGGGTCATACGAATGAAATAGAATGGATCGTACGAAGGAATTAGAAAGGATCGTACAAACGAATTAGAATGGATCGTATGAATAAAATAGAATAGATCGTACGAATGAATTAGAATGGATCGTATGAATGAATTAGAATAGATCGTACGAATGAATTACAAACGATCCATTCTAATTCATTCGTACGATCCATTCTAATTCATTCGCACGATCCATTCTAATTCATTCATACGATCCATTCTAATTCATTCGTATGTATCCATTCTAATTCATTCATACGATCCATTCTAATTCTACGATCCATTCTTACTCATTCGTATTATCCATTTTAATTCATTCACACGAATGTATCAACTCTAATTCATTCGTATGATCCATTCTAATTCATTCGCACGATTGTATCCATTGTAATTCATTAGGATGGATCGTATGAATGAATAAGAATAGATCGTATGAGTGAATTAGAATGGATCGTGCGAATGAATTAAAATGGATTGTATGAATGAATTAGAATTAGAATGGATGGTACGAAGGAATTAGAATGGATCGTATGAATGAATTAGAATGGATCGTATGAATGAATTAGAATAGATCGTATTAATGAATTAGAATGGATCGTGCGAATGAATTAGAATGGATCGTACGAATGAATTAGAATAGATTGTGCTAATGAATTAGAATGGAACGTGCAAATGAATTAGAATGGATCATAGAATGAGTAAGAATGGATCGTTTGAGTGAATGTGAATGGATCGTGCTAATGAATTAGAATTGATCGTACGAATGAATTAGAATGGATCGTGCGAATGAATTAGAATGGATCGTACGAATGAATTAGAATGGATCGAACGAATGAATTAGAATGGATACATTCGTGCAAAAGAATTAGAATGGATTGTACGAATGAAATAGAATAGATCGTACGAATGAATTAGAATGGATCATGCTAATGAATTAGAATAGATCGTACGAATGAATTAGAATAGATTGTGCGAATGAATTAGAATGGATCGTACGAATGAATTGGAATGGATACATTCGTGAGAACGAATTAGAATGGATCGTATGAATGAATTAGAGTGGATACATTCGTACAAATGAATTAGAATGGATCGTACGAATGAATTAGAATGGATACATTCGTGCGAATGAATTAGAATGGATCATATGAATGAATTAGAATGGATCGTTTGAGTGAATGCGAATGGATCGTGCGAATGAATTAGAATGGATTGTATGAATGAATTAGAATGGATCGTACGAATGAATTAGAATGGATTGAATTAGAATGAATTAGAATGAATTAGAATGGATACATTCGTGCGAAAGAATTAGAATGGATCGTATGAATGAATTAGATTGGATCGTATAAATGAATTAGAATAGATCGTATGAATGAATTAGAATGGATCGTGCTAATGAATTAGAATGGATCGTGCGAATGAATTAGAATGGATCGTACGAATGAATTAGAATGGATCGTACGAATGAATTAGAATGGATCGTACGAAGGAATTAGAATGGATAGTACGAATGAATTAGAATGGATACCTTCGTGCAAATGAATTAGAATGGATCGTACGAATGAGTAAGAATGGATCGTACGAATGAAATAGAATGGATCGTATGAATGAATTAGAATGGATAGTACGAATGAATTAGAATGGATCGTACGAATGAGTAAGAATGGATCGTGCGAATGAATTAGAATGGATCATATGAATGAATTAGAATGGATCGTATGAATGAATTAGAATGGATCGTGCGAATAAATTAGAATGGATCGTATGAATGAATTAGAATAGATTGTGCGAATGAATTAGAATAGATCGTATGAATGAATTAGATTGGAACGTATGAATGAATTAGAATGGATCGTACGAATGAGTAAGAATGGATCGTACGAATGAATTAGAATGGATCGTATGAATGAATTAGAATGGATACATTCGTGAGAATGAATTAGAATGGATCGTATGAATGAATTAGAATCGATCGTATGAATGAATTAGAATGGATCATGCGAATGAATTAGAATGGATCGTGCGAATGAATTAGAATGGATCGTACGAATGAAATAGAATGAATTGTACGAATGAGATAGAATGGATCGTACGAATGAATTAGAATGGATACATTCATGCGAATGAATTAGAATGAATCATACGTATGAATTAGAATGCATTCATTCGTGCGAATGAATTAGAATGGATCGTACGAATGAGCTAGAATGGATCGTACGAATGAATTAGAATGGATTGAATTAGAATGAATCGTACGAATGAATTAGAATGGATCGTACGAATGAATTAGAATAGATCGTACGAATGAATTAGAATGGATTGAATTAGAATGAATCGTACGAATGAATTAGAATGAATCATACCGTACGAATGAATTATAATGGATCATACGAAGGAATTACAATGGATCGTACGAATGAATTAGAATGGATCGTACGAATGAATTAGAATGGATCGTACGAAGGAATTAGAATGGATCGTACGAAGGAATTAGAATGGATAGTACGAATGAATTAGAATGGATACCTTCGTGCAAATGAATTAGAATGGATCGTACGAATGAGTAAGAATGGATCGTACGAATGAAATAGAATGGATCGTATGAATGAATTAGAATGGATCGTGCGAATGAATTAGAATGGATCGTATGAATGAATTAGATTGGATCGTATGAATGATTTAGAATGGATCGTGCGAATGAATTAGAATGGATCGTACGAATGAATTAGAATGGATCGTTTGAATTAATTAGAATGGATTGTACTTATGAATTAGAATGGGTCATACGAATGAAATAGAATGGATCGTACGAAGGAATTAGAAAAGATCGTACAAACAAATTAGAATGGATAGTATGAATAAAATAGAATAGATCGTACGAATGAATTAGAATGGATCGTATGAATGAATTAGATTGGATCGTATGAATGAATTAGAATGGATTGTACGAATGAAATAGAATAGATCGTACGAATGAATTAGAATGGATCGTGCGAATGAATTAGAATGGGTCGTATGAATGAATTAGAATGGATCGTACGAATGAATTAGAATGGATACATTCGTGCAAAAGAAGTAGAATGGATTGTATGAATGAATTAGAATGGATCGTGCGAATGAATTAGATGTACGATCCATTCTAATTCATTCGTACAATCTATTCTAATTCATTCATACGATCCATTCTAATTTATTCGTACAATCCATTCTAATTCATTCGCACGAATGTATCCATTCTAATTCATTCGTACGATCCATTCTAATTCATTCATATAATCCATTCTAATTCATTCGTACGATCCATTCTAATTCCTTCGTACGAATGTATCTACTCTAATTCATTCATACGATCCATTCTAATTCATTCGCACGATCCATTCTAATTCATACGTACGATCCATTCTAATTCATTCATATGATCCATTCTAATTCATTCGTACGATCCATTCTAATTCATTCGCACGATCTATTCTAATTCATTCATACAATCCAATCTATTTCATTCGTACGATCCATTCTAATTCATTCGCAAGATCCATTCAAATTCATTCATACGATCTAATCTAATTCATTCATACGATCCATTCAAATTCATTAATACGATCCAATCTAATTCATTCATACGATCCATTCTAATTCCTTCGTACGATCCATTCTAATTCATACGATCCATTCTAATTCATTCGCACGAATGTATCCATTCTAATTCATTCGTACGATCCATTCTAATTCATTTGTACGAATGTATCCACTCTAATTCATTCATACGATCCATTCTAATTCATTCGAACGAATGTATCCATTCCAATTCATTCGTACGATCCATTCTAATTCATTCGCACAATCTATTCTAATTCATTCGTACGATCAATTCTAATTCTAAATTAGAATGGATCGTATGAATGAATTAGAATAGATTGTGCGAATGAATTAGAATGGATCGTACGAATGAATTAGAATGGATACATTCGTGCGAATGAATTAGAATGGATCGTATGAATGAATTAGAATCGATCGTACGAATGAATTAGAATGGATCATGCGAATGAATTAGAATGGATCGTGCGAATGAATTAGAATGGATCGTACGAATGAAATAGAATGGATTGTACGAATGAGATAGAATGGATCGTACGAATGAATTAGAATGGATACATTCATGCGAATGAATTAGAATGGATCATACGAATGAATTAGAATGGATTCATTCGTGCGGATGAATTAGAATGGATCGTACGAATGAGTAAGAATGGATCGTACGAATGAATTAGAATGGATTGAATTAGAATGAATCATACGAATGAATTAGAATGGATACATTCGTGCGAATGAATTAGAATGGATCGTATGAGTGTGAATGAATTAGAATGGATCGTGCGAATGAATTAGAATGGATCGTATTAATGAATTAGAATGGATCGTGCGAATGAATTAGAATGGATCGTACGAATGAGTAAGAATGGATCGTGCGAATGAATTAGAATGGATCATATGAATGAATTAGAATGGATCGTATAAATGAATTAGAATGGATCGTGCGAATAAATTAGAATGGATCGTATGAATGAATTAGAATAGATTGTGCGAATGAATTAGAATGGATCATACGAATGAATTAGAATGGATACATTCGTGCGAATGAATTAGAATGGATCGTATGAATGAATTAGAATCGATCATACGAATGAATTAGAATGGATCATGCGAATGAATTAGAATGGATCGTGCGAAATTATTAGAATGGATCGTACGAATGAAATAGAATGGATTGTATGAATGAGATAGAATGGATCGTACGAATGAATTAAAATGGATACATTCATGCGAATGAATTAGAATGGATCATACGAATGAATTAGAATGGATTCATGCGAATGAATTAGAATGGATCGTACGAATGAGTAAGAATGGATCGTACCAATGAATTAGAATGGATTGAATTAGAATGAATCGTACGAATAAATTAGAATGGATAGTTCGAATGAATTAGAATGGATCGTACGAATGAATTAGAATGGATTGAATTAGAATGAATCATACCGTACGAATGAATTAGAATGGATCATACGAAGGAATTAGAATGGATCGTACGAATGAATTAGAATGGATCGTACGAATGAATTAGAATGGATCGTACGAAGGAATTAGAATGTATCGTACGAAAGAATTAGAATGGATAGTACGAATGAATTAGAATGGATACCTTCGTACAAATGAATTAGAATGGATCGTACGAATGAGTAAGAATGGATCGTACGAATGAAATAGAATGGATCGTATGAATGAATTAGAATGGATCGTGCGAATGAAGTAGAATGGATCGTACGAATGAATTAGAATAGATTGTAAGAATGAATTAGAATGGATTGTACGAATGAATTAGAATGGATCGTACGAATGAATTAGAATGGATCGTATGAATGAATTAGAATGGATCGTGCGAATGAATTAGAATGGATCGTACGAATGAAATAGAATGGATTTGCACGAATGTATCCATTCTAATTCATTCGTACGATCCATTCTAATTCATTCGTACAATCCATTCTAATTCATTCGCACGATCCATTCGCATTCACTCAAACGATCCATTCTAATTCATTCATATGATCTATTCTAATTCATTCGCACGAATGTATCCATTCTAATTCATTCGTACGATCCATTCTAATTCATTTGTACGAATGTATCCACTCTAATTCATTCATACGATCCATTCTAATTCATTCGCACGAATGTATCCATTCCAATTCATTCGTACGATCCATTCTAATTCATTCACACAATCTATTCTAATTCATTCGTACGATCAATTCTAATTCATTAGCATGATCCATTCTAATTCATTCGTACGATCTATTCTAATTCATTCGTACGATCCATTCTAAATCCTTTGTATGATCCATTCTAATTCATTCGTACGATCAATTCTAATTCATACGATCCATTCTAATTCATTCGCACACTCTATTGTAATTCATTCGTACGAAGGTATCCATTCCAATTCATTCATACGATCCATTCTAATTCATTCGCACAATCTATTCTAATTCATTCATACGATCCATTCTAATTCATTCGCATGAATGTATCCATTCTAATTCATTCGTACGATCCATTCTAATTCATTCGCACAATCTATTCTAATTCATTCATACGATCCATCCTAATTCATTCGCACGAATGTATCCATTCTAATTCATTCGTACAATCCATTCTATTTCATTCGTACGATCCATTCTTACTCATTCGTACGATCCATTCGTATCCATTCTAATTCATTCGTACGATCTATTCTAATTCATTTATACGATCTAATCTAATTCATTCATACAATCCATTCTAATTCATTCATACGATCGTACGAAAGAAGTAGAATGGATCGTACGAATGAATTAGAATAGATTGTGCGAATGGATTAGAATGGATCGTATGAATGAATTAGAATGGATCGTGCGATTGAATTAGAATGGATCGTACGAATGAATTAGAATAGATTGTGCGAATGAATTAGAATGGATCATACGAATGAATTAGAATGGATCGTACGAATGAATTAGAATTGATCGTATGAATGAATTAGAATGGATCGTGCGAATGAATTAGAATGGATCGTGCGAATGAATTAGAATGGATCGTACGAATGAATTAGAATGGGTCGTACGAATGAATTAGAATGGATACACGATCCAGATCCATTCTAATTCATTCGCACAATCTATTCTAATTCATTCGTAGGATCCATTCTAATTCATTACTACGATCCATTCTAATTCATTCATACGATCCATTCTAATTCATTCATACGATCCATTCTAATTCATTCGCACGATACATCCTAATTCCTTCGTACGATCCATTCTAATTCCTTCGTACGATCCATTCTAATTCCTTCGTACGATCCATTCTAATTCATTCGTACGATCCATTCTAATTCATTCGTACGATCCATTCGAATTCCTTCGTATGATCCTTTCTAATTCATTCGTATGGTATGATTCATTCTAATTCATTCGTACAATTCATTCTAATTCAATCCATTCTAATTCATTCGTACGATCCATTCTAATTCATTCGTACGATCCATTCTAATTCATTCGTACGATTCATTCTAATTCAATCCATTCTAATTCATTCGTACGATCCATTCTTACTCATTCGTACGATCCATTCTAATTCATTCGCACGAATGAATCCATTCTAATTCATTCGTATGATCCATTCTAATTCATTCGCATGAATGTATCCATTCTAATTCATTCGTACGATCCATTCTATCTCATTCGTACAATCCATTCTATTTCATTCGTACGATCCATTCTAATTCATTCGCACGATCCATTCTAATTCATTCGCATGATCCATTCTAATTCATTCGTACGATCCATTCTAATTCATTCGCACAATCTATTCTAATTCATTCGTATGATCCATTCTAATTCATTCGCACGATCCATTCTAATTCATTCATACGATCCATTCTATTTCATTCGTACGATCCATTCTTACTCATTCGTACAATCCATTCTAATTCATTTGCATGAAGGTATCCATTCTAATTCATTCGTACTATCCATTCTAATTCCTTCGTACGATCCATTCTAATTCCTTCATACGATCCATTCTAATTCATTCGTACGATCCATTCTAATTCATTCGTACGATCCATTCTAATTCCTTCGTATGATCCATTCTAATTCATTCGTACGATTCATTCTAATTCAATCCATTCAAATTCATTCGTACGATCCATTCTTACTCATTCGTACGATCCATTCTAATTCATTCATACGATCCAATCTAATTTATTCATACGATCCATTCAAATTCATTAATACGATCCAATCTAATTCATTCATACGATCCATTCTAATTCCTTCGTACGATACATTCTAATTCATACGATCTATTCTAATTCATTCGTAAGATCCATTCTAATTCATTCATACGATCTATTCTAATTCATTCATACAATCCATTCTAATTCCTTCGTACGATCCATTCTAATTCATTCATACGATCCATTCTAATTCATTCGTACGATCTATTCTATTTCATTCATACGATCCATTCTAATTCATTAATACGATCCATTCTAATTCATTCGCACGATCCATTCTAATTCATTCACACTCATACGATCCATTCTAATTCATTCGTTCGAATGAATTAGAGTGGATACATTCGTACAAATGAATTAGAATAGATCGTATGAATGAATTAGAGTGGATACATTCGTACAAATGAATTAGAATGGATCGTACGAATGAATTAGAATGGATACATTCGTGCGAATAATTTAGAATGGATCATATGAATGAATTAGAATGGATCGTTTGAGTGAATGCGAATGGATCGTGCGAATGAATTAGAATGGATTGTACGAATGAATTAGAATGGATCGTACGAATGAATTAGAATGGATACATTCGTGCGAATCCATTCTATTTCATTCGTACGATCCATTCTAATTCATTCGCACGATCCATTCTAATTCATTCATACGATCCATTCTAATTCATTCGTACGATTCTTTCTAATTCATTCGTACGATCCATTCTAATTCATTCGCACAATCTATTCTAATTCATTCGTACGATCCATTCTAATTCATTCGCACGATCCATTCTAATTCATTCATACGATCCATTCTATTTCATTCGTACGATCCATTCTTACTTATTCGTACGATCCATTCTAATTCATTTGCACGAAGGTATCCATTCTAATTCATTCGTACTATCCATTCTAATTCCTTCGTACGATCCATTCTAATTCCTTCGTACGATCCATTCTAATTCATTCGTACGATCCATTCTAATTCCTTCGTACGAATGAATTAGAATGGATTGAATTAGAATGAATCGTTTGAATGAATTAGAATGAATCATACGAATGAAATAAAATGGATCATAATCTAATTCATTCATATGATCCATTCTAATTCATTCGCACAATCTATTTTAATTCATTCGTACGATCCATTCTAATTCATTCGCACGATCTATTCTAATTCATTCGTACGATCCATTCTAATTCATTCGCACGAATGTATCCATTCTAATTCATTCATACAATCTATTCTAATTCATTCGTACGATCCATTCTAATTCATTCGTACAATCCATTCTATTTCATTCGTACGATCCATTCTTACTCATTCGTATGATCCATTCTAATTCATTCGCACGAATGTATCCATTCTAATTCATTCGTACGATCCATTCTAATTTATTCATACGATCCATTCTAATTCATTCGTCCTATCCATTCTAATTCATTCATACGATCCATTCTAATTCATTCATACAATCCATTCTAATTGTTTCACACGATCCATTCTAATTCATTCGTACGATCCATTCTAATTCATTCGTACGAATGTATCCATTCTAATTCATTCATACAATCTATTCTAATTCATTCGTATGATCCATTCTAATTCATTCGTACAGTCCATTCTATTTCATTCGTACGATCCATTCTTACTCATCGTATGATCCATTCTAATTCATTCGCACGAATGTATCCATTCAAATTCATTCGTACGATCCATTCTAATTCATTAGCATGATCCATTCTAATTTATTCGTACGATCTATTCTATTTCATTCGTACAATCCATTCTTACTCAATCGTATGATCCATGGATCGTAGGAATGAGTAAGAATGGATCGTACGAATGAATTATAATGGATTGAATTAGAATGAATCGTACGAATGAATTAGAATGGATCGTACGAATGAATTAGAATAGATTGAATTAGAATGAATCGTAAGAATGAATTAGAATGAATCATACAAATGAAATAAAATGGATCATAATCTAATTCATTCATACGATCCATTCTAATTCATTTGCATAATCTATTCTAATTCATTCGTACGATCCATTCTAATTCATTCGCACGAATGTATCCATTCTAATTCATTCATACAATCTATTCTAATTCATTCGTACGATCCATTGTAATTCATTCGTACAATCCATTCTATTTTATTCGTACGATCCATTCTTACTCATTCGTATGATCCATTCTAATTCATTCGCACGAATGTATCCATTCTAATTCATTCGTACGATCCATTCTAATTCATTCGTACGATCCATTCTAATTCATTCGTCCGATCCATTCTAATTCATTCATACGATCCATTCTAATTCATTCATACAATCCATTCTTATTCTTTCACATGATCCATTCTAATTCATTCGTACGATCCATTCTAATTCATTCGTACGATCCATTCTAATTCATTCGCACGAATGAATCCATTCTAATTCATTCGTACAATCCATTCAATTTCATTCGTACGATCCATTCTTACTCATTCGTAAGAATGGACAGTGCTAATGAATTAGAATGGATCGTGCGAATGAATTAGAATGGATCGTGCGAATGAATTAGAATGGATCGTACGAATGAATTAGAATGGATCGTACGGATGAATTAGAATGGATCGTGCGAATGAATTAGAATATGGATCGTACGAATGAATTAGAATGGATCGTGCGAATGAATTAGAATGGATCGTACGAATGAATATCGTACGAATGAATTAGAATGGATCGTACAAATGAATTAGAATGGATCGTACGAAGGAATTAGAATGGATCGTACGAATGAATTAGAATGGATAGTACGAATGAATTAGAATGGATACCTTCGTGCAAATGAATTAGAATGGATCGTACGAATGAGTAAGAATGGATCGTACGAATGAAATAGAATGGATCGTATGAATGAATTAGAATGGATCGTGCGAATGAATTAGAATGGATCGTACGAATGCATTAGAATAGATTGTGCGAATGAATTAGAATGGATCGTACGAATGAATTAGAATGGATCGTACGAATGAATTAGAATGGATCGTATGAATGAATTAGAATGGATCGTACGAATGAATTAGAATGGATCGTATGAATGAATTAGAATGGATCGTATGAATGAATTAGAATGGATCGTGCGAATAAATTAGAATGGATCGTATGAAGGAATTAGAATAGATTGTGTGAATGAAATAGAATGGATTGTACGAATGAGATAGAATGGATTGAATTAGAATGAATCGTATGAATGAATTAGAATGAATCATACCGTACGAATGAATTAGAATGGACCATATGAATGAATTAGAATGGATCGTATGAATGAATTAGAATGGATCGTACGAATGAATTAGAATGGATCGTATGACTGAATTAGAATGGATCGTGCGAATGAATTAGAATGGATCGTGCGAATGAATTAGAATGGATCGTACGAATGAATTTGAATGAATCGTATGAATGAATTAGATTGGATCGTATTAATGAATTAGAATGGATCGTACGAATGAATTAGAATAGATCGTACGAATGAATTAGAATGGATACGAATGGATCGTACGAATGAGTAAGAATGGATCGTACGAATGAAATAGAATGGATTGTACGAATGAATTAGAATGGATACATTCGTGCGAATGAATTAGGATGGATCGTATGAATGAATTAGAATGGATCGTACGAATGAATTAGAATGGATCCATTCTAATTCCTTCGTACGATCCATTCTAATTCATTCGTACGATCCATTCTATTTCATTCGCACGATCCATTCTAATTCATTCGTACGATCCAATCTAATTCATTCGTACGATCCATTCTAATTCATTCGCACAATCTATTCTAATTCATTCGTACGATCCATTCTAATTCATTCGCACGATCCATTCCAATTCATTCATACGATCCATTCTATTTCTTTCGTACGATCCATTCTTACTCATTCGTACGATCCATTCTAATTCATTTGCACAAAGGTATCCATTCTAATTCATTCATACTATCCATTCTAATTCCTTTGTACGATCCATTCTAATTCCTTCGTACGATCCATTCTAATTCATTCGTACGATCCATTCTAATTCATTCGTACGATCCATTCTAATTCCTTCGTATGATCCATTCTAATTCATTCGTACGGTATGATTCATTCTAACTCATTCGTACGATTCATTCTAATTCAATCCATTCTAATTCATTCGTACGATCCATTCTAATTCATTCGTACGATCCATTCTTACTCATTCGTACGATCCATTCTAATTCATTCGCACGAATGAATCCATTCTAATTCATTCGTATGATCCATTCTAATTCATTCGCATGAATGTATCCATTCTAATTCATTCGTACGATCCATTCTATCTCATTCGTACAATCCATTCTATTTCATTCGTACGGTCCATTCTAATTCATTCGCACGATCCATTCTAATTCATTCGCATGATCTATTCTAATTCATTTATACGATCGATTCTAATTCATTCATACGATCCATTCTAATTCATTCGCACGAATGTATCCATTCTAATTCATTCATACGATCCATTCTAATTCATTCGCACAATCTATTCTAATTTATTCATACGATCCATTCTAATTTATTCGCACGATCCATTCTAATTCCTTCGTATGATCCATTCTAATTCATTCGTACGGTATGATTCATTCTAATTCATTCGTACGATTCATTCTAATTCAATCCATTCTAATTCATTCGTACGATCCATTCTAATTCATTCGTACGATCCATTCTAATTCATTCGTACGATTCATTCTAATTCAATCCATTCTAATTCATTCGTACGATCCATTCTTACTCATTCGTACGATCCATTCTAATTCATTCGCACGAATGAATCCATTCTAATTCATTCGCACGAATGAATCCATTCTAATTCATTCGTATGATCCATTCTAATTCATTCGCATGAATGTATCCATTCTAATTCATTCGTACGATCCATTCTATCTCATTCGTACAATCCATTCTATTTCATTCGTACGATCCATTCTAATTCATTCGCACGATCCATTCTAATTCATTCGCATGATCCATTCTAATTCATTCGCATGAATGTATCCATTCTAATTCATTCGTACGATCCATTCTATCTCATTCGTATAATCCATTCTATTTCATTCGTACGATCCATTCTAATTCATTCGTATGATCTATTCTAATTCATTCGCATGAATGAATCCATTCTAATTCCTTCATACAATCCTATATATCTCATTCGTACGATCTATTCTAATTTATTCGCACGAATATATCCTTTCTAATTCATTCGTACGATCCATTCTAATTCATTCGCACAATCTATTCTAATTCATTAGTACGATCCATTCTAATTCATCCGTACGATCCATTCTAATTCATTAGCACGATCCAAATTCATTTATCCGTACGATCTATTATATTTCATTCGTACGATCCATTCTTATCGTACGATCCATTCTAATTCAATCCATTTTAATTCATTCGTACGATCCATTCTAATTCATTCGTACGATCCATTCTAATTCATTCGTACGATTCATTCTAATTCAATCCATTCTAATTCATTCGTACGATCCATTCTTACTCATTCGTACGACCCATTCTAATTCATTCGCACGAATGAATCCATTCTAATTCATTCGTATGATCAATTCTAATTCATTCGCATGAATGTATCCATTCTAATTTATTCGTACGATCCATTCTATCTCAGTCGTACAACCCATTCTATTTCATTCGCACAATCTACTCTAATTCATTCGTACGATCCATTCTATTTCATTTGCACGAAGGCATCCATTCTAATTCATACAATCCATTCTAATTCATTCATACGATCCAATCTAATTCATTCATACGATCCATTCTAATTCATTCGCACGAATGTATCCATTCTAATTCATTCGCACGATCCATTCTAATTCATTCATACAATCCATTCTAATTCATTCATACAATCCATTCTATTTCATTCGTACGATCCATTCTTACTCATTCGTACGATCCATTTGTATCCATTCTAATTCATTTGTACGATCTATTCTAATTCATTCGTACGATCCATTCTAAATCATTAATACGATCCAATCTAATTCATTCATACGATCCATTCTAATTCATTCGTACGATCCATTCTAATTCATTCGTACGATCCATTCTAATTCATTCGTACGATCTATTCTAATTTATTCGTACGAATGAATTAGAATGGATTGAATTAGAATGAATCATACGAATGAATTAGAATAGATCGTACGAATGAATTAGAATGGATTGAATTAGAATGAATCATACCGTACGAATGAATTAGAATGGATCATACGAAGGAAATAGAATGGATTCTTACTCATTCGTACGATCCATTCTAATTCATTTGCACGAAGGTATCCATTCTAATTCATTCGTACTATCCCTTCTAATTCCTTCGTACGATCCATTCTAATTTCTTCGTACGATCCATTCTAATTCATTCGTACGATCCATTCTAATTCCTTCGTATGATCCATTCTAATTCATTCGTACGGTATGATTCATTCTAATTCATTCGTACGATTCATTCTAATTCAATCCATTCTAATTCATTCGTACGATCCATTCTAATTCATTCGTACGATCCATTCTAATTCAATCGTACGATCCATTCTTACTCATTCGCACGATCCATTCTAATTCAATCCATTCTAATTCATTCGTACGATCCATTCTAATTTATTCATACGATCCATTCTAATTCATTCGTACGATTCATTCTAATTCAATCCATTCTAATTCTTTCGTACGATCCATTCTTACTCATTCGTACGATCCATTCTAATTCCTTCGTATAATCCATATTCTAATTCATTCGCATGATCCATTCTAATTCATTCATACGATCCATTCTAATTTATTCGCACGATCCATTCTAATTCATTCGTACGATCCATTCTAATTCATTCGCACAATCTATTCTAATTCATTCGAACGATCCATTCTAATTCATTCATACTATCCATTCTAATTCAATCCATTCAAATTCATTCGTACGATCCATTCTTACTCATTCGTACGATCCATTCTAATTCATTCATATGATCCATTCTAATTCATTCGCACGAATGTATCCATTCAAATTCATTCGTACGGATGAATTAGAATGGATCGTGCGAATGAATTAGAATGGATCGTACGAATGAGTAAGAATGGATCGTATGAATGAATTAGAATGGATCGTACGAAGGAATTAGAATAGATCATACGAAGAAATTAGAATGGATCGTACAAATGAATTAGAATGGATCGTATGAATGAATTAGAATGGATCGTGCGAATGAATTAAAATGGATCGTATGAATGAAATAGAATGGATCGTATGAAATAGAATGGATCGTACGAATGAAATAGAATGGATCGTACGAATGAATTAGAATAGATTGTGCGAATGGATTAGATTGGATCATACGATTGAGTAAGAATGGATTGTACGAATGAAATAGAATAGATCGTATGAATGAATTAGAATGGATCATGCTAATGAATTAGAATTGATCGTACGAATGAATTAGAATAGATTGTGCGAATGAATTAAAATGGATCGTATAAATGAGTTAGAATGGATCGTATGAATGAATTAGAATGGATCGTGCGAATGAATTAAAATGGATCGTATGAATGAAATAGAATGGATCGTATGAATTAGAATGGATCGTACGAATGAAATAGAATGGATCGTACGAATGAATTAGAATAGATTGTGCGAATGGATTAGAATGGATCATACGATTGTGTAAGAAAGGATTGTACGAATGAAATAGAATAGATCGTACGAATGAATTAGAATGGATCGTATGAATGAATTAGAATGGATCGTTCGAATGAATTAGAATAGATTGTGCGAATGAATTAGAATGGATCGTACGAATGAATTAGAATGGATCGTGCGAATAAATTAGAATGGATCATATGAATGAATTAGAATGGATCGTGTGAATGAATTAGAATATGGATCGTACGAAGGAATTAGAATGGATCGTACGAATGAATTCGAATGTATCCTTTCTAATTCATTCGTACGATCCATTCTAATTCATTCGTACGATCCATTCTAATTCATTCGTACGATCTATTCTAATTCATTCGCACGATCCATTCTAATTCATTCGTACGATCCATTCTAATTCATTCATACGATCCATTCTAATTCATTCATATGATCCATTCTAATTCATTTGCACGAATGTATCCATTCTAACTCATTTGTACGATCCATTCTAATTCATTCGTATGATCTATTCTAATTCATTCGCATGATCCATTATAATTCATTCATACGATCCAATCTAATTCATTCGTACGATCCATTCTAATTCATTCGCACGAATGTATCAACTCTAATTCATTCGTACGATCCATTCTAATTCATTCATACATGTACGAATGAATTAGAATGGATACATTCGTGCGAATGAATTAGAATGGATCGTATTAATAAATTAGATTGGATAGTATGCATGAATTAGAATGGATCGTGCGAATGAATTAGAATGGATCGTACGAATGAATTAGAATGGATACATTCGTGCGAATGAATTAGAATGGATCATATGAACGAATTAGAATGGATCGTTTGAGTGAATGCGAATGGATCGTGCGAATGAATTAGAATGGATTGTACGAATGAATTAGAATGGATCGTACGAATGAATTAGAATGGAGACATTCGTATGAATCCATTCTATTTCATTCGTACGATCCATTCTAATTCATTCGCACGATCTATTCTAATTCATTCATACGATCCATTCTAATTCATTCGTACGATCCATTCTAATTCATTCGTACGATCCATTCTAATTCATTCGCACGATCTATTCTAATTCATTCGTACGATCCATTCTAATTCATTCATACGATCCATTCTAATTCATTCGCACGATCCATTCTAATTCATTCGTACGATACATTCGAATTCATTCGCACGATCCATTCTAATTCATTCATACAATCCATTCTAATTCTTTTGCACGAATGTATCCATTCTAATTCATTCGTGCGATCCATTCTAATTCATTCGTACGATCCATTCTAATTCATTAATACGATCCAATCTAATTCATTCATACGATCTATTTTAATTCATTCGCACGATCTAATCTATTTCATTCGTACAATCCATTCTATTTCATTCGTACAATCCATTCTAATTCATTCGAACGATCCATTCTAATTCATTCGTACGATCAATTCTAATTCATTCGTACGATCCATTCTAATTCATTCGTACGATCCATTCTAATTCATTCGCACAATCTATTCTAATTCAATCGTACGATCCATTCTAATTCATTCGCACGATCCATTCTAATTCATTCATACGATCCATTCTATTTCATTCGTACGATCCATTCTTCCTCATTCGTACGATCCATTCTAATTCATTTGCACGAAGGTATCCATTCTAATTCATTCGTACTATCCATTCTAATTCCTTCGTACGATCCATTCTAATTCATTCGTACGATCCATTCTAATTCATTCGTACAATCCATTCTAATTCATTCGCACGATCCATTCGCATTCACTTAAACGATCCATTCTAATTCATTCATATGATCCATTCTAATTCATTCGCACGAATGTATCCATTCTAAATCATTCGTACGATCCATTCTAATTCATTTGTACGAATGTATCCACTCTAATTCATTCATACGATCCATTCTAATTCATTCGCACGAATGTATCCATTCCAATTCATTCGTACGATCCATTCTAATTCATTCGCACAATCTATTCTAATTCATTCATACGATCAATTCTAATTCATTAGCATGAATCGTACAAATGAATTAGAATGGATCGTACGAAGGAATTAGAATGGATCGTACGAATGAATTAGAAAGGATACATTCGAATTCATTCGTACGATCCATTCTAATTCCATCGTACGATCCATATTCTAATTCATTCGCACGATCCATTCTAATTCATTCGCACGATCCATTCTAATTCATTCATACGATCCATTCTAATTCATTCACACAAACCATTCTAATTCATTCTAATTTATTCGTATGTGAGTGGATCGTGTTTTTTCGTGCTAATGTATTAGAATGGATCGTACGAATAAATTAGAATGGATACATTCGTGCGAAAGAATTAGAATGGATCGTATGAATGAATTAGATTGGATCGTATAAATGAATTAGAATGGATCGTACGAATGAATTAGAATGGATCGTGCGAATGAATTAGAATGGATCGTGCGAATGAATTAGAATGGATCGTGCGAATGAATTAGAATGGTTCGTACGAATGAATTAGAGTGGATCGTACGAATGAATTAGAATGGATCGTTCGAATGAATTAGAATAGATTGTGCGAATGAATTAGAATGGATCGTACGAATGAATTAGAATGGATCATGCGAATAAATTAGAATCGATCGTATGAATGAGTTAGAATTGATCGGGCGAATGAATTAGAATATGGATCGTACGAAGGAATTAGAATGGATCGTACGAATGAATTCGAATCTATCCTTTCTAATTCATTCGTACGATCCATTCTAATTCCTTCGTACGATCCATTCTAATTCATTCGCACGATCCATTCTAATTCATTCGTACGATCCAATCTAATTCATTCGTACGATCCATTCTAATTCATTCGCACAATCTATTCTAATTCATTCGTACGATCCATTCTAATTCATTCGCACGATCCATTCTAATTCATTCATACGATCCATTCTATTTCATTCGTACGATCCATTCTTACTCATTCGTACGATCCATTCTAATTCATTTGCACGAAGGTATCCATTCTAATTCCTTCGTACGATCCATTCTAATTCATTCGTACGATCCATTCTAATTCATTCGTACGATCCATTCTAATTCCTTCGTATGATCCATTCTAATTCATTCGTACGGTATGATTCATTCTAATTCATTCGTACGATTCATTCTAATTCAATCCATTCTAATTCTTTCGTACGATCCATTCTAATTCATTCGTACGATCCATTCTAATTCATTCGTACGATTCATTCTAATTCAATCCATTCTAATTCATTCGTACGATCCATTCTTACTCATTCGTACGATCCATTCTAATTCATTCGCACGAATGAATCCATTCTAATTCATTCGTATGATCCATTCTAATTCATTCGCATGAATGTATCCATTCTAATTCATTCGTACGATCCATTCTATCTCATTCGTTCAATCCATTCTATTTCATTCGTACGATCCATTCTAATTAATTCGCACGATCCATTCTAATTCATTCGCATGATCCATTCTAATTCATTCGTACGATCGATTCTAATTTATTCATACGATCCATTCTAATTCATTCGCACGAATGTATCCATTCTAATTCATTCGTACGATCCATTCTAATTCATTCGCACAATCTATTCTAATTCATTCATACGATCTATTCTAATTTATTCGCACGATCCATTCTAATTTCTTCGTATGATCCATTCTAATTCATTCGTACGGTATGATTCATTCTAATTCATTCGTTCGATTCATTCTAATTCAATCCATTCTAATTCATTCGTACGATCCATTCTAATTCATTCGTACGATTGATTCTAATTCAATCCATTCTAATTCATTCGTACGATCCATTCTAATTCATTCGCACGAATGAATCCATTCTAATTCATTCGTATGATCCATTTTAATTCATTCGCATGAATGTATCCATTCTAATTCATTCGTACGATCCATTCTATCTCATTCGTACAATCCGTTCTATTTCATTCGTACGATCCATTCTAATTCATTCGCACGATCCATTCTAATTCATTCGCATGATCCA
The DNA here is from genome assembly GCA_947650365.1 of Chamaelirium japonicum. Taxonomy (NCBI): domain Eukaryota; kingdom Viridiplantae; phylum Streptophyta; class Magnoliopsida; order Liliales; family Melanthiaceae; genus Chamaelirium; species Chamaelirium japonicum. The sequence goes on along the minus strand of CANTAL010000141.1, from coordinate 477,448 downwards.
TTCTAATTCATTCGCATGAATGTATCCATTCTAATTCATTCGTACGATCCATTCTATCTCATTCGTACAATCCATTCTATTTCATTCGTACGATCCATTCTAATTCATTCGTATGATCCATTCTAATTCATTCGTATGAATGTATCCATTCTAATTCAATCGTACAATCCATTCTATCTCATTCGTACAATCTATTCTAATTCATTCGCACGAATATATCCTTTCTAATTCATTCGTACGATCCATTCTAATTCATTTGCACAATCTATTCTAATTCATTAGTACGATCCATTCTAATTCATTCGTACGATCCCTTCTAATTCATTAGCACGATCCAAATTCATTTATCCGTACGATCTATTTTATTTCATTCGTACGATCCATTCTTATCGTACGATCCATTCTAATTCAATCCATTCTAATTCATTCGTACGATCCATTCTAATTCATTCGTACGATCCATTCTAATTCATTCGAACGATCCTTCTAATTTATTAGCATGATCAATTCTAATTCATTCGTACGATCTATTCTATTTCATTCGTACAATCCATTCTTACTCAATCGTATGATCCATTCTAATCCATTCGCACAATCTATTCTAATTCATTCGTACGATCCATTCTATTTCATTCGTACGATCCATTCTAATTCATACGATCCATTCTATTTCATTCATACGATCCATTTTAATTCATTCGCACGATCCATTCTAATTCATTCATACGATCCATTCTAATTCATTCGCACGATCCATTCTCTATTCTAATTCCTTCGTACGATCCATTCTATTTCATTCATACGATCCATTCTAATTCATTCATACGATCTATTCTCATTCTTTCGCACGAATGTATCCATTCTAATTCATTCGTACGATCCATTCTAATTCATTCGCACGATCCATTCTAATTCATTAATACGATGCATTCTAATTCATTCGCACGATCCATTCTAATTCATTCATACGATCCATTCTAATTTATTTGCATGATCCATTCTAATTCATTCATATGATCCATTCTAATTCATTCCCACGATCCATTCTTACTCATTCGTACAATCCATTCTAATTCATTCGCACAATCCATTCTAATTCTTTTGCACGAATGTATCCATTCTAATTCATTCGTACGATCCATTCTAATTCATTCGTATGATCTATTCTAATTCATTCGCATGATCCATTATAATTCATTCATACGATCCAATCTAATTCATTCGTACGATCCATTCTAATTCATTCGCACGAATGTATCAACTCTAATTCATTCGTACGATCCATTCTAATTCATTCATACATGTACGAATGAATTAGAATGGATACATTCGTGCGAATGAATTAGAATGGATCGTATGAATGAATTAGATTGGATCGTATGCATGAATTAGAATGGATCGTGCGAATGAATTAGAATGGATCGTACGAATGAATTAGAATGGATCGAACGAATGAATTAGAATGGATACATTCGTGCAAAAGAATTAGAATGGATTGTATGAATGAATTAGAATGGATCGTGCGAATGAATTAGAATGGATCGTACGAATGAATTAGAATGGATCGTGCGAATGAATTAGAATGGATCGTACGAATGAGTAAGAATGGATCGTACGAATGAATTAGAATGGATCGTGCGAATGAATTAGAATGGATCGTACGAATGAATTAGAATATGGATCGTACCAAGGAATTAGAATGGATCGTACGAATGAATTCGAATGTATCCTTTCTAATTCATTCGTACGATCCATTCTAATTCCTTCGTACGATCCATTCTAATTCATTCGTACGATCCATTCTAATTCATTCGCACGATCCATTCTAATTCATTCGTACGATCCATTCTATTTCATTCATACGATCCATTCTAATTCATTCATACGTTCTATTCTAATTCTTTCGCACGAATGTATCTATTCTAATTCATTCATACGATCCATTCTAATTCATTCGCACGATCCATTCTAATTCATTCATACAATCCATTCTAATTCTTTTGCACGAATGTATCCATTCTAATTCATTCGTTCGATCCATTCTAATTCATTCGTACGATCCATTCTAATTCATTCGCACGATCCATTCTAATTCATGCATACGATCCAATCTAATTCATTCATACGATCCATTCTAATTCATTCGCACGAATGTATCCATTCTAATTCATACGAATGAAATAGAATGAATTAGAATGGATCGTGCGAATAAATTAGAATGGATCGTATGAATGAATTAGAATAGATTGTGCGAATGAATTAGAATGGATCGTACGAATGAAATAGAATGGATTGTACGAATGAATTAGAATGGATACATTCGTGCGAATGAATTTGGATGGATCGTATGAATGAATTAGAATAGATTGTTCGAATGAATTAGAATGGATTGTACGAATGAATTAGAATGGATACATTCATGCGAATAAATTAGAATGGATCGTATGAATGAATTAGAATGGATCGTATGAGTGAATTAGAATAGATACGAAGGAATTAGAGTGGATCGTACGAAGGAATTAGAATGGAGAATGGATCGTGCGAATGAATTAGAATGGATCGTGCGATAAGAATGGATCGTACGAATGAAATAGAATAGATCGTACAGATAAATGAATTTGGATCGTGCTAATGAATTAGAATGGATTGTACGAATGAATTAGAATGGATCGTACTAATGAATTAGAATAGATTGTGCGATTGAATTAGAATGGATTGTACGAATGAATTAGAAAGGATATATTCATGCGAATGAATTAGAATAGATCGTATGAATGAATTATATTGGATCGTATTAATGAATTAGAATGGATCGTGCGAATGAATTAGAATGGATCATATGAATGAATTAGAATGGATAGATTCGTGCGAATGAATTTGAATGGATCGTACGAAGGAATTAGAATGGATCGTACGAAGGAATTAGAATAGATCATACAAAGAAATTAGAATGGATTGTACGAATGAATTAGAATGGATCGTATGAATGAATTAGAATGGATCGTGTGAATGAATTTAAATGGATCGTATGAATGAAATAGAATGGATCGTATGAATTAGAATGGATCGTACGAATGAAATAGAATAGATCGTACGAATGAATTAGAATAGATTGTGCGAATGGATTAGAATGGATCATACGATTGAGTAAGAATGGATTGTATGAATGAAATAGAATAGATCGTTCGAATGAATTAGAATGGATCATGCTAATGAATTAGAATTGATCATACGAATGAATTAGAATAGATTGTGCGAATGAATTAGAATGGATCGTACGAATGAATTGGAATGGATACATTCATGCGAATGAATTAGAATGGATCGTATGAATGAATTAGAGTGGATACTTTCGTAAAAATGAATTAGAATGGATCGTACGAATGAATTAGAATGGATACATTCGTGCGAATGAATTAGAATGGATCATATGAATGAATTAGAATGGATCGTTTGAGTGAATGCGAATGAATCGTGCGAATGAATTAGAATGGATTGTACGAATGAATTAGACTGGATCGTACGAATGAATTAGAATGGATACATTCGTGTGAATCCATTCTATTTCATTCGTACGATCCATTCTAATTCATTCGCACGATCCATTCTAATTCATTCATACGATCTGTTTGGGGGAATTTTTCCTGGTCCTTGCGAGCCACCTGTAAGACCAAGAAAAGAGAAACGTGAGAACGGCTGGCTCCCTTAGGAGCTCAGACCCTCCGACGCTCAAGTCAGTTATGGTAGCACAACGGAGAGCTGTTGTATACCAAAGTGGTAGTGAAAGGGATTTCGAACCTGTACTTTGGAGCCTAGGGGTGTGCATTTATAGACTTGGGCGACCTATCGAGCTACGACGCGTGGAAGCTCTTTCCGGCACCTTCTAGGCCCCCACGTTCTAGCCTTCAATAGTTTCTGACAGTTCTTGGAACTTGGACCCTGACATTCTTTGTCGTCTAGCTCGTCTGACGAAGTAGTGGGGGACAGCAGCTGCTGTTCTGTTGCCGCCATAGGAATCTTCTAGAATGTTCAAGTCTAGGAGGTCTCAAACCGACTCTGACGGGCTTCCGTGGACTGCAATCGTCCACGTAACTTCAGTGGGTTCTCGACACCTGGTAATCTTTATGCTGCTTTTACTGGGGGCGATCTCTGGTGGGAAGCCAGGGCGAGCTCGTCCTCCGTTGCTCCGTCTTTTCCTCTATATCTATCAAGAGTCGGACCTCGCAGGAGCGACCTCTTCGATAAACAGGGGTCTGGACGAGCTTGGCGAGCTCCTGAGCGAGCTTGGGCGAGCTCCTGAGCGAGCTTGGGCGAGCTCCTGAGCAAGCTTTGGTGAGCCCCCGAACGAGCTTGGGCGAGCTCCTGAGCGAGCATTGGCGAGTCCCCGAACGAGCTCGGGCGAACTCCTGAGAGAACTTAGGCGAGCCCCTGAACGAGCCTGGCGAACTCCTTCGCGCTCTTTGTCTAAGCCATTTACAGAATTTGGGCGTGCTCCTGCGGGGTCTGGGAGGGCGCCAGCTCTTGGTGGGGCGAGCTGCACTTAGATACAAGGTGTCCATCCAGCTCCAAGCGGGGCGAGCTCCTCACGGGCTGTGAGAGCGAGCTCCTGAGCGAACTTTGGGCGAGCTCCTGGGCGAATTTTAGGCGGGCTCCTGGTAGAGCCTAGGCGGGTTCTTTGCCTTGGGGCCCTTTTAGTCCAATGTGGATCTCGCTCCCTGCCAAGATGATCTGGTGAGCACGGGGGAGAGGGCGAACTCCTGTGCGAGTTTCAGCTACCCCCAACATTACCCCCTCCTGAGGGAGTGATCGAGGAAACTCGATGCTTGCTCAGGAGTCTTAGCGAGCTCCTATCCCTTGTAACGTGCCTGATATCAATGTCTGCTGCAACAGTTTCTTGGCGGGACGGAGATAGTAGCCACGGGCGGTCTGCGTCGGGAGCTTAGACTGCCAGTATTTCACAAACACTGGGCGGGCCGGGAGCATCAGCCGCGAGCGATCTCCTTCCGGTGCGAGCTTGTCACACGCGGTCAGGGTCTACCTCTGGCGAGCTGCGGGTACCAGCCGTGGGCGATCTGCGTCGAGAGCTTAGACTGCCAGTACTTCACAAACGCTGGGCGGGCCGGGAGCGTCAGCCACGAGCGATCTCCTTCCGATGCGAGCTTGTCACATGCGGACAGGGTCTACCTCGGGCGAGCTACGGGCTCCTGCCGCGAGCGATCTTGTGACTTGGGTATCGCACCAAATCTCCAACGGTCGCTTCACCTTAAATGTGGCGCGAGGCTCGATGCTGATATAGCGAATCTCATCATGAGATCCCGATCGGCGCGAGACACGTGTATCCTCCTCATTCGCTCTGCTTCTGTCAGTAAATGACAGTGTCGGCGCCGGCGCAACTTTTTCCACGCGTGGTCCACGTGGCACTGCTTGATTGGAGAACGGCGAGCTGTCGCTTCAACCGTCGGCGTGTCGCCTCGTTGGGCGCGCTCGGGCATTAACTGCGGCCTGATTCATCTGTCTCTCATTTGCCTATAAATAGGGGAAGGGGAACGATTTTTTACCGCTGCGTGAAAACAGCTCTCCCTTCTCCCATAACTTTCTCAATTCGGAGCTCGCCCGAGCCCTCTTGCTCTCATGGCTTCCTCTGCTGCCGCTTCTTCTTCAGCCACTGCTGCTGCTGCTGCGATCTCCCGGGAGGAGCCTCTTGATGTCGCCCCCATCTCGGTGCTTGCTCCGGGCACCGAGAAAGAGGCTCCTCCCAAGGAGCCCGCCGTCCTCTGGTTCAACGACATCGGGGGCGTGCCTGTCCCCGAGAGTCTACGGACAGCGGCGGGCATCCCCCAAGAGCTCGACATCCTCCCTTTCCCGAGATCGGGGAGACCGCTCTCCGGAACTGCGGTCTCCGTGGGGCAAATATGGTCAGGGCTTCGACTGCCCCTAAACCATCTAGCCAGCGAGCTCCTAGAGCTGGCGGGCTTATGCCCCGCCCAGCTCCCAGGCAACTCGTGGGGGATTCTCTACTGGCTTTCTCAAATCGAGGAAGCTCTTAACGTGAGGATCCCCCTGGCCTATCTCCTGAAGAAGTGGTCCCTCAAGCCAGGGACAGTCTTCAGCAAGGTCGACTGCGGCCACTACTACCTCGCAGGCCGCCCCGGCGAGGTGCTGCCCTTCTCCGCGGTCGAGAACAAAGACCGGTATTGGAAGGAGTATCCGCTCGTGATCGAGGGCAATTGGCGAGGTCCCTGCGCCGGAGTCCGCTCTCTTCCCGGCAGACCGCCTCTGCCGGTCTTCCAGGAGATCGCGGAGTATCGCCCCAAGGGGAAAAAAATGCATCTCCGCAGCCCGAGAGAAATCTCTCGATGAGGCGATCTTGCTCTTCCTCGGGGGGCGGACTCCTGAGAAAATCCTGGCGCCGGACTTCTCCTTCCTCTGGAAGGATCTCCGGACCGGGACCGTCACCGCCCGGCAGAAGGTGATGCGGAGGAAGGTCGCGGTCTCCCAGCCTGCCGTAGCGCCCTCCGCTGCGGGGACCTCGGCGAAGAAAGGGAAGAAGAAGCGGGCTTCCCCAATCAGGCTCGCCGACGAAGATGCCATCGATATGATCCGCGAGGAGGATATTCCCTCGCCGCCGCCTCCATCCCGCGAGGTTGCCCCAGGTCAGGTGAACTTCCCCTTCGTTTCCAATCCCCCCACGCGCTCCTCAATTTCGGAACCCCCACGACGTCAAGTTGTGATGGTCGACCCTGAGGACCCGCGCGTCGAGCTCCTCCTTGGCATGGCGGAGGTGGAAACCCCAATGGCCGAGGTGCTGATGCGCGGGTTCTCGGGCGACCTTTCTAAACCTCTCTTTGTCGCGGTAATGACCCCAGAGATGGAGGGCGCCCATATAAAGAAGAAGAAGAAGAAGGCTCCAGCAGCCCGCCCATTGGCGGAGGACGTCGTCGTTCGCAAGGCTCGTGAAGCCTACGAACGAGCCATTGAGGACAGGAGGAAAGCCGCCCTCGATGAAGCGGGCTTAGCGTCGGGCGAGGACTCCAGCGGCGAGTCTAGCTCGGAAGAAGAGCAGCCGCGGTCTCTTGAGGGCGAGCCCGCTTCTGTGACTGCGTCGCCTCCCCTGCCCTTCGAGGGACCGGCGCCAACGAGCCCGACGCTTTCTGCACCCGCCCCGGCCAAGACCTCGGCACCGGCTGCGCCTGCCCCCAGCACGCCCGCGCCCGAGCCCGCGCCTTTACCCGCGGCCGCTGCTTCGAGCGCGCCTGTATCCGAGCTTCCTAGCACGCCCGCGCCCGAGCTTGCGCCCGAGCCTGTGCCTGCGCCCACGCCCGAGCTTGCGCCCTCGTCCGCGCCTGTGCCTGCGCCCGAGCTCGGACCCGTGTCCGAGCCTGCGCCCGCGAACGAGCCCGCTCTTGCGTCCGGGCCCGCGCCTGTGCCCGCGCCTGCGCCCGCATCCGAGGCCGCGCCTGCTCCCAGCGCGTCCGCATCCGAGCCCGCGCCTGCGCCCGAGTCCGCGCCCGCACCCGAGCCCGCGCCTGCGTCCGAGCCCGCGCTCGCGCCTGAGCCCGCGCCTACGTCTCCTAGCGCGCCCACGCCTGAGCCCGCGCCTGCCACTCTTGAAGTTCCTCCTCTCCCTGAGCTGGGCAGGTTGGCCTATTGGTCTCCGGACCTAGGGGCCATCCTGGACGACTTTCCGAGCTCCAGCTCGGAAGCCTCGGACCCGGACCTGCCGGGGCGAAGGGGAGCCGCCGTGCCTTCCCCTACCAACGAAGGGATTGCCGGGCTCAAGGGGCCGAGCCCGCTGCTGCCTCTATCAGTGCGCCCCCTCCAGCTGCTCCTACCGAGGCGAGCCAAGCGGGCTCCTTTTCTGGCGGTCCTGAGCGCGCCCCTTTCTTCATGCGGGAGATCCTGGGGCGCAACATCTTTGCCCGGACTCCCTACATCGATCTCATCAACCGACTGCTTGAGGTAAGACTACCTCCACTACACCTTTGTCCCCAAAACTCCTGCTGTTACTCTTAACTCAAACTGTTCGCCCTTTTTGTAGGCAGAGCGGGTTAACCGGGCTCTCGCCGACGAGGTCGCGGGCATCGCGGGGGATACTGTCGCTCTCTACGATGACACTCTCCATGACTCGGAGAGGAGAGTAGATGAGTACATTCTCCGAATCCGCCAAATGGATCGATCGGGCGAGCTGCGGGCTGAAGTGGACCGACTGCGCCAGCAGGTCGCCTCCTCTAACACGGAGGTCAACGAACTGCGCCAGCGGGCCGCCACCTTCACCACCACGCTAGCTTCGGTTGAGGACGCCCGCGACCTCGCCCTATCCGATGCGCAGGCCGCCCAGAAGGAAATCTCCGAGCTTCAACGTCAGTTGGCGGCCTCTAGGGATGAGATCGCGTCTCTGAAGGAAACGTATCTCCAAGACCTCCACTCTCAGCAACGCCGCCTCCAGGCGCAACTCAACAAGCTTCTGCGGAAAGGCGCGATCGACGCCATCGAGAAGTACAAGGCCGAAAGGTCGAAAAAGAGGAAGCGCGGCGGCGACGACGAGGGCGCTGGCGCGGGCCCAGCTTAAGCTGTATCTCTGTAATCTTTGACTTAATGAATGAAATGAAACTTTTTGAGTCCGCTTGTTTCCATTTCTTTCTCTGTCTTGCTTTTGAGTCCGTTCTAGGAGTTCGCAGCGATCTCGAGAGTGATACCCCGGGCGAGGCAGCTAATTCGATTCAACCCTTTTTATTTTAAAGTATATGCAAACGAAAAACCTCGGCATGCTCGTAAAAACTCAAGTCTCTGAGCCCGGAAAACGTTTAAGCAAAACAAAGGATTTCAAAAACTTCCCTACACTTAGAGACTAAAAACCATTTTTTATTTTTAAATGAAACTAATAAGTGCTAGCTGCCCCCTGCCCGGTTAATTTCTCTCGATGGTCCTGTTCGGCGGGCTCGCCCTTCGAGGGGTACGCCAACGCCAGGATGCTTCCGTTCATGGCCGGTGAACGCGAAGGATTCTGGTTAGGTTTTGAGTCCACTTGGCAGACTTCCCCGGGAAGCCCAAGGTCGCCCACTGGCTGCCTCTGAGGATCCCGGTCTTGCTTTAAGTCCGCACGACGGCGGACTGCCCCGGGAAGCTCAAGGTCGCCCACTGGCTGCCTCTGAGGATCCCGGTCTTGCTTTAAGTCCGCGCAACGGCGGACTGCCCCGAGAAGCTCAAGGTCGCCCACTGGCTGCCTCTGAGGATCCCGGTCTTGCTTTAAGTCCGCACAACGGCGGACTGCCCCGGGAAGCTCAAGGTCGCCCACTGGCTGCCTCTAAGGATCCCGGTCTTGCTTTAAGTCCGCGCAACGGCGGACTGCCTTATAGATCAGACGAGCTCTTGCAACGCCTAGCTTCTGGGTTAAACTCGTTGTTGGAACCTCCATCATTCATTCATAACCTCTTCAAAAAGATAATTTACAAAAATTTCCTTAGGCATAGAACTTGCGAAGGTGCAAAGCATTCCAAGGCCGCTCTAACAGGTCGCCTTCAGCGGTCATCAACTGGTAAGCCCCCGAGCCACGCGCTTCGCGTATTATGTAGGGGCCCTCCCAGTTCGCCGCGAGCTTCCCTACATTAGGCTCCTGCGTGTTTGCGAACACCTTTCTCATCACCATGTCCCCGGCTTTGAATGCCCGATGGCGGACTCTTTTGTCGTAGGCGCGCTTCATTTCTTGTCGGTACCCAGCGAGATGTAGATTGGCGCGCTCTCGTCTTTCTTCGAGCTGGTCGAGGGAGTCGGCGAGCAGAGCGTCGTTATCGACCTCACCTGCAGCAAGCTTTCTTTCCGTTGGCAGCTCGGCTTCGATAGGCAGCACGGCTTCACACCCGTAAGTTAGGCTGAAAGGCGATTCGTCGGTTGAGCGACGTGGAGTGGTACGATAAGCCCACAGCACGCCGTCGAGCTCCTGCTCCCACAGTCCTTTCTTCCCTTCTAACCTTTTCTTGAGGTTGTCTAAGATTACTCGGTTCGTAGCTTCGGCCTGCCCGTTGCTTTGAGGGTACCTCGGGGATGAGAATCTTAGGTCGACTCCATATTCAACACAAAAGCTTCTGATCAAGCGATTGTCGAACTGGCGACCATTGTCGGTGATGAGCACTCGGGGCAGCCCAAAGCGGCAGAAGATATTCTTCCAGAGGAAGTCCTTGACTTGTTTCTCACCAATCTTAGCTAGTGGGACCGCTTCCACCCATTTGGTGAAATAGTCCGTAGCTACTAAGATGAATTTCTTCTGCCGGGTAGACACAGGGAAAGGTCCCACAATGTCCATTCCCCATTGCTGGAAAGGCCAGGGGCTCGCCAATGGGTGAAGTTCTTCTGCGGGCATATGGTTCATCGTGGCGTGCTTCTGGCATGGGATGCACCTCCGGGCGGCCTTCAAAGCGTCCTGCTCCAGAGTGGGCCACCAGTATCCTTGCCTTCGAACTTTCGCAGCTAGAGATTGCCCACCAGCGTGGTTTCCCAGCTCGCCAGAGTGGATGCAATTTAGTACTTCTTCGATCTCCGGGCTCTCGATGCAACGAAGATTCGGCCCGCCGAAAGATCTTCGAAAAAGGCGATCCCAGCGAATGAGATAGCGACCAGCACATTTCTCTATTCGCCGGGCTTCCTCTCTATCCTCCGGAAGCTCGCCCTTCTGAAGAAAACGAAGAATGGGAGCGATCCACCCGCCAGGAGATACGTTGGCAGAAACTTGGTTAACAGCGGGCTCCGCCAGCTGAAGCCGAGACTGATTTTGGACCTCAATGAGAATCTGCCGAGCTTCTAATGTTCCCAGTAAGGAGGCGGCGTTTGCCAAGGCATCAGCTCGCCTATTATCGGCTCGCGGAATTTGCTCGAAAGAGATCTTTTCGAACTCCGCGGCCTTGCTCTTCACCAGATCCACGTAGATCGCCATTCGTGCATCCCGGGAGGCGTACTCCCCATTGATTTGGCAAATAATTAGCTGGGAATCACTAAAGACTTTCAAGTGTTTGGCGCCTACCTCTTGAGCGAGCTCCAGACCAGCCAGTAACGCCTCGTACTCTGCTTCATTGTTGGTAGCAGCGAAATCCAGTCGGACTGATTTCTCGAGCAGCACCTCTTGGGCGATCAGAGCGACCCCGATCCCAGCCCCCAAAGCGTTGGAGGATCCATCGACGAACAATTCCCATCTCGTCGCCTCTGGACGCTCATTTGGAGGTCGCTCGCCTTGGTTGTCCAAGAACCTCGCTTTCCCAGGGTGTGCCTCAGTTGGCTCATCCTCCTGGTACTGGACTGGTTCTTCTATGGGAAAGTCCGCCAAGAAATCGGCGAGAGCCTGCCCTTTGACAGCAACTCGAGGGACATACTCCAATCCATAGGCGGCGAGCTCGGCAGACCATCGATACAACCTGCCGGCTACCGAAGGCCTGGAGAGGGCACTCTTCAGGGGGTGCTCCGTGATGACTTTGACGGTATGCGCCGAGAAGTAGGGGTGAAGCTTTCTCGCGGTAAGGACCAAGGCCAAAGCGACCTTCTCGATTGGTCGATACCGGAGCTCGGCGGGAAGCATCGTGTGGCTCACAAAATAGACAGGCCGCTCTACCTTTGCTTCTTCCACTACCAGGACCCCGCTTACGGCGTTCTCCGTAACCGCGAGATACACGCCAAGCTCGGCGCCATCTTTTGGTGCCGCTAGGATCGGCAGGCTCGTAAGATAGTCCTTGATTTTCTGAAAGGCGCGCTCGCAATTTTTATCCCAGCAAATGCTCGCTCCTTTTCGCAGCAGCTCGAAAAGAGGTCGGCAATTGTCTGAGGATTTGGATATAAACCGGTTGAGCGCGGTGATTCGTCCGCTCAATCTCTGGACTTCTTGCCGGGTTCTTGGTGCGGGCATTTCGACAAGTGCTCGGATTTGCCCAGGGTCGGCCTCGATCCCCCTGTGGGTGACCAGGTACCCGAGGAATTTCCCCGACGTCACTCCGAATGCGCACTTCGCTGGGTTCAGCCTCATTCGGTACTTTCTCAATATCTCGAAGGTTTCGCGGAGGTCGGCGACATGCCCTCCTCGCTCTCGACTTTTGACCAGAAGGTCGTCAACATAAACCTCGACATTTCTGCCGATCTGATTCTTAAACATCTGTGTGACTAACCTTTGGTAGGTCGCTCCAGCGTTCTTGAGTCCGAAGGGCATCACTCGGTAGCAGTACAGCTTCTGGTAGCCCGCTCCGGAGTAGAAGGCGGTCTTCTCCTGATCCTCGGGATGGAGGGGTATTTGATTATACCCTGAGTATCAATCCATGAAAGATAGAGCCCGGAACCCAACGGCTGCGTCGACCAGCGCGCCTATTCTTGGAAGAGGAAAACCGTCCTTCGGGCATGCCTTATTGAGGTCGGAGAAGTCGATGCACACTCTGACCGCTCCGCTCTTTTTAGGCACCGCCACGATGTTGGAGATCCACTCGGGGAAGTGTGCCTCACGTATGAAGCCAGCTCGCTCTAGCTTGTCTATCTCTGCTGCCACTGCAACGGACTTCGCAGCAGGTATGTGCCGAGCTTTCTGCTTGACCGGCGGGAACTCTCTCACGGTGTGCAGACGATGACAGGCGATCTCCGGGTCAATCCCTGGCATGTCCGCGAAGCTCCAGGCGAATACGTCACGGTATTCCCTGAGCAAGTTGGTTAGGGCTAGGACCTCGCCCTCGGTTAACGAGGTCCCGAGACTAACAATTCTCGGCCCTTCTTTGTCGCCAATATCGATCTCTTGAAGTAGTTCAGCAACCGGAAAACTTCCTCTCTTGGGGGTTGTTAGGCGGCCTTCCTCCAACTTAAGATCCGCACCGCTCCCACCCGAGGATGGAGTAGGGGACTTAGGCGAGGAGGCCCCTGACGGGCTCCCCAGGAGCTCGCTCATACCGAGCGGTAATTGCTAGGAGGGTGCGGGCCTCTTGGCCTCGGCGACCTCCATGTCCATGAGGTGAGGAGCATCCTGCTCGCATCTGGTTGCGGTTACCTGATCACCCCGAATGACCACGACCCCGCTTGCGGTTGGGAATTTGAGGGCCTGATGGTTGGGTGAAGATACCGCCTTCATCTGACTTAGCCAAGGCCGCCCAAGGATGGCGTTAAAGGCCGAATTCCCGTCGACTACCGCGAAGCGGACTTGGCGAGCTTCCGGGCCCGCTGTCACGGTAAGGGTTATCTCTCCCGCTACTTTGGCGATCTCACCGGTGAATCCACTAAGGGAGCTCGTCGAGGGAGACAAGTCGGCGAGTCTCAAACCCATTCGCAGGTAGGCCGACAGAAAGAGGATGTCAACGGCGCTGCCTGAATCCACCAGAGCTTGTCTCACCTCGATGTTTGCCATCATCAGGCGTACGACGAGGGGGTCATTGTGGGGCGCGACAACCCCAGCCATGTCGTCCTCTGAAAACCAGAGGAAATCGCGGGCTTCCACCCTTGGTGCTTGAAGTAAAGTAGGAGTTAGCGAGACAGAAAATACCTTCTGCGCCCGCTCCATCTCCCTGACTCGCCGGCGGGCTTCATTACTTGATCTGGGGCCGCTCAGCCGCCTGCTAATGGTGTGGCAGATCGCCGGTCCTCCCGAGGGAGGCGGAGGTAAAGCGGGCTCCGCGAGTCCTGGGCGATCTCCCTCCCGAGGAGCTCGCTCTGGAATCACCTCGAACCTCCTCGGGAGCGAGATGAACTGGCTCAAGTGCCCCAAGGTGACCAAATCCTCCAGGTGGTTTTTCAGAGCCCGGCATCTGTTAGTGTGATGCCTAGGGCTTCGATGAAAAGCGCACCGCCGCGAGTTGTCGGTAGAGCCGGGCTCTCCGATCTGTAGGGGTGGCGGGTACTGGAAGAAAGGCTCATTCCGAATCTGATGGAAAATTTGCCCCGGCGAGTGGGTCAGCACGGTGAAGTCCCGCTCCCCGGGTCCAGGAGGCAGGCGCCAGTTCGCCGGCCTTCCAGCGACCACCGCGGGTACTTCAGCGGGCAGTACTGCAGGAGCTGCGGATGGTCCGGGCAAGGGTACCGTAAGTGGCACCTCCCTCCTCTCCATGGCTTTAACGACAAGAGGTCACAAAGCCGGAGGAGGTCGCTGCTCTACTGCCTTTCCCTTCCGATCTAGCACCGCATCCTCAAGCTTGATGTGTTGCTGGACCAGAGCGAATAGTTCGACCATTGTGCGAGGGTCTTTAATCACCAGGGCGTCATGAAGCTTGTCCCCCTCGGGGAGGGCGCTTCTGAAGGCACTCACCGCGGTACGATCCTGGCCCGCCGCGTCTTCCAGAGCGAGGTAAGCGCTTCGGAATCGCGTTGCGAAGCATCGGAGCGTTTCGCGAGCTCCCATGGCCAGAGTAAACAGAGATTCGATCCTCTTCGGGGGCTGCCTGTTGCAGCGATACTGCTCCAGGAATAGCCTAGAGAGAGTTGGAAAGTTGGGGATCACGCCGGACGGCAGCTTGTGGAACCAATTCAATGCCGATCCGGTCAGACTGCTTGGGAACGCGCGACACAGGACATGGTCCTGGTCCCAGAAAAATAGAAGTTTCCTGTAGGCCAAGAGATGGTCGACGGGATCTTGCGACCCGTCGAACAATACAAACTTCGGGGGGGTCCAGTGGTGTGGAAAACCCCCTTGATGGACCTCGCTGGTGAAAGGCGAGCTTCCTCCGTGGGCGGCGAGGTCCTCCAGTAAATCCACTGGCGCACTAGGTCGCTGCCAGTGCCCGGGGAGAAATCCCAAAGGCGGCTGCGCAGGTCCTAGGCGCTCGTGTGCACTCCCTCTAGGAAGGTTCGGATCCACCCCACGGCGACCCTCGGGAGCCACCAATCGGCGGCCTCCTGGCTGCTCGCGCGCGGATCCCTTCAGCGAGGCGGTTGGTCTATGGGAGGCCGTCACCTCTCGAGGTTTGGAAGGTAGAGTCACCGCGGGCTCTTTCCCTCGTCGCCGATGGCGCGGGTCACGATCCCTCTCTTGAGACCTCGCCTCCGATTCGTCAGAGTCGACGCTCCGGCTACGTCGACGAGAAATGGTCGCGCGCGAGGTCGCCTGGTTGCTGGACCGCTGGGTTACCAACTTCTGTAACCTTGTGAGCGGGGTCTCCTTCGCTCCACGCCCGGCCGTCCTCTCAACCGGGGGTTCCGGGCGGGAAGTTCGCCGTGCTGGGACGGTCGTGGGCAGACGCGACGAGACGGGAGGTCGCGCGGGGGACGCGGGCCTCGAAGGTCCTGACCGCCGGCTAGCCGCCGGAGCCTGACGCAAGCGCGTCAACTCCTCCATCATCGCCCGCTGGGTGGCCAACATCTCCAACAGGAGCTGGTCACTGAGCGAGACAAAGGGCTGGGGAGTCTCAGCGGGGGGTTCGCTGTGCACAGACCCCATACGGGCCCTCGCCCGCCTGCGCCCCCTTGTCGTCGGAGCCATCTTTGGGGTTACGAAGGCCGTCGACGCACAACCGTATGGTCGTGGGCGTTCTCACAGGAACCAGTCAAGATCCCACAGACGGCGCCAAATGTTTGGGGGAATTTTTCCTGGTCCTTGCGAGCCACCTTTAAGACCAAGAAAAGAGAAACGTGAGAATGGCTGGCTCCCTTAGGAGCGCAGACCCTCCGACGCTCAAGTCAGTTATGGTAGCACAACGGAGAGCTGTTGTATACCAAAGTGGTAGTGAAAGGGATTTCGAACCTGTACTTTGGAGCCTGGGGGTGTGCATTTATAGACATGGGCGACCTATCGAGCTACGACGCGTGGAAGCTCTTTCCGGCACTTTCTAGGCCCCCACGTTCTAGCCTTCAATAGTTTCTGACAGTTCTTGGAACTTGGACCCCTGACATTCTTTGTCGTCTAGCTCGTCTGACGAAGTAGTGGGGGACAGCAGCTGCTGTTCTGTTGCCGCCATAGGAATCTTCTAGAATGTTCAAGTCTAGGAGGTCTCAAACCGACTCTGACGGGCTTCCGTGGACTGCAATCGTCCACGTAGCTTCAGTGGGTTCTCGACACCTGGTAATCTTTATGCTGCTTTTACTGGGGGCGATCTCTGGTGGGAAGCCAGGGCGAGCTCGTCCTCCGTTGCTCCGTCTTTTCCTCTATATCTATCAAGAGTTGGACCTCGCAGGAGCGACCTCTTCGATAAACAGGGGTCTGGACGAGCTTGGCGAGCTCCTGAGCGAGCTTGGGCGAGCTCCTGAGCGAGCTTGGGCGAGCTCCTGAGCGAGCTTGGGCGAGCTCCTGAGCGAGCTTGGGCGAGCTCCTGAGCGAGCTTGGGCGAGCTCCTGAGCGAGCTTGGGCGAGCTCCTGAGCGAGCTTGGGCGAGCTCCTGAGCAAGCTTTGGCGAGCCCCCGAACGAGCTTGGGCGAGCTCCTGAGCGAGCTTTGGCGAGCTCCTGAGCGAGCATTGGCGAGTCCCCGAACGAGCTCGGGCGAACTCCTGAGAGAACTTAGGCGAGCCCCTGAACGAGCCTGGCGAACTCCTTCGCGCTCTTTGTCTAAGCCATTTACAGAATTTGGGCGTGCTCCTGCGGGGTCTGGGAGGGCGCCAGCACTTGGTGGGGCGAGCTGCACTCAGATACAAGGTGTCCATCCAGCTCCAAGCGGGGCGAGCTCCTCATGGGCTGTGAGAGCGAGCTCCTGAGCGAACTTTGGGCGAGCTCCTGGGCGAATTTTGGGCGGGCTCCTGGTAGAGCCTAGGCGGGTTCTTTGCCTTGGGGCCCTTTTAGTCCAATGTGGATCTCGCTCCCTGCCAAGATAATCTGGTGAGCACGGGGGAGAGGGCGAACTCCTGTGCGAGTTTCAGCTACCCCCAACACGATCCATTCTAATTCATTCGTACGATCCATTCTAATTCATTCGTACGATCCATTCTAATTCATTCGCACAATCTATTCTAATTCATTCGTACGATCCATTCTAATTCATTCGCATGAATGTATCCATTCTAATTCATTCGTATGATCGTACGAATGAGTAAGAATGGATCGTACGAATGAAATAGAATGGATCGTATGAATGAATTAGAATGGATCGTGCGAATGAATTAGAATGGATCGTACGAATGAATTAGAATAGATTGTGCGAATGAATTAGAATGGATCGTACGAATGAATTAGAATGGATCGTACGAATGAATTAGAATGGATCGTACGAATGAGTAAGAATGGATCGTACGAATGAAATAGAATGGATCGTATGAATGAATTAGAATGGATACGTGCGAATGAATTAGAATTGATCGTACGAATGAATTAGAATAGATTGTGCGAATGAATTAGAATGGATCGTACGAATGAATTGGAATGGATACATTCGTGCAAATGAATTAGAATGGATCGTACGAATGAAATAGAATGTATCGTGCGAACGAATTAGAATGGATCGTACGAATGAATTAGAATGGATCGTACGAATGACTTAGAATGGAACGTTCGAATGAATTAGAATAGATTGTGCGAGTGAATTAGAATGGCTCGTACGAATGAATTCGAAAGGATACATTCGTGCGAATGAATTAGAATGGATCGTATGAGTGTGAATGAATTAGAATGGATCGTGCGAATGAATTAGAATGGATCGTACGAATGAATTAGAATGGATCTTACGAATGAATTAGAATAGATTGTGCGAATGAATTAGAATGGATCGTACGAATGAATTAGAATGGATAAATTCGTGCAAATGAATTAGAATGGATTGTATGAATGAATTAGATTGGTTCGTATAAATGAATTAGAATGGATCGTACGAATGAATTAGAATGGATCGTGCGAATGAATTAGAATGGATCGTACGAATGAATTTGAATGGATACATTCGTGCGAATGAATTAGAATGGATCGTATGAATGAATTAGATTGTACGAAGGAATTAGAATGGATCATACGAATGAAATAAAATGGATCATAATCTAATTCATTCATACGATCCATTCTAATTCATTCGCACAATCTATTCTAATTCATTCGTACGATCCATTCTTATTCATTCGCACGATCTATTCTAATTCATTCGTACGATCCATTCTAATTCATTCACACGAATGTATCCATTCTAATTCATTCATACAATCTATTCTAATTCATTCGTACGATCCATTCTAATTCATTTGTATAATCCATTCAATTTCATTCGTACGATCCATTCTTACTCATTCGTATGATCCATTCTAATTCATTCGCACGAATGTATCCATTCTAATTCATTCGTACGATCCATTCTAATTCATTCGTACAATCCATTCTAATTCATTCGTACGATCCATTCTAATTCATTCGTCCGATCCATTCTAATTCATTCATACGATCCATTCTAATTCATTCATACAATCCATTCTAATTCTTTCACACGATCCATTCTAATTCATACGTACGATCCATTCTAATTCATTCGTATGATCCATTCTAATTCATTCGTACGATCCATTCTAATTCATTCGCACGAATGAATCCGTTCAAATTCATTCGTACAATCCATTCTAATTCATTCGTATGATCCATTCTTACTCATTCGTAAGATCCATTCTAATTCATTGGCACAAATGTATCCATTCTAATTCATTCATATGATCCACTCTAATTCATTCATACGATCCATTCCAATTCATTCTAATTCTAATTCATTCGCACGAATGTATCCATTCTAATTCATTCGTACGATCCATTCTAATTCATTCGCACAATCTATTCTAATTCATTCGTACGATCCATTCTAATTCATTCGCACGATCCATTCTAATTCATTTGCACGATCCATTCTAATTCATTCATACAATCCATTCTAATTCTTTTGCACGAATGTATCCATTCTAATTCATTATGAATGAGTAAGAATGGATTGTACGAATGAATTAGAATGGATATATTCGCGCGAATGAATTAGAATGGATCATACGAATGAGTAATGATGGATCGTACGAATGAAATAGAATGGATTGTACGAATGAATTAGAATGGATCGTACGAATGAATTAGCATTGATCGTGCTAATGAATTAGAATGGAACGTACGAATGAATTAGAATGGATCATAGAATGGATCGTATGAATGAATTAGATTGGATCGTACGAATGAGTAAGAATGGATCATACGAATGAAATAGAATGGATCTTACGTATCAATTAGAATGGATACATTCATGGGAATGAATTAGAATGGATCGTACGAAGGAATTAGAATGGATCGTACGAAGGAATTAGAATTGATCGTATGAATGAATTAGAATGGATACATTCGTGCAAAAGAAGTAGAATGGATTGTATGAATGAATTAGAATGGATCGTACGAATGAATTAGACGTACGATCCATTCTAATTCATTCGTACAATCTATTCTAATTCATTCTTACGATCCATTCTAATTTATTCGTACAATCCATTTTAATTCATTCGCACGAATGTATCCATTCTAATTCATTCGTACGATCCATTCTAATTCATTCATATAATCCATTCTAATTCATTCGTACGATCCATTCTAATTCCATCGTACGAATGTATCTCCTCTAATTCATTCATCCGATCCATTCTAATTCATTCGCACGATCCATTCTAATTCATACGTACGATCCATTCTAATTCATTCATATGATCCATTCTAATTCATTCGTACGATCCATTCTAATTCATTCGCACGATCTATTCTAATTCGTTCATACAATCCATTCTATTTCATTCGTACGATCCATTCTAATTCATTCGCAAGATCCATTCTAATTCATTCATACGATCCAATCTAATTCATTCATACAATCCATTCAAATTCATTAATACGATCCAATCTAATTCATTCATACGATCCATTCTAATTCATACGATCCATTCTAATTCATACGATCCATTCTAATTCCTTCGTACGATCCATTCTAATTCATTTATACGATCCATTCTAATTCATTCGTACGATCCATTCTAATTCATTCGCACGATCCATTCTAATTCATTCATACGATCCAATCTAATTCATTCATATGATCCATTCTAATTCATTCGCACGAATGTATCCATTCTAATTCATTCGCACGATCCATTCTAATTCATTCATACAATCCATTCTAATTCTTTTGCACGAATGTATCCATTCTAATTTATTCGTACGATCCATTCTAATTCATTCGTATGATCTATTCTAATTCATTCGCATGATCCATTATAATTCATTCATACGATCCAATCTAATTCATTCGTACGATCCATTCTAATTCATTCGCACGAATGTATCAACTCTAATTCATTCGTACGATCCATTCTAATTCATTCATACATGTACGAATGAATTAGAATGGATACATTCGTGCGAATGAATTAGAATGGATCGTATGAATGAATTAGATTGGATCATATGCATGAATTAGAATGGATCGTGCGAATGAATTAGAATGGATCGTACGAATGAATTAGAATGGATCGAACGAATGAATTAGAATGGATACATTCGTGCAAAAGAATTAGAATGGATTGTATGAATGAATTAGAATGGATCGTGCGAATGAATTAGAATGGATCGTACGAATGAATTAGAATGGATACATTCGTGCGAAAGAATTAGAATAGATCGTATGAATGAAATAGAATGGATCGTATGAATGAAATAGAATGGATCGTACGAATGAATTAGAATGGATCATGCGAATGAATTAGAATGGATCGTACAAATGAATTAGAATGGATCGTACGAAGGAATTAGAATGGATGATACGAATGAGTTAGAAAAGATACATTCGAATTCATTCGTACGATCCATTCTAATTCCTTCGTACGATCCATTCTAATTCATTCGTACGATCCATTCTATTTCATTCATACGATCCATTCTAATTCATTCATACGATCTATTCTAATTCTTTCGCACGAATGTATCCATTCTAATTCATTCGTACGATCCATTCTAATTCATTCGCTTGATCCATTCTAATTCATTCGCACTATCCATTCTAATTAATTCGTACAATCCATTCTATTTCATTCGTACGATCCATTCTTACTCATTCGTATGATCTATTCTAATTCATTCGCACGAATGTATCCATTCTAATTCATTCGTACAAACCATTCTTACTCATTCGTAATGAATTAGAATGGATACATTCGTGCAAAAGAATTAGAATGGATTGTATGAATGAATTAGAATGGATCGTGCAAATGAATTAGAATGGATCGTGCGAATGAATTAGAATGGATCGTACGAATGAATTAGAATAGATTGTGCGAATGAATTAGAATGGATCGTACGAATGAATTAGAATGGATACATTCGTGCGAATGAATTAGAATTAGAATGAATTGGAATGGATCGTACAAATGAATTAGAGTGGATCGTACGAATGAATTAGAATGGATACATTCGTGCCAATGAATTAGAATGGATCTTACGAATGCGTAAGAATGGATCGTACGAATGAAATAGAATTGATTGTACGAATGAATTAGAACGGATTCATTCGTGCAAATGAATTAGAATGGATCGTACGAATGAATTAGAATGGATCGTACGAATGAATTAGAATGGATCGTGTGAAAGAATTAGAATGGATTGTATTAATGAATTAGAATGGATTGTATGAATGAATTAGAATGGATCGGACGAATGAATTAGAATGGATCGTACGAATGAATTAGAATGGATCGTACGAATGAATTAGAATGGATACATTCGTGCGAATGAATTAGAATGGATCATACGAATGAGTAAGAATGGATCGTACGAATGAAATAGAATGGATTGTACGAATGAATTAGAATGGATCGTACGAATGAATTAGAATAGATTGTATGAATGAATTAGAATGGATACATTCGTGCGAATGAATTAGAATGGATCGTACGAATGAATTAGAATAGATCGTGCGAACGAATTAGAATGGATCGTACGAATGAATTAGAATAGATTGTGCGAATGAATTAGAATGGATCGTATGAATGAATTAGATTATGATCCATTTTATTTCATTCGTATGATTCATTCTAATTCATTCGTACGATTTATTCTAATTCAATCCATTCTAATTCATTCGTACGATCCATTCTAATTCATTCGTACAATCCATTCTAATTCATTCGTACGATTCGTTCTAATTCAATCCATTATAATTTATTCGTACGATCCATTCTTACTCATTCGTACGATCCATTCTAATTCATTCGCACAATAAATAAGAAAGGATCGTGCGAATGAATTAGAATGGATCATATGAATGAATTAGAATGGATCGTATGAATGAATTAGAATGGATCATACGAATGAATTAGAATGGATTCATTCGTGCGAATGAATTAGATTGGATCGTACGAATGAGTAAGAATGGATCGTACGAATGAATTAGAATGGATTGAATTAGAATGAATCGTACGAATGAATTAGAATGGATCGTACGAATGAATTAGAATGGATCTTACGAATGA
Organism: Chamaelirium japonicum; assembly: GCA_947650365.1. Taxonomy (NCBI): domain Eukaryota; kingdom Viridiplantae; phylum Streptophyta; class Magnoliopsida; order Liliales; family Melanthiaceae; genus Chamaelirium; species Chamaelirium japonicum. The sequence goes on along the minus strand of CANTAL010000141.1, from coordinate 455,064 downwards.
ATTAGAATGGATTGAATTAGAATGAATCATACGAATGAATTAGAATGAATCATACCGTACGAATGAATTAGAATGGATCATACGAAGGAATTAGAATGGATCGTACGAATGAATTAGAATGGATCGTATTAATGAATTAGAACGGATCGTGCGAATGAATTAGAATGGATCGTACGAATGAGTAAGAATGGATCGTGCGAATGAATTAGAATGGATCATATGAATGAATTAGAATGGATCGTATGAATGAATTAGAATGGATCGTGCGAATAAATTAGAATGGATCGTATGAATGAATTAGAATGGATCGTACTAACAAATTAGAAAGGATACATTCGTGCGAATGAATTAGAATGGATCGTATGAGTGTGAATGAATTAGAATGGATCGTGCGAATGAATTAGAATGGATCGTATTAATGAATTAGAATGGATCGTGCGAATGAATTAGAATGGATCGTACGAATGAGTAAGAATGGATCGTGCGAATGAATTAGAATGGATCATATGAATGAATTAGAATGGATCGTATGAATGAATTAGAATGGATCGTGCGAATAAATTAGAATGGATCGTATGAATGAATTAGAATAGATTGTGCGAATGAATTAGAATGGATCGTACGAATGAATTAGAATGGATACATTCGTGCGAATGAATTAGAATTTCGTACGATCCATTCTAATTCATTCGCACGATCCATTCTAATTCATTAATACGATCCATTCTAATTCATTCGCACGATCCATTCTAATTCATTCACACTCATACGATCCATTCTAATTCGTATGAATTAGAATGGATCGTATGAATAAATTAGAATGGATCATACGAATGAATAAGAATGGATCGTATGAATGAATTAGAATGGATCGTGCGAATGAATTAGAATGGATTATATGAATGAAATAGAATGGATCATACGAATGAAATAGAATGGATCGTACGAAGGAATTAGAATGGATCGTATGAATGAATTAGAGTGGATACATTCGTGCGAATGAATTCGAATAGATCGTGCGAATGAATTAGAATGGATTGTACGAATGAATTAGAATGGATCGTACGAATGAAATAGAATGGATCGTACGAATGAATTAGAATGGATACATTCGTGCAAAAGAAATAGAATGGATTGTATGAATGAATTAGAATGGATCGTGTGAATGAATTAGAATGGATCATACGAATGAATTAGAATGGATACATTCGTGCGAATGAATTAGAATGGATCGTGCGAATGACTTAGAATGGATCGTACGAATGAATTAGAATGGATCGTATGAATGAATTAGAATGGATCGTGCAAATGAATTAGAATGGATCGTGCGAATGAATTAGAATGGATACATTCATGGGAATGAATTAGAATGGTTCGTACAAAGGAATTAGAATGGATCGTACGAAGGAATTAGAATGGATCGTTTGAGTGAATGCGATTGGATCGTATTAATGAATTAGAATGGATCGTACGAATGAATTAAAATAGATCGTACGAATGAATTAGAATGGATACATTCGTGCAAATGATTTAGAATGGATCGTATGAATGAATTAGAATGGAACGTGCGAATGAATTAGAATGGATCGTACGAATGAAATAGAATGGATTCGCACGAATGAATTAGAATGGATCATATGAATGAATTAGAATGGATCGTTTGAGTGAATGCGAATGGATCGTGCGAATGAATTAGAATGGATTGTACGAATGAATTAGAATGGATCGTGCGAATGAATTAGAATGGATTGTACGAATGAATTAGAATGGATCGTACGAATGAATTAGAATGGATACATTCGTGCGAATCCATTCTATTTCAGTCGTACGATCCAGTCTAATTCATTCGCACGATCCATTCTAATTCATTCATACGATCCATTCTAATTCATTCGTACGATCCATTCTAATTCATTCGTACGATCCATTCTAATTCATTCGCACAATCTATTCTAATTCATTCGTACGATCCATTCTAATTCATTCGCACGATCCATTCTAATTCATTCATACGATCCATTCTATTTCATTCGTACGATCCATTCTTACTCATTCGTACGATCCATTCTAATTCATTTGCACGAAGGTATCCATTCTAATTCCTTCGTACTATCCATTCTAATTCCTTCGTACGATCCATTCTAATTCCTTCGTACGAATGAGTAAGAATGGATAGTACGAATGAATTAGAATAGATCGTACGAATGAATTAGAATGGATCGTACGAAGGAATTAGAATGGATTGTATGAATGAATTAGGATAGATCGTATGAATGAATTAGAATGGATCTTACGAATGAATTAGAATAGAACGTACGAATGAATTAGAATGGATCGTACGAATGAATTAGAATGGATACATTCGTGCAAATGAATTAGAATGGATACATTCATGGGCATGAATTAGACTGGATCATACAAAGGAATTAGAATAGATCATACGAATGAAATATAATGGGTCGTACAAAGGAATTAGAATGGATCGTACGCAGGAATTAGAATGGTTTGTACGAAGGAATTAGAATGGATCGTACGAATTAATTAGAATTGATACATTCGTGCGAATGAATTAGAATGGATCGTACGAATGAGTAAGAATGGATCGTACGAATGAAAGAGAATGGATCGTACGGATGAATTAGAATGGATCGTGTGAATGAATTAGAATGGATCGTACGAATGAGTAAGAATGGATCGTATGAATGAATCGTACGAATGAATTAGAATGGATCGTACGAATGAATTAGAATGGATTGAATTAGAATGAATCGTACAAATGAATTAGAATGAATCATACCGTACGAATGAATTAGAATGGATCATACGAAGGAATTAGAATGGATCGTACGAATGAATTAGAATGGATCGTACGAATGAATTAGAATGGATCGTACGAATGAATTAGCATTGATCGTGCTAATCAATTAGAATGGAACGTACGAATGAATTAGAATGGATCGTAGAATGGATCGTATGAATGAATTAGATTGGATCGTACGAATGAGTAAGAATGGATCATACGAATGAATTAGAATGGATCGTACGAATGAATTAGAATGGATACATTTCGTACGATCCATTCTAATTCATTCGTACGATCTATTCTAATTCATTCCTGCAATCCATTCTAATTCATTCGTACGTATGATCCATTCTAATTCATTCGTACGATCCATTCTAATTCATTCGTACGGTATGATTCATTCTAATTCATTCGTACGATTCATTCTAATTCAATCCATTCTAATTCATTCGTACGATCCATTCTAATTCATTCATACGATCCATTCTAATTCATTCGTACGATCCATTCTAATTTCTTCGTATCGATCGTGCGAATGAATTAGAATGGATCGTACGAATGAATTAGAATAGATTGTGCGAATGAATTAGAATGGATCGTACGAATGAATTAGAATGGATCGTACGAATGAATTAGAATGGATCGTATGAATGAATTAGAATGGATCGTGCGAATGAATTAGAATGGATCGTACGAATGAAATAGAATGGATTCGCACGAATGTATCCATTCTAATTCATTCGTACGATCCATTCTAATTCATTCGTACAATACATTCTAATTCATTCGCACGATCCATTCGCATTCACTCAAACGATCCATTCTAATTCATTCATATTCATTCGTACGACCCATTCAAATAGATTCGTGTGAATGAATTTGAATGGATCGTACGAAGGAATTAGAATGGATCGTACGAAGGAATTAGAATAGATCATACGAAGAAATTAGAATGGATCGTACGAATGAATTAGAATGGATCGTATGAATGAATTAGAATGGATCGTGCGAATGAATTAAAATGGATCGTATGAATGAATTAGAATGGATCATATGAATGAATTAGAATGGATCGTGCGAATAAATTAGAATGGATCGTACGAATGAAATAGAATGGATTCGCACGAATGTATCCAAATGGATCGTAAGAAGGAATTAGAATGGATCGTACGAAGGAATTAGAATGGATAGTACGAATGAATTAGAATGGATACCTTCGTGCAAATGAATTAGAATGGATCGTATGAATGAGTAAGAATGGATCGTAGGAATGAAATAGAATGGATCGTATGAATGAATTAGAATAGATCATGCGAATGAATTAGAATGGATCGTACGAATGAATTAGAATAGATTGTGCGAATAAATTAGAATGGATCGTACAAATGAATTAGAATGGATCGTACGAATGAATTAGAATGGATCGTATGCATGAATTAGAATGGATCGTGCGAATGAATTAGAATGGATCGTACGAATGAATTAGAATGGATCGTATGAAGGAATTAGAATGGATCGTACGAATGAATTAGAAAGGATATATTCGAATTCATTCGTACGATCCATTCTAATTCCTTCGTACGATCCATATTCTAATTCATTCGCACGATCCATTCTAATTCATTCGCACGATCTATTCTAATTCATTCATACGATCCATTCTAATTCATTCACACAATCCATTCTAATTCATTCTAATTTATTCGTATGTGAGTGGATCGTGTTTTTTCGTGCTAATGAATTAGAATGGATCGTACGAATGAATTAGAATGGATACATTCGTGCGAAAGAATTAGAATGGATCGTATGAATGAATTAGATTGGATACATTCGTGCAAATGAATTAGAATGGATACATTCGTGCAAATGAATTAGATTGGATCGTATTAATGAATTAGAATGGATCGTACGAATGAATTAGAATAGATCGTACGAATGAATTAGAATGGATACGAATGGATAGTACGAATGAGTAAGAATGGATCGTATGAATGAAATAGAATGGATTGTACGAATGAATTAGAATGGATACATTCGTGCGAATGAATTAGGATGGATCGTATGAATGAATTAGAATAGATTGTGCGAATGAATTAGAATGGATCGTACGAATGAATTAGAATGGATACATTCATACGAATAAATTAGAATGGATCGTATGAATGAATTAGAATGGATCGTATGAGTGAATTAGAATGGATACGAAGGAATTAGAATGGATCGTGCGAATGAATGGAGAATGGATCGTACGAATGAATTAGAATGGAGAATGGATCGTGCGAATGAATTAGAATGGATCATGTGATAAGAATGGATCGTACGAATGAATTAGAATGGAGAATGGATCGTGCGAATGAATTAGAATGGATCGTGTGATAAGAATGGATCGTACGAATGAAATAGAATAGATCGTACGGATAAATTAATTTGGATCTTGCTAATGAATTAGAATGGATCGTACGAATGAATTAGAATGGATCGTACTAATGAATTAGAATAGATTGTGCGAATGAATTAGAATGGATTGTACGAATGAATTAGAAAGGATATATTCGTGCGAATGAATTAGAATAGATCGTATGAATGAATTAGATTTGATCGTATTAATGAATTAGAATGGATCGTGCGAATGAATTAGAATGGATCGTACGAATGAATTAGAATGGATAGATTCATGCGAATGAATTTGAATGGATCGTATGAAGGAATTAGAATGGATCGTACGAAGGAATTAGAATAGATCATACGAAGAAATTAGAATGGATCGTACGAATGAATTAGAATGGATCATATGAATGAATTAGAATGGATCGTGCGAATAAATTAAAATGGATCGTATGAATGAAATAGAATGGATCGTATGAATTAGAATGGATCGTACGAATGAAATAGAATGGATCGTACGAATGAATTAGAATAGATTGTGCGAATGGAATAGAATGGATCATACGATTGAGTAAGAATGGATTGTACGAATGAAATAGAATAGATCGTACGAATGAATTAGAATGGATCATGCTAATGAATTAAAATTGATCGTACGAATGAATTAGAATAGATTGTGCGAATGAATTAGAATGGATCGTACGAATGAATTGGAATGGATACATTCGTGCGAATGAATTAGAATGGATCGTGCGAATGAATTAGAATGGATCATACGAATGAATTAGAATGGATCGTATGAATGAATTAGAATGGATCGTGCGAATGAATTAGAATGGATCGTGCGAATGAATTAGAATGGATCGTACGAATGAATTAGACTGGATCGTATGAATGAATTAGATTGGATCGTATTAATGAATTAGAATGGATCGTACGAATGAATTAGAATAGATCGTACGAATGAATTAGAATGGATACGAATGGATCGTACGAATGAGTAAGAATGGATCGTACGAATGAAATAGAATGGATTGTACGAATGAATTAGAATGGATACATTCGTGCGAATGAATTAGGATGGATCGTATGAATGAATTAGAATAGATTGTGCGAATGAACTAGAATGGATCGTACGAATGAATTAGAATGGATACATTTATGCGAATGAATTAGAATGGATCGTATGAATGAATTAGAATGGATCGTATGAGTGAATTAGAATGGATACGAAGGAATTAGAATGGATCGTACGAAGGAATTAGAATGGAGAATGGATCATGCGAATGAATTAGAATGGATCGTGCGAGAAGAATGGATCGTACGAATGAAATAGAATAGATCGTACGGATAAATGAATTTGGATCGTGCTAATGAATTAGAATGGATCGTACGAATGAATTAGAATGGATCGTACTAATGAATTAGAATAGATTGTGCGAATGAATTAGAATGGATCGTACGAATGAATTAGAAAGGATATATCCGTGCGAATGAATTAGAATAGATCGTATGAATGAATTAGATTGGATCGTATTAATGAATTAGAATGGATCGTCCGAATGAATTAGAATGGATCATACGAATGAATTAGAATGGATAGATTCGTGCGAATGAATTTGAATGGATCGTACGAAGGAATTAGAATGGATTGTACGAAGGAATTAGAATAGACCATACGAAGAAATTAGAATGGATCGTACGAATGAATTAGAATGGATCGTATGAATGAATTAGAATGGATCGTGCGAATGAATTAAAATGGATCGTATGAATGAAATAGAATGGCCGGATCGTATGAATTAGAATGGATCGTACGAATGAAATAGAATGGATCGTATGAACGAATTAGAATAGATTGTGCGAATGGAATTAGAATGGATCGTACGAATGAATTAGAATGGATCGTACGAATGAATTAGAATGGATCGTTCGAATGAATTAGAATAGATTGTGCGAATGAATTAGAATGGATCGTACGAATGAATTAGAAATGATACATTCGTGCGAATGAATTAGAATGGATCGTATGAGTGTGAATGAATTAGAATGGATAGTGCGAATGAATTAGAATGGATCGTATTAATGAATTAGAATGGATCGTGCGAATGAATTAGAATGGATCGTACGAATAAGTAAGAATGGATCGTGCGAATGAATTAGAGTGGATCATATGAATGAATTAGAATGGATCGTATGAATGAATTAGAATGGATCGTGCGAATAAATTAGAATGGATCGTATGAATGAATTAGAATAGATTGTGCGAATGATTTAGAATGGATCGTACGAATGAATTAGAATGGATACATTCGTGCAAATGAATTAGAATGGATCGTATGAATGAATTAGAATCGATCGTACGAATGAATTAGAATGGATCATGCGAATGAATTAGAATGGATCGTGCAAATGAATTACAATGGATCGTACGAATGAAATAGAATGGATTGTACGAATGAGATAGAATGGATCGTACGAAAGAATTAGAAAGGATACATTCATGTGAATGAATTAGAATGGATCATACGAATGAATTAGAATGGATTCATTCGTGCGAATGAATTAGAATGGATCGTACGAATGAGTAAGAATGGATCGTACGAATGAATTAGAATGGATTGAATTAGAATGAATCATACGAATGAATTAGAATGGATCGTACGAATGAATTAGAATGGATCGTACGAATGAATTAGAATGGATCGTATGAATGAATTAGAATGGATCGTGCGAATGAATTAGAATGGATCGTACGAATGAATTAGAATAGATTGTGCGAATGAATTAGAATGGATCGTACGAATGAATTAGAATGGATCGTACGAATGAATTAGAATGGATCGTATGAATGAATTAGAATGGATCGTGCGAATGAAATAGAATTGATTGTACGAATGAAATAGAATGGATTCGCACGAATGTATCCATTCTAATTCATTCGTACGATCCATTCTAATTCATTCGTACAATCCATTCTAATTCATTCGCACGATCCATTCGCATTCACTCAAACGATCCATTCTAATTCATTCATATGATCCATTCTAATTCATTCGCACGAATGTATCCATTCTAATTCATTCATACGATCCATTCTAATTCATTTGTACGAATGTATCCACTCTAATTCATTCATACGATCCATTCTAATTCATTCGCACGAATGTATCCATTCCAATTCATTCGTACGATCCATTCTAATTCATTCGCACAATCTATTCTAATTCATTTGTACGATCAATTCTAATTCATTAGCATGATCCATTCTAATTCATTCGTACGATCTATTCTATTTCATTCGTACAATCCATTCTTACTCAATCGTATGATCCATTCTAATCCATTCGCACAATCTATTCTAATTCATTCGTACGATCCATTCTATTTCATTCGTACGATCCATTCTAATTCATACGATCCATTCTATTTCATTCATACGATCCATTTTAATTCATTCGCACGATCCATTCTAATTCATTCATACGATCCATTCTAATTCATTCGTACGATCCATTCTAATTTCTTCGTATGATCTATTCTAATTCCTTCGTACGATCCATTCTAATTCCTTCGTACGATCCATTCAAATTCATTCGGATGAATCTATCCATTCTAATTCATTCGTACGATCCATTCTAATTCATTCGCACGATCCATTCTAATTCATTAATACGATCCAATCTAATTCAATCATACGATCTATTCAAATTCATTCGCACGAATATATCCTTTCTAATTCATTCGTACGATCCATTCTAATTCATTCGCACAATCTATTCTAATTCATTAGTACGATCCATTCTAATTCATTCGTACGATCCATTCTAATTCATTAGCACGATCCAAATTCATTTATCCGTACGATCTATTCTATTTCATTCGTACGATCCATTCTTATCGCACGATCCATTCTAATTCATTCGCACGATCCATTCTCCATTGTAATTCCTTCGTACGATCCATTCTAATTCCTTCGTATCCATTCTAATTCACTCATACGATCCATTCTAATTCATTCATACGATCCATTCTAATTCATTCGCATGAATGTATCCATTCTAATTCATTCGTACGATCCATTCTAATTCATTCGCACAATCTATTCTAATTCATTCATACGATCCATCCTAATTCATTCGCACGAATGTATCCATTCTAATTCATTCGTACAATCCATTCTATTTCAATCGTACGACCCATTCTTACTCATTCGTACGATCCATTCGTATCCATTCTAATTCATTCGTACGATCTATTCTAAGTCATTCGTACGATCAATTCTAATTCATACATACGATCCATTCTAATTCATTCGCACGAATGTATCCATTCTAATTCATTCGTACGATTCATTCTAATTCATTCGCACAATCTATTCTAATTCATTCATACGATCCATTCTAATTTATTCGCACGATCCATTCTAATTCATTCATACGATCCATTCTAATTCATTCATATGATCCATTCTATTTCATTCGTACGATCCATTCTAATTCATTCGCACGATCCATTCTAATTCATTCATACGATCCATTCTAATTCATTCGTACGATCCATTCTAATTCATTCGTACGATCCATTCTAATTTATTCGCACAATCTATTCTAATTCATTCGTACGATCCATTCTAATTCATTCGCACGATCCATTCTAATTCATTCATACGATCCATTCTATTTCATTTGTACGATCCATTCTTACTCATTCGTACGATCCATTCTAATTTATTTGCACGAAGGTATCCATTCTAATTCATTCGTACTATCCATTCTAATTCCTTCGTACGATCCATTCTAATTCCTTCGTACGATCCATTCTAATTCATTCGTACGATCCATTCTAATTCATTCGTATGATCCATTCTAATTCCTTTGTATGATCCATTCTAATTCATTCGTACGGTATGATTCATTCTAATTCATTCGTACGATTCATTCTAATTCAATCCATTCTAATTCATTCGTACGATCCATTCTAATTCATTCGTACGATCCATTCTAATTCATTCGTACGATTCATTCTAATTCAATCCATTCTAATTCATTCGTACGATCCATTCTTACTCATTCGTACGATCCATTCTAATTCATTCGCACGAATGAATCCATTCTAATTCATTCGTATGATCCATTCTAATTCATTCGCATGAATGTATCTATTCTAATTCATTCGTACGATCCATTCTATCTCATTCGTACAATCCATTCTATTTCATTCGTACGATCCATTCTAATTCATTTGCACGATCCATTCTAATTCATTCGCATGATCCATTCTAATTCATTCGTACGATCGATTCTAATTCATTCATACGATCTATTCTAATTCATTCGCACGAATGTATCCATTCTAATTCATTCGTACGATCCATTCTAATTTATTCGCACAATCTATTCTAATTCATTCATACGATCCATTCTAATTTATTCGCACGATCCATTCTACTTCATTCATTGGATCCATTCTAATTCATTCATATGATCCATTCTAATTCATTCGCACGATCCATTCATACTCATTCGTACGATCCATTCTAATTCATTCGCACGATCCATTCTAATTCATTAATACGATCCATTCAAATTCATTCGCACGATCCATTCTAATTCATTCACACTCATACGAACCATTCTAATTCATTCGCACGAATGTATCCTTTCTAATTCATTCGTACGATCCATTCTAATTCATTCGCACAATCTATTCTAATTCATTCGAACGATCCATTCTAATACATTCGTACGATCCATTCTAATTCATTCGTACAATCCATTCTAATTCATTCGCACGATCCATTCTAATTCATTCGCACGATCCATTCTAATTCATTAGCACGATCCATTCTAATTCATTCGTACGATCCATTCTAATTCATTTATACGATCCAATCTAATTCATTCATACGATCCATTCTAATTCTTTTGCACGAATGTATCCATTCTAATTCATTCGTACGATCCATTCTAATTCATTAGCACCAAAAAACACGATCCACTCACATACGAATAAATTAGAATGAATTAGAATGGATTGTGTGAATGAATTAGAATGGATCGTATGAATGAATTAGAATGGATCGTGCGAATGAATTAGAATGGATCGTGCGAATGAATTAGAATATGGATCGTACGAAGGAATTAGAATGGATCGTACGAATGAATTCGAATGTATCCTTTCTAATTCATTCGTACGATCCATTCTAATTCCTTCGTACGATCCATTCTAATTCATTCGTACGATCCATTCTAATTTATTCGCACGATCCATTCTAATTCATTCGTACGATCAATTCTATTTCATTCATACGATCCATTCTAATTCATTCATACGATCTATTCTAATTCTTTTGCACGAATGTATCCATTTTAATTCATTCGTACGATCCATTCTAATTCATTCGCACGATCCATTCTAATTCATTCATACAATCCATTCTAATTCTCTTGCACGAATGTATCCATTCTAATTCATTCGTTCGATCCATTCTAATTCATTCGTACGATCCATTGTAATTCATTCGCACGATCCATTCTAATTCATGCATACGATCCAATTAATTCATTCATACGATCCATTCTAATTCATTCGCACGAATGTATCCATTCTAATTCATTCGTACATGTATGAATGAATTAGAATGGATCGTACGAATGAATTAGAGTTGATACATTCGTGCGAATGAATTAGAATGAATCGTACGAATGAATTAGATTGGATCGTATGAATGAATTATAATGGATCATGCGAATGAATTAGAATAGATCATACGAATGAATTAGAATGGATCGTACGAATGAATTAGAATGGATACATTCGTGCAAAAGAATTATAATGGATTGTATGAATGAATTAGAATGGATCGTGCGAATGAATTAGAATGGATACATTCGTGCGAATGAATTAGAATGGATCGTATGAATGAATTAGATTGGATCATATGAATGAATTAGAATGGTTCATGCGAATGAATTAGAATGGATCGTACGAATGAATTAGAATGGATCGTTTGAATGAATTAGAATGGATCGTACTTATGAATTTGAATGTGTCATACGAATGAAATAGAATGGATCGTACGAAGGAATTAGAAAGGATCATACAAACGAATTAGAATGGATCGTATGAATGAAATAGAATAGATCGTAGGAATGAATTAGAATGGATCGTATGAATGAATTAGATTGGATCGTATGAATGAATTAGAATGGATTGTACGAATGAAATAGAATAGATCGTACGAATGAATTAGAATGGATCGTGCGAATGAATTAGAATGGGTCGTACGAATGAATTAGAATGGATACACGATCCAGATCCATTCTAATTCATTCACACAATCTATTGTAATTCATTCGTAGGATCCATTCTAATTCATTACTACGATCCATTCTAATTCTTTCATACGATCCATTCTAATTCATTCGTACGATCCATTCTAATTCATTCGCACGATCCATTCTAATTCATTCATACGATCCATTCTAATTCATTCATACGATCTATTCTATTTCATTCGTACAATCCATTCTTACTCAATCGTATGATCCATTCTAATCCATTCGCACAATCTATTCTAATTCATTCGTATGATCCATTCTATTTCATTCGTACGATCTATTCTATTTCATTCGTAGAATCCATTCTAATTCATTCATACGATCCAATCTAATTCATTCGTACGATCCATTCTAATTCATTCGTACGATCTATTCTATGTCATTCATACGATCCATTCTAATTCGTTTGTACGATCCTTTCTAATTCCTTCGTACGATCCATTCTATTTCATTCGTATGACCCATTCTAATTCATAAGTACGATCCATTCTAATTCATTCAAACGATCCATTCTAATTCATTCGTACAATCCATTCTAATTCATTCATACGATCCATTCTAATTCATTCGTATAATCCATTCTAATTCATTCATACGATCCATTCTAATTCATTCATACGATCCAATCTAATTCATTCATACGATCCATTCTAATTCATTCGCACGAATGTATCCATTCTAATTCATTCGCACGATCCATTCTAATTCATTCATACAATCCATTCTAATTCTTTTGCATGAATGTATCCATTCTAATTCATTCGTACGATCCATTCTAATTCATTCGTATGATCTATTCTAATTCATTCGCATGATCCATTATAATTCATTCATACGATCCAATCTAATTCATTCGTACGATCCATTCTAATTCATTCGCACGAATGTATCAACTCTAATTCATTCGTATGATCCATTCTAATTCATTCATACATGTACGAATAAATTAGAATGGATACATTCGTGCGAATGAATTTGAATGGATCGTATGAATGAATTAGATTGGATCGTATGCATGAATTAGAATGGATCGTGCGAATGAATTAGAATGGATCGTACGAATGAATTAGAATGGATCGAACGAATGAATTAGAATGGATACATTCGTGCAAAAGAATTAGAATGGATTGTATGAATGAATTAGAATGGATCGTGCGAATGAATTAGAATGGATCGTACGAATGAATTAGAATGGATACATTCGTGCGAAAGAATTAGAATAGATCGTATGAATGAATTAGAATGGATCGTATGAATGAAATAGAATGGATCGTACGAATGAATTAGAATGGATCTTGCGAATGAATTAGAATGGATCGTACGAATGAATTAGAATGGATCGTACGAAGGAATTAGAATGGATCGTACGAATGAATTAGAAAGGATACATTCGAATTCATTCGTACGATCCATTCTAATTCCTTCGTACGATCCATATTCTAATTCATTCGCACGATCCATTCTAATTCATTCGCACGATCCATTCTAATTCATTCATACGATCCATTCTAATTCATTCACACAATCCATTCTAATTTATTCGTATGTGAGTGGATCGTGTTTTTTCGTGCTAATGAATTAGAATGGATCGTACGAATGAATTAGAATGGATACATTCGTGCGAAAGAATTAGAATGGATCGTATGAATGAATTAGATTGGATCGTATAAATGAATTAGAATGGATCGTACGAATGAATTAGAATGGATCGTGCTAATGAATTAGAATGGATCGTTCGAATGAATTAGAATGGATCGTATGAATGAATTAGAATGGATCTTTCGAATGAATTAGAATAGACTGTGCGAATGAATTAGAATGGATCGTACGAATGAATTAGAAAGGATACATTCGTGCGAATGAATTAGAATGGATCGTATGAGTGTGAATGAATTAGAATGGATCGTGCGAATGAATTAGAATGGATCGTATTAATGAATTAGAATGGATCGTGCGAATGAATTAGAATGGATCGTATTAATGAGTAAGAATGGATCGTGCGAATGAATTAGAATATATCATATGAATGAAGTAGAATGGATCGTATGAATAAATTAGAATGGATCGTGCGAATAAATTAGAATGGATCGTATGAATGAATTAGAATAGATTGTGCGAATGAATTAGAATGGATCGTACGAATGAATTAGAATGGATACATTCGTGTGAATGAATTAGAATGGATTGTATGAAAGAATTAGAATCGATCGTACGAATGAATTAGAATGGATCATGCGAATGAATTAGAATGGATCGTGCGAATGAATTAGAATGGATCGTACGAATGAAATAGAATGGATTGTACGAATGAGATAGAATGGATCGTACGAATGAATTAGAATGGATACATTCATGCGAATGAATTAGAATGGATCATACGAATGAATTAGAATGGATTCATTCGTGCGAATGAATTAGAATGGATCGTACAAATGAGTAAGAATGGATCGTACGAATGAATTAGAATGGATTGAATTAGAATGAATCGTACGAATGAATTAGAATGGATCGTACGAATGAATTAGAATGGATCGTACGAATGAATTAGAATGGATTGAATTAGAATAAATCGTACGAACGAATTAGAATGGATCATACGAAGGAATTAGAATGGATCGTACGAATGAATTAGAATGGATCGTACGAATGAATTAGAATGGATCGTACGAAGGAATTAGAATGGATCGTACGAAGGAATTAGAATGGATAGTACGAATGAATTAGAATGGATACCTTCGTGCAAATGAATTAGAATGGATCGTACGAATGAGTAAGAATGGATCGTACGAATGAAATAGAATGGATCGTATGAATGAATTAGAATGGATCGTGCGAATGAATTAGAATGGATCGTACGAATGAATTAGAATAGATTGTGCGAATGAATTAGAATGGATCGTACGAATGAATTAGAATGGATCGTACGAATGAATTAGAATGGATCGTATGAATGAATTAGAATGGATCGTGCGAATGAATTAGAATGGATCGTACGAATGAAATAGAATGGATTCGCACGAATGTATCCATTCTAATTCATTCGTACGATCCATTCTAATTCATTCGTACAATCCATTCTAATTCATTCGCACGATCCATTCGCATTCACTCAAACGATCCATTCTAATTCATTCATATGATCCATTCTAATTCATTCGCACGAATGTATCCATTCTAATTCATTCGTACGATCCATTCTAATTCATTTGTACGAATGTATCCACTCTAATTCATTCATAGGATCTGTTGGGGGTAGTCAGAAACCACATATCTTGGGTAGCATTGCAAACGCATCTGAGATAGAGTTCTCGAGGGAGCCCGTCCAGGAGCTGGAACCCTCGAAAGCCGAGCGTACCCTATTTAAGCTCGCAAGAAGCTCGCCCTCCCAGCCCATCAGGAGCTCGCCCCCCCACAGGGAGCTGGATGGACACCTTGTATCTGAGTGCAGCTCGCCCCTCCCAGCCCCTCAGGAGCTCGCCCCACAGGGAGCTGGATGGACACCTTGTATCTGAGTGTAGCTCGCCCCTCCCAGCCCCTCAGGAGCTCGCCCCACAGGGAGCTGGATGGACACCTTGTACCTGAGTGCAGCTCGCCCCTCCCAGCCCCTCAGGAGCTCACCCCACAGGGAGCTGGATGGACACCTTGTATCTGAGTGCAGCTCGCCCCTCCTAGACCCCGCAGGAGTTCGCTCCCCCGTGCTCATCGAATCATCTTGACAGTGGAGTGAGATCCACATTGGGCTGAAGGGACCGAAGGCCAAGAGCTCGCTCAGGAGCTCGCCCAAGTTCACTCAGGAGCTCGCCTAGCTCGCGCATGAGCTCGCCTAGCTCGCTCAGGAACCCGCCTAGCTCGCGCACGAGCTCGCCCATGCTCGCACAGGAGCTCGCCCATGCTTGCACAGGAGCTCGCCCATGCTCGCACAGGAGCTCGCCCATGTTCGCTCAGGAGCTCGTCTAGCTCACTCAGGAGCTCGCCCAGACCCCTGTTTATCGAAGAGGTTGCTCCCGCAAGGTCCGACTCTTGATAAATATAGACAAGGGGGCGGAGCAGTGTAGGGCGAGCTTGCCTTTGCTTCCTCCCTGAGACCGCCCAGACTCGAGCATTCCAGAATGGCCACCTGGCCACGACAAGAAAGATTCCCTCCCCCACTCAAACCGCCTGGCAGGCTTGACGACAGAATGTCAGGGCACGAGTACCAAGGACTGTCAGACCCACGCGAGCCAGAACGTGGGGGTCTAGAAAGCCCTGGAAGAATCTCCACGTGTCGGGGTACGGTAGGCCGCCGATTGCTATAAATGCTCACCCCCAAGCTCCATAGTACAGGTTGGAATTCCTTTTCCCTACCACTTTGGTATACCGCAGCTCGCCGTTGTGCCACCGTGACTGACTTGAGCGTCGGAGGGTCTGCGCTCCTAAGGGAGCGGGAGCCAGCCGTTCTCACGTACTCTTTTCTTTGTCTTGCAGGCAGCCCGTACGGACCAGCGAAAAATCCCCCGAACAGGATCCATTCTAATTCATTCGCACGAATGTATCCATTCCAATTCATTCGTACGATCCATTCTAATTCATTCGCACAATCTATTCTAATTCATTCGTACGATCAATTCTAATTCATTAGCATGATCCATTATAATTCATTCGTACGATCTATTCTATTTCATTCATACAATCCATTCTTACTCAATCGTATGATCCATTCTAATCCATTCGCACAATCTATTCTAATTCATTCGTACGATCCATTCTATTTCATTCGTACGATCCATTCTAATTCATACGATCCATTCTAATTCATACGATCCATTCTATTTCATTCATACGATCCATTTTAATTCATTCGCACGATCCATTCTAATTCATTCATACGATCCATTCTAATTCATTCGTACGATCCATTCTAATTTCTTCGTATGATCTATTCTAATTCCTTCGTACGATCCATTCTAATTTCTTTGTACGATCCATTCAAATTCATTCGCACGAAACTATCCATTCTAATTCATTCGTACAATCCATTCTAATTCATTCGCATGATCCATTCTAATTCATTAATACGATCCAATCTAATTCATTCATACGATCTATTCTAATTCATTCGCACGAATATATCCTTTCTAATTCATTCGTACGATCCAGTCTAATTCATTCGCAGAATCTATTCTAATTCATTAGTACGATCCATTCTAATTCATTCGTACGATCCATTCTAATTCATTAGCACGATCCAAATTCATTTATCCGTACGATCGATTCTATTTCATTCGTATGATCCATTCTTATCGCACGATCCATTCTAATTCATTCGCATGATCCATTCTCCATTCTAATTCCTTCGTACGATCCATTCTAATTCCTTCGTATCCATTCTAATTAACTCATACGATCCATTCTAATTCATTCATACGATCCATTCTAATTCATTCGCATGAATGTATCCATTCTAATTCATTCGTACGATCGATTCTAATTCATTCGCACAATCTATTCTAATTCATTCATACGATCCATCCTAATTCATTCGCACGAATGTATCCATTCTAATTCATTCGTACAATCCATTCTATTTCATTCGTACGATCCATTCTTACTCATTCGTACGATCCATTCGTATCCATTCTAATTCATTCGTACGATCTATTCTAATTCATTCGTACGATCCATTCTAATTCATTAATACGATCCAATCTAATTCATTCATACGATCCATTCTAATTCATTCGTATGATCCATTCTAATTCATTCATACGATCCATTCTTACTCATTCGTACGATCCATTCTAATTCATTCGCACGATCCATTCTAATTCATCCGTACGATCCATTCTATTTTATTCGTACGATCCATCCATACTCATTCGTACGATCCATTCTAATTCATTCGCATGAATGTATCCATTCTAATTCATTCGTACGATCCATTCTAATTCCTTCGTACAAACCATTCTAATTCCTACGTACGATCCATTCTAATGCCTTTGTACGACCCATTATATTTCATTCGTATGATCCATTCTAATTTCTTTGTACGATCCAGTCTAATTCATTCCCATGAATGTATCCATTCTAATTCATTTGCACGAATATATCCATTCTAATTCATTCGTACGATCCATTCTAATTCATTCGTACGTTCCATTCTAATTCATTCGTAAGATCCATTCTAATTCATTCGCACGATCCATTCTAATTCATTAATACGATCCAATCTAATTCATTCGTACGATCCATTCTAATTCATTCGTACGAATGTATCCACTCTAATTCATTCATACGATCCATTTTAATTCATTCGTATGATCCATTCTATTTCAATCGTATGGTCCATTCTAATTCCTTCGTACGATCCATTCTTATTCATTCCCATGAATGTATCCATTCTAATTCATACGTAAGATCCATTCTAATTCATTTATACGATCCAATCTAATTCATTCAGACAATCGATTCTAATTCATTCGCACGAATTTATCCATTCTAACTCGTTCGTACGATCCATTCGAATTCATTCGCACGAATGTATCCATTCTAATTCATTCGTACGATCCATTCCATGCGAATGAATTAGAATGCATCGTACGAATGAATTAGAATGGATATATTCGTGCAAATGAATTAGAATAGATCGTACGAATGAATTAGAATAGATCGTACGAATGAATTAGAATGGATTGTATGAATGAATTAGATTAGATCGTATAAATGAATTAGAATGGATCGTATGAATTAGAATTGATCGTACGAAGGAATTAGAATGGATCATACGAAGGATTTAGAATGGATCGTACGAATGAATTAGAATGGATCGTACGAATTAATTAGAATGGATACATTCGTGCGAATGAATTAGAATGGATCATACGAATGAATTAGAATGGATCGTACGAATGAATTAGAATGGATCGTACGAATGAATTAGAATGGATACATTCGTGCGAATGAATTAGAATGGATCATACGAAGGAATTAGAATGGATCGAAGGAATTAGAATGGATCGTACGAATGAATTAGAATGGATCGTACTAATGAATTAGAATGGATACATTCGTGCGAATGAATTAGAATGGATCATACGAATGAATTAGAGTTGATACATTCATGTGAATGAATTAAAATGGATAATACGAATGAGTAAGAATGGATCGTAGAATTAGAATGGATCGCATGAATGAATTAGAATGGATACATACGAATGAATTAGAATGGATCGTATGAATGAATTAGAATGGATCGTGCGAATGAATTAGAATGGATCGTACGAATGAATTAGAATGGATCGTATGAATGAATTAGAATGGATCATAGTAATGAATTAGAATGGATCCTACGAATGAATTAGAATAGATTGTGCGAATGAATTAGAATGGATCTGGATCGTGTATCCATTCTAATTCATTCGTACGACCCATTCTAATTCATTCGCACGATCCATTCTAATTCATTCTTACGATCTATTCTATTTCATTCGTACAATCCATTCTAATTTATTCATACGATCCAATCTAATTCATTCATACGATCCATTCTAATTCATTCGTACGATCTATTCTATTTCATTCATACGATTCATTCTAATTCGTTTGTACGATCCTTTCTAATTCCTTCGTACGATCCATTCTATTTCATTCGTATGACCCATTCTAATTCATAAGTACGATCCATTCTAATTCATTCAAACGATCCACTCTAATTCATTCGTACGATCCATTCTAATTCATTCGCACGATCCATTCTGATTCATTCATACGATCCAATCTAATTCATTCATACGATCCATTCTAATTCATTCGCACGAATATATCCATTCTAATTTATTCGCACGATCCATTCTAATTCATTCATACAATCCATTCTAATTATTTTGCACGAATGTATCCATTCTAATTCATTCGTACGATCCATTCTAATTCATTCGTATGATCTATTCTAATTCATTCGCATGATCCATTATAATTCATTCATACGATCCAATCTAATTCATTCGTACGATCCATTCTAATTCATTCGCACGAATGTATCAACTCTAATTCATTCGTACGATCCATTCTAATTCATTCATACATGTACGAATGAATTAGAATGGATACATTCATGCGAATGAATTAGAATGGATCGTATGAATGAATTAGATTGGATCGTATGCATGAATTAGAATGGATCGTGCGAATGAATTAGAATGGATCGTACGAATGAATTAGAATGGATCGAACGAATGAATTACAATGGATACATTCGTGCAAAAGAATTAGAATGGATTGTATGAAGGAATTAGAATGGATCGTGCGAATGAATTAGAATGGATCGTACGAATGAATTAGAATGGATACATTCGTGCGAAAAAATTAGAATAGATCGTATGAATGAATTAGAATGGATCGTATGAATGAAATAGAATGGATCGTACGAATGAATTAGAATGGATCGTGCGAATGAATTAGAATGGATCGTACGAATGAATTTGAATGGATCGTACGAAGGAATTAGAATGGATCGTACGAATGAATTAGAAAGGATACATTCGAATTCATTCGTACGATCCATTCTAATTCCTTCGTACGATCCATATTCTAATTCATTCGCACGATCCATTCTAATTCATTCGCACGATCCATTCTAATTCATTCATATGATCCATTCTAATTCATTCACACAATCCATTCTAATTCATTCTAATTTATTCGTATGTGAGTGGATCGTGTTTTTTCGTGCGAATGAATTAGAATGGATCGTACGAATGAATTAGAATGGATACATTCATGCGAAAGAATTAGAATGGATCGTATGAATGAATTAGATTGGATCGTATAAATGAATTAGAATGGATCGTACGAATGAATTAGAATGGATCGTGCTAATGAATTAGAATGGATCGTGCGAATGAATTAGAATGGATCGTGCGAATGAATTAGAATGGATCGTACGAATGAATTAGAATGGATCGTACGAATGAATTAGAATGGATCGTTCGAATGAATTAGAATAGATTGTGCGAATGAATTAGAATGGATTGTACGAATGAATTAGAAAGGATACATTCGTGCGAATGAATTAGAATGGATCGTATGAGTGTGAATGAATTAGAATGGATCGTGCGAATGAATTAGAATGGATCGTATTAATGAATTAGAATGGATCATGCGAATGAATTACAATGGATCGTACGAATGAGTAAGAATGGATCGTGCGAATGAATTAGAATGGATCATATGAATGAATTAGAATGGATCGTATGAATGAATTAGAATGGATCGTGCGAATAAATTAGAATGGATCGTATGAATGAATTAGAATAGATTATGCGAATGAATTAGAATGGATCGTACGAATGAATTAGAATGGATACATTCGTGAGAATGAATTAGAATGGATCGTATGAATGAATTAGAATCGATCGTACGAATGAATTAGAATGGATCATGCGAATGAATTAGAATGGATCGTGCGAATGAATTAGAATGGATCATACGAATGAAATAGAATGGATTGTACGAATGAGATAGAATGGATCGTACGAATGAATTAGAATGGATACATTCATGCGAATGAATTAGAATGGATCATACGAATGAATTAGAATGGATTCATTCGTGCGAATGTATTAGAATGGATCGTACGAATGAGTAAGAATGGATCGTACGAATGAATTAGAATGGATTGAATTAGAATGAATCATACGAATGAATTAGAATGGATCGTACGAATGAATTAGAATGGATCGTACGAATGAATTAGAATGGATTGAATTAGAATGAATCGTACGAATGAATTAGAATGAATCATACCGTACGAATGAATTAGAAAAGATCATACGAAGGAATTAGAATGGATCGTACGAATGAATTAGAATGGATCGTACGAATGAATTAGAATGGATCGTACGAAGGAATTAGAATGGATCGTACAAAGGAATTAGAATGGATAGTACGAATGAATTAGAATGGATCGTACGAATGAGTAAGAATGGATCGTACGAATGAAATAGAATGGATCGTATGAATGAATTAGAATGGATCGTGCGAATGAATTAGAATGGATCGTAAGAATGAATTAGAATAGATTGTGCGAATGAATTAGAATGGATCGTACGAATGAATTAGAATGGATCGTACGAATGAATTAGAATGGATCGTATGAATGAATTAGAATGGATCGTGCGAATGAATTAGAATGGATCGTACGAATGAAATAGAATGGATTCGCACGAATGTATCCATTCTAATTCATTCGTACGATCCATTCTAATTCCTTCGTACAATCCATTCTAATTCATTCGCACGATCCATTCGCATTCACTCAAACGATCCATTCTAATTCATTCATATGATCCATTCTAATTCATTCGCACGAATGTATCCATTCTAATTCATTCGTACGATCCATTCTAATTCATTTGTACGAATGTATCCACTCAAATTCATTCATACGATCCATTCTAATTCATTCGCACGAATGTATCCATTCCAATTCATTTGTACGATCCATTCTAATTCATTCGCACAATCTATTCTAATTCATTCGTACGATCAATTCTAATTCATTAGCATGATCCATTCTAATTCATTCGTATGATCTATTTTATTTCATTCATACAATCCATTCTTACTCAATCGTATGATCCATTCTAATCCATTCGCATAATCTATTCTAATTCATTCGTACGATCCATTCTATTTCATTCGTATGATCCATTCTAATTCATTCGATCCATTCTATTTCATTCATACGATCCATTTTAATTCATTCACACGATCCATTCTAATTCATTCATATGATCCATTCTAATTCATTCGTACGATCCATTCTAATTTCTTCGTATGATCTATTCTAATTCCTTCGTACGATCCATTCTAATTCCTTCGTATGATCCATTCAAATTCATTCGCATGAATCTATCCATTCTAATTCATTCGTACGATCCATTCTAATTCATTCGCACGATCCATTCTAATTCATTAATACGATCCAATCTAATTCATTCATACGATCTATTCTAATTCATTCGCACGAATATATCCTTTCTAATTCATTCGTACGATCCATTCTAATTCATTCGCACAATCTATTCTAATTCATTAGTACGATCCATTCTAATTCATTCGTACGATCCATTCTAATTCATTAGCACGATTTAAATTCATTTATCCGTACGATCTATTCTATTTCATTCGTACGATCCATTCTTATCACACGATCCATTCTAATTCATTCGCATGATCCATTCTCCATTCTAATTCCTTCGTACGACCCATTCTAATTCCTTCGTATCCATTCTAATTCACTCATACGATCCATTCTAATTCATTCATACGATCCATTCTAATTCATTCGCATGAATGTATCCATTCTAATTCATTCGTACGATCCATTCTAATTCATTCGCACAATCTATTCTAATTCATTCAAACGATCCATCATAATTCATTCGCACGAATGTATCCATTCTAATTCATTCGTACAATCCATTCTATTTCATTCGTACGATCCATTCTTATTCATTCGTACGATCCATTCTTATCCATTCTAATTCATTCGTACGATCTATTCTAATTCATTCGTACGATCCATTCTAATTCATTAATATGATCCAATCTAATTCATTCATACGATCCATTCTAATTCATTCGTACGATCCATTCTAATTCATTCGCACGATCCATTCTAATTCATTCATACGATCCATTCTAATTCATTCGTACGATCCATTCTAATTCATTCGCACGATCCATTCTAATTCATTCGTATGATCCATTCTAATTCATTCACACGATCCATTCTAATTCATTCATACAATCCATTCTATTTCTTTTGCACGAATGTATCCATTCTAATTCATTCGTACGATCCATTCTATTTCATTCGTACGATCCATTCTAATTCATTCGTACAATCC
The DNA here is from genome assembly GCA_947650365.1 of Chamaelirium japonicum. Taxonomy (NCBI): domain Eukaryota; kingdom Viridiplantae; phylum Streptophyta; class Magnoliopsida; order Liliales; family Melanthiaceae; genus Chamaelirium; species Chamaelirium japonicum. Next base: position 430,645 of record CANTAL010000141.1, on the reverse strand, counting down.
ATTCTAATTCATTCGCACGATCTATTCGAATTCATTCGCACGAATGTATCCACTCTAATTCATTTATACGATCCATTCTAATTCCTTCGTACGATCCTTTCTATTTCATTCGTATGATCCATTCTATTTCTTTCATATAATCCATTCTAATTCATACGTAAGATCCATTCTAATTCATTTATACAATCCAATCTAATTCATTCATACAATCCATTCTAATTCATTCGCACGAATGTATCCATTCTAATTCATTAATACGATCCAGTCTAATTCATTCATACGAATGAATTAGAATGGATACATTCGTGCAAAAGAAATAGAATGGATTGTATGAATGAATTAGAATGGATCGTGTGAATGAATTAGAATGGATCATACGAATGAATTAGAATGGATACATTCGTGCGAATGAATTAAAATGGATCGTGCGAATGAATTAGAATGGATCGTACGAATGAATTAGAATGGATCGTGCGAATGAATTAGAATGGATCATGCGAATGAATTAGAATGGATCGTACGAATGAATTAGAATGGATCGTATGAATGAATTAGATTGGATCGTATTAATGAATTAGAATGGATCGTACGAATGAATTAGAATAGATCGTACGAATAAATTAGAATGGATACGAATGGATCGTACGAATGAGTAAGAATGGATCGTACGAATGAAATAGAATGGATTATACGAATGAATTAGAATGGATACATTCGTGCGAATGAATTAGGATGGATCGTATGAATGAATTAGAATAGATTGTGCGAATGAATTAGAATGGATCGTACGAATGAATTAGAATGGATACATTCATGCGAATGAATTAGAATGGATCGTATGAATGAATTAGAATGGATCATATGAGTGAATTAGAATGGATACGAAGGAATTAGAATGGATTGTACGAAGGAATTAGAATGGAGAATAGATCGTGCGAATGAATTAGAATGGATCGTGCGATAAGAATGGATCGTACGAATGAAATAGAATAGATCGTACGGATAAATGAATTTGGATCGTGCTAATGAATTAGAATGGATCGTACGAATGAATTAGAATGGATTGTACTAATGAATTAGAATAGATTGTGCGAATGAATTAGAATGGATCATACGAATGAATTAGAAAGTATATATTTGTGCGAATGAATTAGAATAGATCGTATGAATGAATTAGATTGGATCGTATTAATGAATTAGAATGGATCGTGCGAATGAATTAGAATGGATCGTACGAATGAATTAGAATGGATAGATTCGTGCGAATGAATTTGAATGGATCGTACGAAGGAATTAGAATGGATCGTACGAAGGAATTAGAATAGATCATACGAAGAAATTAGAATGGATCGTACGAATGAATTAGAATGGATCGTATGAATGAATTAGAATGGATCGTGCGAATGAATTAAAATGGATCGTATGAATGAAATAGAATGGATCGTATGAATTAGAATGGATCGTACGAATGAAATAGAATGGATCGTACGAATGAATTATAATAGATTGTGCGAATGGATTAGAATAGATCATACGATTGAGTAAGAATGGATTGTACGAATGAAATAGAATAGATCGTACGAATGAATTAGAATGGATCATGCTAATGAATTAGAATTGATCGTACGAATCAATTAGAATAGATTGTGCGAATGAATTAGAATGGATCGTACGAATGAATTGGAATGGATACATTCGTGCGAATGAATTAGAATGAATCGTATGAATGAATTAGAGTGGATACATTCGTACAAATGAATTAGAATGGATCGTACGAATGAATTAGAATGGATACATTCGTGCGAATGAATTAGAATGGATCATATGAATGAATTAGAATGGATCGTTCGAGTGAATGCGAATGGATCGTGCGAATGAATTAGAATGGATTGTACGAATGAATTAGAATGGATCGTACGAATGAATTAGAATGGATACATTCGTGCGAATCCATTCTATTTCATTCGTACGATCCATTCTAATTCATTCGCACGATCCATTCTAATTCATTCATACGATCCATTCTAATTCATTCGTACGATCCATTCTAATTCATTCGCACGATCCATTCTAATTCATTCGCACGATCCATTCTAATTCATTGATACGATCCCTTCTAATTCATTCATATGATCCATTCTAATTTATTTGCACGAATGTATCCATTCTAACACATTCGTACGATCCATTCTAATTCATTCGTACAATCCATTCTATTTCATTCGTACGATCCATTCTTACTCATTCGTATGATCCATTCTAATTCATTCGTGCAATCCATTCTATTTCATTCGTACGATCCATTCTTACTCATTCGTACGATCCATTCTAATTCATTCGCACGAATGTATCCATTCTAATTCATTCGTATGATCTATTCTAATTCATTCATACGATCCATTCTAATTCATTTTCACGAATATATCTATTCCAATTCATTCGTACGATCTATTCTAATTCATTTGCACGATCCATTCTAATTCATTAATATGATCCATTCTAATTCATTCGTACGACGCACGATCCATTCTAACTCATTCGTACAATCCATTCTAATTCATACGATCCATTCTATTTCATTCATACGATCCATTCTAATTCATTCGCACGATCCATTCTAATTCATTCATACGATCTATTCTAATTCATTCATACAATCCATTCTAATTCCTTTGTACGATCCATTCTAATTAATTCGCACAATCTAATCTAATTCATTCATACGATCCATCCTAATTCATTCGCACGAATGTATCCATTCTAATTCATTCGTACAATCCATTCTATTTCATTCGTACGATCCATTCTTACTCATTCGTACGATCCATTCGTATCCATTCTAATTCATTCGTACGATCTATTCTAAATCATTCGTACGATCCATTCTAATTCATTAATACGATCCAATCTAATTCATTCATACGATCCATTCTAATTCATTCGCACGATCCATTCTAATTCATTCGTACGATCCATTCTAATTCATTCGCACGATCCATTCTAATTCATTCGTACGATCCATTCTAATTCATTCGCACGATCCATTCTAATTCATTCGCACGAATGTATCCATTCTAATTCATTCGTATGATCCATTATAATTCATTCACACGATCCATTCTAATTCATTCATACAATCCATTCTATTTCTTTTGCACGAATGTATCCATTCTAATTCATTCGTACGATCCATTCTATTTCATTCGTACGATCCATTCTAATTCATTCGTACAATCCATTCTAATTCATTCGCACGATCTATTCGAATTCATTCGCATGAATGTATCCACTCTAATTCATTCATACGATCCATTCTAATTCCTTCGTACGATCCATTCTATTTCATTCGTATGATCCATTCTATTTCATTCATATAATCCATTCTAATTCATTCGCACGATCCATTCTAATTCATTCATACGATCCATTCTAATTTATTCGTATGATCCATTATAATTCATTCGTTCGATCCATTCTAATTTATTCGCACGATCCATTCTAATTCATTCATACGATCCATTCTTACTCATTCGTACGATCCATTCTAATTCATTCGCACGATCCATTCTAATTCATCCGTACGATCCATTCTATTTCATTCGTACGATCCATTCTTACTCATTCGTACGATCCATTCTAATTCATTCGCACGAATGTATCCATTCTAATTCATTCGTACGATCCATTCTAATTCCTTCGTACAAACCATTCTAATTCCTGCGTACGATCCATTCTAATTCCTTTGTATGACCCATTATATTTCATTCGTATGATCCATTCTAATTCCTTTGTACGATACAGTCTAATTCATTCCCATGAATGTATCCATTCTAATTCATTTGCACGAATGTATCCATTCTAATTCATTCGTACGATCCATTCTAATTCATTCGTATATTCCATTCTAATTCATTCGTAAGATCCATTCTAATTCATTCGCACGATCCATTCTAATTCATTAATATGATCCAATCTAATTCATTCGTACGATCCATTCTAATTCATTCGTATGAATGTATCCACTCTATTTCATTCATACGATCAATTCTAATTCATTCGTATGATCCATTCTATTTCATTCGTATGATCCATTCTAATTCCTTCGTACGATCCATTCTTATTCATTCCCATGAATGTATCCATTCTAATTCATACGTAAGATCCATTCTAATTCATTTATACGATCCAATCTAATTCATTCATACAATCCATTCTAATTCATTCGCACGAATTTATCCATTCTAACTCGTTCGTACGATCCATTCGAATTCATTCGCACGAATGTATCCATTCTAATTCATTCGTACGATCCATTCCGTGCGAATGAATTAGAATGCATCGTACGAATGAATTAGAATGGATATATTCGTGCAAATGAATTAGAATAGATCGTACGAATGAATTAGAATAGATCGTACGAATGAATTAGAATGGATTGTATGAATGAATTAGATTAGATCGTATAAATGAATTAGAATGGATCGTACGAATGAATTAGAATGGATTATATGAATGAAATAGAATGGATCATACGAATGAAATAGAATGGATCGTACGAAGGAATTAGAATGGATCGTATGAATGAATTTGAGTGGATACATTCGTGCGAATGAATTCGAATAGATCGTGCGAATGAATTAGAATGGTTTGTACGAATGAATTAGAATGGATCGTACGAATGAATTAGAATGGATACATTCGTGCAAAAGAAATAGAATGGATTGTATGAATGAATTAGAATGGATCATGTGAATGAATTAGAATGGATCATACGAATGAATTAGAATGGATACATTCGTGCGAATGAATTCGAATAGATCGTGCGAATGAATTAGAATGGATTGTACGAATGAATTAGAATGGACCGTACGAATGAAATAGAATGGATCGTACGAATGAATTAGAATGGATACATTCGTGCAAAAGAAATAGAATGGATTGTATGAATGAATATGAATGGATCGTGTGAATGAATTAGAATGGATCATCCGAATGAATTAGAATGGATACATTCGTGCGAATGAATTAGAATGGATCGTGCGAATGAATTAGAATGGATCGTACGAATGAATTAGAATGGATTGTATGAATGAATTAGAATGGATCGTGCGAATCAATTAGAATGGATCGTGCGAATGAATTAGAATGGATCGTACGAATGAATTAGAATGGATCGTATGAATAAATTAGATTGGATCGTATTAATGAATTAAAATGGATCGTACGAATGAATTAGAATAGATCGTACGAATGAATTAGAATGGATACGAATGGATCATACGAATAAGTAAGAATGGATCGTACGAATGAAATAGAATGGATTGTACGAATGAATTAGAATGGATACATTCATGCGAATGAATTAGGATGGATCTTATGAATGAATTAGAATAGATTGTACGAATGAATTAAAATGGATCGTACGAATGAATTAGAATGGATACATTCATGCGAATAAATTAGAATGGATCATATGAATGAATTAGAATGGATCGTATGAGTGAATTAGAATGGATACGAAGGAATTAGAATGGAGAATGGATCGTGCGAATGAATTAGAATGGATCGTGCGATAAGAATGGATCGTACGAATGAAATAGAATTGATCGTACGGATAAATGAATTTGGATCGTGCTAATGAATTAGAATGGATCGTACGAATGAATTAGAATGGATCGTACTAATGAATTAGAATAGATTGTGCGAATGAATTAGAATGGATCGTACGAATGAATTAGAAAGGATATATTCGTGCGAATGAATTAGAATAGATCATATGAATGAATTAGATTGGATCGTATTAATGAATTAGAATGGATCGTGCGAATGAATTAGAATGGATCGTACGAATGAATTAGAATGGATAGATTCGTGCGAATGAATTTGAATGGATCGTACGAAGGAATTAGAATGGATCGTACGAATGAATTAGAATAGATCATACGAAGAAATTAGAATGGATCGTACGAATGAATTAGAATGGATCGTATGAATGAATTAGAATGGATCGTGCGAATGAATTAAAATGGATCGTATGAATGAAATAGAATGGATCGTATGAATTAGAATGGATCGTACGAATGAAATAGAATGGATCGTACGAATGAATTAGAATAGATTGTGCGAATGGATTAGAATGGATTATACGAATGAAATAGCATAGATCGTACGAATGAATTAAAATGGATCATGCTAATGAATTAGAATTGATCGTACGAATGAATTAGAATAGATTGTGCGAATGAATTAGAATGGATCGTACGAATGAATTGGAATGGATACATTCGTGCGAATGAATTAGAATGGATCGTATGAATGAATTAGAGTGGATACATTCGTACAAATGAATTAGAATGGATCGTACGAATGAATTAGAATAGATACATTCGTGCGAATTAATTAGAATGGATCATATGAATGAATTAGAATGGATCGTTTGAGTGAATGCGAATGGATCGTGCGAATGAATTTGAATGGATTGTACGAATGAATTAGAATGGATCGTACGAATGAATTAGAATGGATACATTCGTGCAAATCCATTCTATTTCATTCGTACGATCCATTCTAATTCATTCGCACGATCCATTCTAATTCATTCATACGATCCATTCTAATTCATTCGTACGATCCGTTCTAATTCATTCGTGCGAGCCATTCTAATTCATTCGCACAATCTATTCTAATTCATTCGTACGATCTATTCTAATTCATTCGCACGATCCATTCTAATTCATTCATACGATCTATTCTATTTCATTCGTACGATTCATTCTTACTCATTCGTATGATCCATTCTAATTCATTTGCACGAAGGTGTCCATTCTAATTCATTCGTACTATCCATTCTAATTCCTTCGTACGATTTATTCTAATTCCTTCGTACGATCCATTCTAATTCATTCGTACGATCCATTCTAATTCATTCGTACGATCCATTCTAATTCCTTCGTATGATCCATTCTAATTCATTCGTATGGTATGATTCATTCTAATTCATTCGTACGATTCATTCTAATTCAATCTATTCTAATTCATTCGTACGATCCATTCTAATTCATTCGTACGATCCATTCTAATTCATTCGTACGATTCATTCTAATTCAATCTATTCTAATTTATTCGTACGATCCATTCTTACTCATTCGTACGATCCATTCTAATTCATTCGTATGATCCATTCTAATTCATTCGCATGAATGTATCCATTCTAATTCATTCGTACGATCCATTCTATCTCATTCGTACAATCCATTCTATTTCATTCGTACGATCCATTCTAATTCATTTGCACGATCCATTCTAATTCATTCGCATGATCCATTCTAATTCATTCGTACGATCGATTCTAATTCATTCATACGATCCATTCTAATTCATTTGCACGAATGTATCCTTTCTAATTCATTCGTACGATCCATTCTAATTCATTCGCACAATCTATTCTAATTCATTCAAACGATCCATTCTAATTTATTCGCACGATCCATTATAATTCATTCATACGATCCATTCTAATTCATTCATATGATCCATTCTAATTCATTCGCACGATCCATTCTTACTCATTCGTACGATCCATTCTAATTCATTTGCATGATCCATTCTAATTCATTAATACGATCCATTCTAATTCATTCGCACGATCCATTCTAATTCATTCACACTCATACGATCCATTCTAATTCATTCGCACGAATGTATCATTTCTAATTCATTCGTACGATCCATTCTAATTCATTCGCACAATCTATTCTAATTCATTCGAACGATCCATTCTAATTCATTCGTACGATCCATTCTAATTCATTCGTACGATCCATTATAATTCATTCGCACGATCCATTCTAATTCATTCGCACGATCCATTCTAATTCATTAGCATAATCCATTCTAATTCATTCGTACGATCCATTCTAATTCATTTATACGATCCAATCTAATTCATTCATACGATCCATTCTAATTCTTTCGCACGAATGTATCCATTCTAATTCATTCGTACGATCCATTCTAATTCATTAGCACGAAAAAACATGATCCACTCACATACGAATAAATTAGAATGAATTAGAATGGATTGTGTGCATGAATTAGAATGGATCGTATGAATGAATTAGAATGGATCGTGCGAATGAATTAGAATGGATCGTGCGAATGAATTAGAATATGGATCGTACGAAGGAATTAGAATGGATCGTACGAATGAATTCGAATGTATCCTTTCTAATTCATTCGTACGATCCATTCTAATTCCTTCGTACGATCCATTCTAATTCATTCGTACGATCCATTCTAATTCATTCGCACGATCCATTCTAATTCATTCGTACGATCCATTCTATTTCCTTCATACGATCCATTCTAATTCATTCATACGATCTATTCTAATTCTTTCGCACGAATGTATCCATTCTAATTCATTCGTACGATCCATTCTAATTCATTCGCACGATCCATTCTAATTCATTCATACAATCCATTCTAATTCTTTTGCACGAATGTATCCATTCTAATTCATTCGTTCGATCCATTCTAATTCATTCGTATGATCCATTCTAATTCATTCGCACGATCCATTCTAATTCATGCATATGATCCAATCTAATTCATTCATACGATCCATTCTAATTCATTCGCATGAATGTATCCATTCTAATTCATTCGTACATTTATGAATGAATTAAAATGGATCGTACGAATGAATTAGAGTTGATACATTCGTGCGAATGAATTAGAATGGATCGTACGAATGAATTAGATTGGATCGTATGAATGAATTATAATGGATCATGCGAATGAATTAGAATAGATCATACGAATGAATTATAATGGATCGTACGAATGAATTAGAATGGATACATTCGTGCAAAAGAATTAGAATGGATTGTATGAATGAATTAGAATGGATCGTGCGAATGAATTAGAATGGATACATTCGTGCGAATGAATTAGAATGGATCGTATAAATGAATTAGATTGGATCGTATGAATGAATTAGAATGGATCGTGCGAATGAATTAGAATGGATCGTACGAATGAATTAGAATTGATCGTTTGAATGAATTAGAATGGATCGTACTTATGAATTAGAATGGGTCATACGAATGAAATAGAATGGATCGTACGAAGGAATTAGAAAGGATCGTACAAATGAATTAGAATGGATCGTATGAATGAAATAGAATAGATCGTACGAATGAATTAGAATGGATCGTATGAATGAATTAGATTGGATCGTATGAATGAATTAGAATGGATTGTACGAATGAAATAGAATAGATCGTACGAATGAATTAGAATGGATCGTGCGAATGAATTAGAATGGGTCGTACGAATGAATTAGAATGGATACACGATCCAGATCCATTCTAATTCATTCGCACAATCTATTCTAATTCAATCGTAGGATCCATTCTAATTCATTACTACGATCCATTCTAATTCATTCATACGATCCATTCTAATTCATTCGTACGATCCATTCTAATTCATTCGCATGATCCATTCTAATTCATTCATACGATCCATTCTAATTCATTCGTATGTATCCATTCTAATTCATTCATACGATCCATTCTGATTCTACGATCCATTCTTACTCATTCGTATTATCCATTTTAATTCATTCACACGAATGTATCAACTCTAATTCATTCGAATGATCCATTCTAATTCATTCGCACGAATGTATCCATTCTAATTCATTCGTATGATCCATTCTAATTCATTTGTATGATCAATTCCAATTCATTTGTACGATCCATTCTAATTCCTTCGTATGATCCATTCTAATTCATTCGCACGAATGTATCCATTTTAATTCATTCGTACGATCCATTCTAATTCATTCGTACGATCTATTCTAATTCCTTCGTATGATCCATTCTAATTCATTCGCACGAATGTATCCATTCTAATTCATTCGTACGATCCATTCTAATTCATTCGTACGATCCATTCTAAATCCTTCGTATGATCCATTCTAATTCCTTCGCACGAATGTATCCATTCTAATTCATTCGTACGATCCATTCTAATTCATTCGTACGGTGCGAATGAATTAGAATGGATCGTGCGTACGAATGAATTAGAATGGATACATTCGTGCGAATGAATTAGAATGGATCGTATGAAGGAATTAGAATGGATCGTACGAAGGAATTAGAATCGATCGTACGAATGAATTAGAATGGATACATTCGTTCGAATGAATTAGAATGGATCGTACGAATGAATTAGAATGGATCGTATAAATGAAATAGAATGGATCATATGAATTAGAATGGATCATACGAATGAAATAGAATGGATCGTATGAATGAATTAGAATAGATTGTGCGAATGAATTAGAATGGATCATAATAATGAATTAGAATGGATCGTATGAATGAATTAGAATGGATCGTGCGAATGAATTAGAATGGATCGTACGTACGAAGGAATTAGAATGGATCGTACGAAGGAATTAGAATGGATCGTACGAATGAATTAGAATGGATCGTACGAATGAATTAGAATGGATCGTACAAATGAATTAGAATGGATCATATGAATGAATTAGAATGGATAGATACGATTAAATTAGAATGGATCGTATGAATGAATTAGATTGGATCGTATGAATAAATTAGAATGGATCGTGCGAATGAATTAGAATGGATCGTATGAATGAATCAGAATGGATCGTACGAATGAATTAGAATGGATACATTCGTGCGAATGAATTAGAATGGATCGTACGAATGAGTAAGAATGGATCGTATGAATGAAATAGAGTGGATTGAATGAATGAATTAGAATGGATCGTACGAATGAATTAGAATGGATACATTCGTGCGAATGAATTAGAATGGATCGTACATGCGCACAATCTATTCTAATTCATTCGTACGATCCATTCTAATTCATTCGTACGATCCATTCTTACTCATTCGTACGATCCATTCTAATTTATTCACACGCACGATCCATTCGAATTCACTCATACGATCCATTCTAATTCATTCATATGATCCATTCTAATTCATTCACACAATCCATTATAATTCATTCTAATTTATTCATATGTGAGTGGATCGTGTGTTCTCGTGCTAATGAATTAGAATGGATCGTACGAATGAATTAGAATGGATACATTCGTGCGAAAGAATTAGAATGGATTGTATGAATGAATTACATTGGATCGTATAAATGAATTAGAATGGATCGTACGAATGAATTAGAATGGATCGTGCTAATGAATTAGAATGGATCGTGCGAATGAATTAGAATGGATCGTGCGAATGAATTAGAATGGATCGTACGAATGAATTAGAATGGATCGTACGAATGAATTAGAATGGATCGTTCGAATGAATTAGAATAGATCGTTCGAATGAATTAGAATAGATTGTGCGAATGAATTAGAATGGATCGTACGAATGAATTAGAAAGGATACATTCGTGCGAATAAATTAGAATGGATCGTATGAGTGTGAATGAATTAGAATGGATCGTGCGAATGAATTAGAATGGATCGTATTAATGAATTAGAATGGATCGTGCGAATGAATTAGAATGGATCGTACGAATGAGTAAGAATGGATCGTACGAAGGAATTAGAATGGATCGTACGAATGAATTAGAAAGGATACATTCGAATTCATTCGTACGATCCATTCTAATTCCTTCGTACGATCCATATTCTAATCATTCGCACGATCCATTCTAATTCATTCATACGATCCATTCTAATTCATTCACATAATCCATTCTAATTCATTCTAATTTATTCGTATGTGAGTGGATCATGTTTTTTCGTGCTAATGAATTAGAATGGATCGTACGAATAAATTAGAATGGATACATTCGTGCGAAAGAATTAGAATGGATCGTATGAATGAATTAGATTGGATCGTATAAATGAATTAGAATGGATCGTACGAATGAATTAGAATGGATCGTGCTAATGAATTAGAATGGATCGTGCGAATGAATTAGAATGGATCGTGCGAATGAATTAGAATGGATCTTACGAATGAATTAGAATGGATTGTACGAATGAATTAGAATGGATCGTTCGAATGAATTAGAATAGATTATGCGAATGAATTAGAATGGATCGTACGAATGAATTAGAAAGGATACATTCGTGCGAATGAATTAGAATGGATCGTATGAGTGTGAATGAATTAGAATGGATCGTGCGAATGAATTAGAATGGATCGTATTAATGAATTAGAATGGATCGTGCGAATGAATTAGAATGGATCGTACGAATGAGTAAGAATGGATCGTGCGAATGAATTAGAATGGATCATATGAATGAATTAGAATAGTTCGTATGAATGAATTAGAATGGATCGTGCGAATAAATTAGAATGGATCGTATGAATGAATTAGAATGGATCGTGCGAATGAATTAGAATGGATCGTACGAATGAATTAGAATGGATCGTATGAATGAATTAGAATCGATCGTACGATTGAATTATAGTGGATCATGCGAATGTATTAGAATGGATCGTGCGAATGAATTAGAATGGATCGTACGAATAAAATAGAATGGATTGTACGAATGAGATAGAATGGATCGTACGAATGAATTAGAATGGATACATTCATGCGAATGAATTAGAATGGATCATACGAATGAATTAGAATGGATTCATTCGTGCGAATGAATTAGAATGGATCGTACGAATGAGTAAGAATGGATCGTACGAATGAATTAGAATGGATTGAATTAGAATGGATCGTACGAATGAATTAGAATGGATCGTACGAATGAATTAGAATGGATCGTACGAATGAATTAGAATGGATTGAATTAGAATGGATCGTACGAATGAATTAGAATAAATCATACCGTACGAATGAATTAGAATGGATCATACAAAGGAATTAGAATGGATCGTACGAATGAATTAGAATGGATCGTACGATGGAATTAGAATGGATCGTACGAAAGAATTAGAATGGATAGTACGAATGAATTAGAATGGATACCTTCATGCAAATAAATTAGAATGGATCGTACGAATGAGTAAAAATGGATTGTACGAATGAAATAGAATGGATCGTATGAATGAATTAGAATGGATCGTGCGAATGAATTAGAATGGATCGTACGAATGAATTAGAATAGATTGTGCGAATGAATTAGAATGGATCGTACGAATGAATTAGAATGGATCGTACGAATGAATTAGAATGGATCGTATGAATGAATTAGAATGGATCGTGCGAATGAATTAGAATAGATCGTACGAATGAAATAGAATGGATTCGCACGAATGTATCCATTCTAATTCATTCGTACGATCCAATCTAAATCAATCGTACAATCCATTCTAATTCATTCGCACGATCCATTCGCATTCACTCAAACGATCCATTCTAATTCATTCATATGATCCATTCTAATTCATTCGCACGAATGTATCCATTCTAATTCATTCGAACGATCCATTCTAATTCATTTGTACGAATGTATCCACTCTAATTCATTCATACGATCCATTCTAATTCATTCGCACGAATGTATCCATTCTAATTCATTCGTACGATCCATTCTAATTCATTCGCACAATCTATTCTAATTCATTCGTACGATCAATTCTAGTTCATTAGCATGATCCATTCTAATTCATTCGTACGATCTATTCTATTTCATTCGTACAATCCATTCTTACTCAATCGTATGATCCATTATAATCCATTCGCACCATCTATTCTAATTCATTCGTACGATCCATTCTATTTCATTCGTACGATCCATTCTATTTCATTCATACGATCCATTTTAATTCATTCGCACGATCCATTCTAATTCATTCATACGATCCATTCTAATTCATTCGTACGATCCATTCTAATTTCTTCGTATGATCTATTCTAATTCCTTCGTACGATCCATTCTAATTCCTTCGTATGATCCATTTAAATTCATTCGCACGAATCTATCCATTCTAATTCATTCGTACGATCCATTCTACGTCATTCGCACGATCCATTCTAATTCATTAATACGATCCAATCTAATTCATTAATACGATCTATTCTAATTCATTCGCACGAATATATCCTTTCTAATTCATTCGTACAATCCATTCTAATTCATTCGCACAATCTATTCTAATTCATTAGTATGATCCATTCTAATTCATTCATACGATCCATTCTAATTCATTAGCACGATCCAAATTCATTTATCCGTACGATCTATTCTATTTCATTCGTACGATCAATTCTTATCGCACGATCCATTCTAATTCATTCGCACGATCCATTCTCCATTCTAATTCCTTCGTACGATCCATTCTAATTCCTTCGTATCCATTCTAATTCACTCATACGATCCATTCTAGTTCATTCATACGATCCATTCTAATTCATTCGCATGAATGTATCCATTCTAATTCATTCGTATGATCCATTCTAATTCATTCACACAATCTATTCTAATTCATTCATACGATCCATCCTAATTCATTGGCACGAATGTATCCATTCTAATTCATTCGTACAATCCATTCTATTTCATTCGTACGATCCATTCTTACTCATTCGTACGATCCATTCGTATCCATTCTAATTCATTCGTACGATCTATTCTAATTCATTCGTACGATCCATTCTAATTCATTAATACGATCCAATCTAATTCATTCATACGATCCATTCTAATTCATTCGTACGATCCATTCTAATTCATTCGCACGATCCATTCTAATTCATTCATACGATCCATTCTAATTCATTCGTACGATCCATTCTAATTCATTCGCACGATCCATTCTAATTCATTCGCACGAATGTATCCATTCTAATTCATTCGTATGATCCATTCTAATTCATTCACACGATCCATTCTAATTCATTCATACAATCCATTCTATTTCTTTTGCACGAATGTATCCATTCTAATTCATTCGTACGATCCATTCTATTTCATTCGTACGATCCATTCTAATTCATTCGTACAATCCATTCTAATTCATTCGCACGATCTATTCGAATTCATTCGCACGAATGTATCCACTCTAATTCATTCATACGATCCATTCTAATTCCTTCGTACGATCCATTCTATTTCATTCGTATGATCCATTCTATTTCTTTCATATAATCCATTCTAATTCATTCGCACGATCCATTCTAATTCATTCATACGATCCATTCTAATTCATTCGTATGAATGATCGTGCTAATGAATTAGAATGGATCGTACGAATGAATTAGAATGGATCGTACTAATGAATTAGAATGGATCGTGCGAATGAATTAGAATGGATCGTATTAATGAATTAGAATGGATCATGCGAATGAATTAGAATGGATCGTACGAATGAATAAGAATGGATCGTGCGAATTAATTAGAATGGATCATATGAATGAATTAGAATGGATCGTATGATTGAATTAGAATGGATCGTGCGAATAAATTAGAATGGATCGTATGAATGAATTAGAATAGATTGTGCGAATGAATTAGAATAGATCGTACGAATGAATTAGAATTGATACATTCGTGCGAATGAATTAGAATGGATCGTACGAATGAATTAGAATGGATCGTACGAATGAATTAGAATGGATCATGCGAATGAATTAGAATGGATCGTGCGAATGAATTAGAATTGATCGTACGAATGAAATAGAATGGATTGTACGAATGAGATAGAATGGATCGTACGAATGAATTAGAATGGATACATTCATGCGAATGAAATAGAATGGATCATACGAATGAATTAGAATGGATTCATTCGTGCGAATGAATTAGAATGGATCGTACGAATGAGTAAAAATGGATCGTACGAATGAATTAGAATGGATTGAATTAGAATGAATCGTACGAATCAATTAGAATGGATCGTACTAATGAATTAGAATGGATCGTACGAATGAATTAGAATGGATTGAATTAGAATGAATCGTATGAATGAATTAGAATGAATCATACCGTACGAATGAATTAGAATGGATCATACGAAGAAATTAGAATGGATCGTAAGAATGAATTAGAATGGATCGTACGAATGAATTAGAATGGATCGTACGAAGGAATTAGGATGGATCGTACGAAGGAATTAGAATGGATAGTACAAATGAATTAGAATGGATACCTTCGTGCAAATGAATTAGAATGGATCGTACGAATGAGTAAGAATGGATCGTACGAATAAAATAGAATGGATCGTATGAATGAATTAGAATGGATCGTGCGAATGAATTAGAATGGATCATACGAATGAATTAGAATAGATTGTGCGAATGAATTAGAATGGATCGTATAAATGAATTAGAATGGATCGTACGAATGAATTAGAATGGATCGTATGAATGAATTAGAATGGATCGTGCGAATGAATTAGAATGGATCGTACGAATGAAATAGTATGGATTCGCACGAATGTATCCATTCTAATTCATTCGTACGATCCATTCTAATTCATTCGTACAATCCATTCTAATTCATTCGCACGATCCATTCGCATTCACATGATCCATTCTAATTCATATGATCCATTCTAATTCACATGATCCATTCTAATTCATTCGCACAATCCATTCATATGATCCATTCTAATTCATTCGCACAAATGTATCCATTCTAATTCATTCGTACGATCCATTCTATTTCATTTGTACGAATGTATCCACTGTAATTCATTTATACGATCCATTCTAATTCATTCGCACGAATGTATCCATTCCAATTCATTTGTACGATCCATTCTAATTCATTCGCACAATCTATTCTAATTCATTCGTACGATCAATTCTAATTCATTAGCATGATCCATTCTAATTCATTCGTACGATCTATTCTATTTCATTCGTACAATCCATTCTTACTCAATCGTATAATCCAATCTAATCCATTCGCACAATCTATTCTAATTCATTCGTACGATCCATTCTATTTCATTCGTACGATCCAATCTAATTCATACGATCCATTCTATTTCATTCATACGATCCATTTTAATTCATTCGCACGATCCATTCTAATTCATTCATACGATCCATTCTAATTCATTCGTACGATCCATTTTGATTTCTTCGTATGATCTATTCTAATTCCTTCGTATGATCCATTCTAATTCATTCGTACGATCCATTCAAATTCATTCGCACGAATCTATCCATTCTAATTCATTCATACAATCCATTCTAATTCTTTTGCACGAATGTATCCATTCTAATTCATTCGTACGATCCATTCTAATTCATTCGTATGATCTATTCTAATTCATTCGGATGATCCATTATAATTCATTCATACGATCCAATCTAATTCATTCGTACGATCCATTCTAATTCATTCGCACGAATGTATCAACTCTAATTCATTCGTATGATCTATTCTAATTCATTCATACATGTACGAATGAATTAGAATGGATACATTCATGCGAATGAATTAGAATGGATCGTATGAATGAATTAGATTGGATCGTATGCATGAATTAGAATGGATCGTGCGAATGAATTAGAATGGATCGTACGAATGAATTAGAATGGATCGAACGAATTAATTAGAATGGATACATTCGTGCAAAAGAATTAGAATGGATTGTATGAATGAATTAGAATGGATCGTGCGAATGAATTAGAATGGATCGTACGAATGAATTAGAATGGATACATTCGTGCGAAAGAATTAGAATAGATCGTATGAATGAATTAGAATGGATCGTATGAATGAAATAGAATGGATTGTACGAATGAATTAGAATGGATCATGCGAATGAATTAGAATGGATCGTACGAAGGAATTAGAATGGATCGTACGAATGAATGAGAAAGGATACATTCGAATTCATTCGTACGATCCATTCTAATTCCTTCGTACGATCCATATTCTAATTCATTCGCACGATCCATTCTAATTCATTCGCACGATCCATTCTAATTCATTCATACGATCCATTCTAATTCATTCACACAATCCATTCTAATTCATTCTAATTTATTCGTTTGTGAGTGGATCATGTTTTTTCGTGCTAATGAATTAGAATGGATCGTACAAATGAATTAGAATGGATACATTCGTGCAAAAGAATTAGAATGGATCGTACGAATGAATTAGAATGGATCGTACGAATGAATTAGAATGGATCGTGCGAATGAATTAGAATGGATCGTGCGAATGAATTAGAATGGATCATACAAATGAATTAGAATGGATCGTACGAATGAATTAGAATGGATCGTTCCAATGAATTAGAATAGATTGTGCGAATGAATTAGAAGGGATCGTACGGATGAATTAGAAAGGATACATTCATGCGAATGAATTAGAATGGATCGTATGAGTGTGAATGAATTAGAATGGATCGTGCGAATGAATTAGAATGGATCGTATTAATGAATTAGAATGGATCGTGCGAATGAGTTAGAATGGATCGTACGAATGAGTAAGAATGGATCGTGCGAATGAATTAGAATGGATCATATGAATGAATTAGAATGGATCGTATGAATGAATTAGAATGGATCGTGCGAATAAATTAAAAAGTACGAATGAAATAGAATGGATCGTGCGAATGAATTAGAATGGATCGTACGAATGAATTAGAATAGATTGTGCGAATGAATTAGAATGGATCGTACGAATGAATTAGAATGGATCGTACGAATGAATTAGAATGGATCGTATGAATGAATTAGAATGAATCGTGCGAATGAATTAGAATGGATTGTACGAATGAATTAGAATGGATCGTACGAATGAAATAGAATGGATCGTGCGAATGAATTAGAATGGATCGTACGAATGAATTAGAATAGATTGTGCGAATGAATTAGAATGGATCGTACGAATGAATTAGAATGGATCGTACGAATGAATTAGAATGGATCGTACGAATGAAATAGAATGGATCGTACGAATGAATTAGAATGGATACATTCGAGCAAAAGAAATAGAATGGATTGTATGAATGAATTAGAATGGATCGTGTGAATGAATTAGAATGGATCATACGAATGAATTAGAATGGATACATTCGTGCGAATGAATTAGAATGGATCGTACGAATGAATTAGAATGGATCGTACGAATGAATTAGAATGGATCGTATGAATGAATTAGATTGGATCGTATTAATGAATTAGAATGGATCGTACGAATGAATTAAAATAGATCGTACGAATGAATTAGAATGGATCGTGCGAATGAATTAGAATGGATCGTATGAATGAATTAGATTGGATCGTATTAATGAATTAGAATGGATCGTACGAATGAATTAGAATAGATCGTACGAATGAATTAGAATGGATACGAATGGATCGTACGAATGAGTAAGAATGGATCGTACGAATGAAATAGAATGGATTGTACCAATGAATTAGAATGGATACATTCATGCGAATGAATTAGGATGGATCGTATGAATGAATTAGAATAGATTGTGCGAATGAATTAGAATGGATCGTACGAATGAATTAGAATGGATACATTCATGCGAATGACTTAGAATGGATCGTATGAATGAATTAGAATGGATCGTATGAGTGAATTAGAATGGATACGAAGGAATTAGAATGGATCGTACGAAGGAATTAGAATGGAGAATGGATCGTGCAAATGAATTAGAATGGATCGTGCGATAAGAATGGATCGTACGAATGAAATAGAATAGATCGTACGGATAAATGCATTTGGATCGTGCTAATAAATTAGAACGGATCGTA
The DNA here is from genome assembly GCA_947650365.1 of Chamaelirium japonicum. Lineage (NCBI taxonomy): Eukaryota > Viridiplantae > Streptophyta > Magnoliopsida > Liliales > Melanthiaceae > Chamaelirium > Chamaelirium japonicum. The sequence goes on along the minus strand of CANTAL010000141.1, from coordinate 410,953 downwards.
CGAATGAATTAGAATGGATCGTACTAATGAATTAGAATAGATTATGCGAATGAATTAGAATGGATCATAGATTGGATCGTACTAATGAATTAGAATGGATCGTGCGAATGAATTAGAATGGATCGTACGAATGAATTAGAATGGATAGATTCATGCGATTGAATTTGAATGGATCGTACGAAGGAATTAGAATGGATCGTACGAAGGAATTAGAATAGATCATACGAAGAAATTAGAATGGATCGTACAAATGAATTAGAATGGATCGTATGAATGAATTAGAATGGATCGTGCGAATGAAATAAAATGGATCGTATGAATGAAATAGAATGGATCGTATGAATTAGAATGGATCGTACGAATGAAATAGAATGGATCGTACGAATGAATTAGAATAGATTGTGCGAATGGATTAGAATGGTTCATACGATTGAGTAAGAATGGATTGTACGAATGAAATAGAATAGATCGTACGAATGAATTAGAATGGATCATGCTAATGAATTAGAATTGATCGTACGAATGAATTAGAATAGATTGTGCGAATGAATTAGAATGGATCGTACAAATGAATTGGAATGGATACATTCATGCGAATGAATTAGAATGGATCGTATGAATGAATTAGAGTGGATACATTCGTACAAATAAATTAGAATGGATCATACGAATGAATTAGAATGGATACATTCGTGCGAATGAATTAGAATGGATCATATGAATGAATTAGAATGGATCGTTTGAGTGAATGCGAATGGATCGTGCGAATGAATTAGAATGGATTGTACGAATGAATTAGAATGGATCGTACGAATGAATTAGAAAGGATACATTCGAATTCATTCGTACGATCCATTCTAATTCCTTCGTACGATCCATATTCTAATTCATTCGCACGATCCATTCTAATTCATTCGCACGATCTATTCTAATTCATTCGTACGATCCATTCTAATTCATTCGCACGATCCATTCTAATTCATCCATACGATCCATTCTATTTCATTCGTACGATCCATTCTTACTCATTCGTACGATCCATTCTAATTCATTTGCACGAAGGTATCCATTCTAATTCATTCGTACTATCCATTCTAATTCATTCGTACGATCCATTCTAATTCATTCGCACGATCCATTCTAATCTATTCATACGATCCATTCTATTTCATTCGTACGATCCATTTTTACTCATTCGTACGATCCATTCTAATTCATTTGTGCGAATGAATTAGAATCGATCGTACGAATGAATTAGAATGGATCATGCGAATGAATTAGAATGGATCGTGCGAATGAATTAGAATAGATCGTTCGAATGAAATAGAATGGATTGTACGAATGAGATAGAATGGATCGTACGAATGAATTAGAATGGATACATTCATGCGAATGAATTAGAATGGATCATACGAATGAATTAGAATGGATTCATTCGTGCGAATGAATTAGAATGGATCGTACGAATGAGTAAGAATGAATCGTACGAATGAATTAGAATGGATTGAATTAGAATGAATCGTACGAATGAATTAGAATGGATCGTACGAATGAATTAGAATGGATCGTACGAATGAATTAGAATGGATTGAATTAGAATGAATCGTACGAATGAATTAGAATGAATCATACCGTATGAATGAATTAGAATGGATCATACGAAGGAATTAGAATGGATCGTACGAATGAATTAGAATGGATCGTACGAAGGAATTAGAATGGATCGTACGAAGGAATTAGAATGGATAGTACGAATGAATTAGAATGGATACCTTCGTGCAAATGAATTAGAATGGATCGAACGAATGAGTAAGAATGGATCGTACAAATAAAATAGAATGGATCGTATGAATGAATTAGAATGGATCGTACGAATGAATTAGAATGGATCATACGAATGAATTAGAATAGATTGTGCGAATGAATTAGAATGGATCGTACGAATGAATTAGAATGGATCGTACGAATGAATTAGAATGGATCGTATGAATGAATTAGAATGGATCGTGCGAATGAATTAGAATGGATCGTACGAATGAAATAGAATGGATTCGCACGAATGTATCCATTCTAATTCATTCGTACGATCCATTCTAATTCATTCGTACAATCCATTATAATTCATTCGCACGATCCATTCGCATTCACTCAAACGATCCATTCTAATTCATTCATATGATCCATTCTAATTCATTCGTACGAATGTATCCATTCTAATTCATTCGTACGATCCATTCTAATTCATTTGTACGAATGTATCCACTCTAATTCATTCATACGATCCATTCTAATTCATTCACACGAATGTATCCATTCCAATTCATTTGCACGAATGTATCCATTCTAATTCATTCGTATGATCCATTCTAATTCATTCGTACGTTCTATTCTAATTCATTCGTAAGATCCATTCTAATTCATTCATACGATCTATTCTAATTCATTCATACAATCCATTCTAATACGAATGAATTAGAATGGATCGTATGAATGAATTAGAATGGATCGTGCGAATGAATTAGAATGGATTATATGAATGAAATAGAATCGATCAAACGAATGAAATAGAATGGATCGTACGAAGGAATTAGAATGGATCGTATGAATGAATTAGAGTGGATACATTCGTCCGAATGAATTCGAATAGATCGTGCGAATGAGTTAGAATGGATTGTACGAATGAATTAGAATGGATCGTACGAATGAAATAGAATGGATCGTACGAATGAATTAGAATGGATACATTCGTGCAAAAGAAATAGAATGGATTATATGAATGAATTAGAATGGATCGTGTGAATGAATTAGAATGGATCATACGAATGAATTATAATGGATACATTCGTGCGAATGAATTAGAATGGATCGTGCGAATGAATTAGAATAGATCGTACGAATGAATTAGAATGGATCGTATGAATGAATTAGAATGGATCGTGCGAATGAATTAGAATGGATCGTGCGAATGAATTAGAATGGATCGTACGAATGAATTAGAATGGATCGTATGAATGAAATAGATTGGATCGTATTAATGAATTAGAATGGATCGTACAAATGAATTAGAATAGATCGTACGAATGAATTAGAATGGATACGAATGGATCGTATGAATGAGTAAGAATGGATTGTACGAATGAAATAGAATGGATTGTACGAATGAATTAGAATGGATACATTCGTGCGAATGAATTAGGATGGATCGTATGAATGAATTAGAATAGATTATGCGAATGAATTAGAATGGATTGTACGAATGAATTAGAATGGATACATTCATGCGAATGAATTAGAATGGATCATATGAATGAATTAGAATGGATCGTATGAGTGAATTAGAATGGATACGAAGGAATTAGAATGGATCGTACGAAGGAATTAGAATGGAGAATGGATCGTGCGAATGAATTAGAATGGATCGTGCGATAAGAATGGATCGTACGAATGAAATAGAATAGATCGTACGGATAAATGAATTTGGATCGTGCTAATGAATTAGAATGGATCGTATGAATGAATTAGAATGGATCGTACTAATAAATTAGAATAGATTGTGCGAATGAATTAGAATGGATCGTACGAATGAATTAGAAAGGATATATTCGTGCGAATGAATTAGAATAGATCGTATGAATGAATTAGATTGGATCGTATTAATGAATTAGAATGGATCGTGCGAATGAATTAGAATGGATCGTACGAATGAATTAGAATGGATAGATTCGTGCGAATGAATTTCAATGGATCGTACGAAGGAATTAGAATGGATCGTACGAAGGAATTAGAATAGATCATACGAAGAAATTAGAATGGATCGTACGAATGAATTAGAATGGATCGTATGAATGAATTAGAATGGATCGTGCGAATGAATTAAAATGGATCGTATGAATGAAATAGAATGGATCGTATGAATTAGAATGGATCGTATGAATGAAATAGAATGGATCGTACGAATGAATTAGAATAGATTGTGCGAATGGATTAGAATGGATCATACGATTGAGTAAGAATGGATTGTACGAATAAAATAGAATAGATCGTACGAATGAATTAGAATGGATCATGCTAATGAATTAGAATTGATCGTACGAATGAATTAGAATGGATTGAATTAGAATGAATCGTATGAATGAATTAGAATGAATCATACCATACGAATGAATTAGAATGGATCATACGAAGGAATTAGAATGGATCGTACGAATGAATTAGAATGGATCGTACGAATGAATTAGAATGGATCGTACGAAGGAATTAGAATGGATCGTACGAAGGAATTAGAATGGATACCTTCGTGCAAATGAATTAGGATGGGTCGTACGAATGAGTAAGAATGGATCGTACGAATGAGTAAGAATGGATCGTACAAATGAAATAGAATGGATCGTATGAATGAATTAGAATGGATTGTGCGAATGAATTAGAATGGATCGTACGAATGAATTAGAATAGATTGTGCGAATGAATTAGAATGGATCGTACGAATGAATTAGAATGGATCGTATGAATGACTTAGAATGGATCGTTTGAATAAATTAGAATGGATCGTGCGAATGAATTAGAATGGATCGTACGAATGAAATAGAATGGATTCGCACGAATGTATCCATTCTAATTCATTCGTACGATCCATTCTAATTCATTCGTACAATCCATTCTAATTCATTCGCACGATCCATTCGCATTCACTCAAACGATCCATATGAATGAATTAGAATGGATCGTTTGAGTGAATGCAAATGGATCGTGCGAATGAATTAGAATAGATTGTACGAATGAATTAGAATGGATCGTACGAATGAATTAGAATGGATACATTCGTGCGAATCCATTCTATTTCATTCGTATGATCCATTCTAATTCATTCGCACGATCCATTCTAATTCATTCATACGATCCATTCTAATTCAATCGTACGATCCATTCTAATTCATTCGTACGATCCATTCTAATTCATTCGCACAATCTATTCTAATTCATTCGTACGATCCATTCTAATTCATTCGCACGATCCATTCTAATTCATTCATACGATCCATTCTATTTCATTCGTACGATCCATTCTTACTCATTCGTATGATCCATTCTAATTCATTTGCCCGAAGGTATCCATTCTAATTCATTCGTACTATCCATTCTAATTCTTTCGTACGATCCATTCTAATTCCTTCATACGAATGACTTAGAATGGATCGTGCGAATGAATTAGAATGGATCGTACGAATGAAATAGAATGGATTGTACGAATGAGATAAAATGGATCGTACGAATGAATTAGAATGGATACATTCATGCGAATGAATTAGAATGGATCATACGAATGAATTAGAATGGATTCATTCGAGCGAATGAATTAGAATGGATCGTACAAATGAATTAGAATGGATTGAATTAGAATGAATCGTACGAATGAATTAGAATGGATCGTACGAATGAATTAGAATGGATCGTACGAATGAATTAGAATGGATTGAATTAGAATGAATCGTACGAATGAATTAGAATGAATCATACCGTACGAATGAATTAGAATGGATCATACGAAGGAATTAAAATGGATCGTACGAATGAGTTAGAATGGATCGTACGAATGAATTAGAATGGATCGTACGATGGAATTAGAATGGATAGTACAAATGAATTAGAATGGATACCTTCTTGCAAATGAATTAGAATGGATCGTACGAATGAGTAAGAATGGATCGTACGAATGAAATAGAATGGATCGTATGAATGAATTAGAATGGATCGTGCGAATGAATTAGAATGGATCGTACGAATGAATTAGAATAGATTGTACGAATGAATTAGAATGGATCGTACGAATGAATTTGAATGGATCGTACGAATGAATTAGAATGGATCGTATAAATGAATTAGAATGGATCATGCGAATGAATTAGAATGGATCGTACGAATGAAATAGAATGGATTCGCACGAATGTATCCATTCTAATTCATTCGTACGATCCATTCTAATTCATTCGTACAATCCATTCTAATTCATTCACACGATCCATTCGCATTCACTCAAACGATCCATTCTAATTTATTCATATGATCCATTCTAATTCATTCGCACAAATGTATCCATTCTAATTCATTCGTACGATCCATTCTAATTCATTTGTACGAATGTATCCACTCTAATTCATGCATACGATCCATTTTAATTCATTCGCACGAATGTATCCATTCCAATTCATTCATACGATCCATTCTAATTCATTCGCACAATCTATTCTAATTCATTCGTACGACCAATTCTAATTCATTAGCATGATCCATTCTAATTCATTCGTACGATCTATTCTATTTCATTCGTACAATCCATTCTTACTCAATCGTATGATCCATTCTAATCCATTCGCACAATCCATTCTAATTCATTCGTACGATCCATTCTATTTCATTCGTACGATCCATTCTAATTCATACGATCCATTCTATTTCATTCATACGATCCATTTTAATTCATTCGTACGACCCATTCTAATTCATTCGCACGATCCATTCTAAATCATTCGTACGATCTTTTCTATTTCATTCGTACAATCCATTCTAATTCATTCATACGATCCATTCTAATTCATTCATACGATCCATTCTAATTCATTCGTATGAATGATCGTGCTAATGAATTAGAATGGATCGTACGAATGAATTAGAATGGATCGTACTAATGAATTAGAATGGATCGTGCGAATGAATTAGAATGGATCGTATTAATGATATAGAATGGATCGTGCGAATGAATTAGAATGGATCATATGAATGAATTAGAATGGATCGTATGAATGAATTAGAATGGATCGTGCGAATAAATTAGAATGGATCGTATGAATGAATTAGAATAGATTGTGCGAATGAATTAGAATGGATCGTACGAATGAATTAGAATGGATACATTCGTGCGAATAAATTAGAATGGATCGTATGAATGAATTAGAATCGATCGTACGAATGAATTAGAATGGATCATGCGAATGAATTAGAATGGATCGTGCGAATGAATTGGAATGGATCGTACGAATGAAATAGAATGGATTGTACGAATAAGATAGAATGGATCGTACGAATGAATTAAAATGGATACATTCATGCGAATGAATTAGAATGGATCATACAAATGAATTAGAATGGATTCATTCGTGCGAATGAATTAGAATGGATCGTACGAATGAATTAGAGTGGATACATTTGTACAAATGAATTAGAATGGATCGTACGAATGAATTAGAATGGATACATTCGTGCGAATGAATTAGAATGGATCATATGAATGAATTAGAATGGATCGTTTGAGTGAATACGAATGGATCTTGCGAATGAATTAGAATGGATCGTACGAATGAAATAGAATGGATTGAAATAGAATGAATCGTACGAATGAATTAGAATGAATCATACCGTACGAATGAATTAGAATGGATCATACGAAGGAATTAGAATGGATCGTACGAATGAATTAGAATGGATTCGCACGAATGTATCCATTCTAATTCATTCGTACGATCCATTCTAATTCATTCATACAATCCATTCTAATTCATTTGCACGATCCATTCGCATTCACTCAAACGATCCATTCTAATTCATTCATATGATCCATTCTAATTCATTCGCACGAATGTATCCATTCTAATTCATTCGTACGATCCATTCTAATTCATTTGTACGAATGTATCCACTCTAATTCATTCATACGATCCATTCTAATTCATTCGTACGATCCATTCTAATTCATTCGCACGATCCATTCTAATTCATTCGCATGATCCATTCTAATTCATTCGTACGATCGATTCTAATTCATTCATACGATCCATTCTAATTCATTCGCACGAATGTATCCATTCTAATTCATTCGTACGATCCATTCTAATTCATTAGTACGATCCATTCTATTTCATTCATACGATCCATTCTAATTCTACGAATAAATTAGAATGGATCGTACGAATGAATTAGAAAGGATACATTCGTGCGAATGAATTAGAATAGATCGTATGAATGAAATAGATTGGATCGTATTAATTAATTAGAATGGATCGTGCGAATGAATTAGAATGGATCGTACGAATGAATTAGAATGAATAGATTCGTGCGAATGAATTTGAATGGATCGTACGAAGGAATTAGAATGGATCGTACGAAGGAATTAGAATAGATCATACGAAGAAATTAGAATGGATCGTACGAATGAATTAGAATGGATCGTATGAATGAATTAGAATGGATCATGCGAATGAATTAAAATGGATCGTATGAATGAAATAGAATGGATCGTATGAATTAGAATGGATCGTACGAATGAAATAGAATGGATCGTACGAATGAATTAGAATAGATTGTGCGAATGGATTAGAATGGATCATACGATTGAGTAAGAATGGATTGTACGAATGAAATAGAATAGATCGTACGAATGAATTAGAATGGATCATGCAAATGAATTAGAATTGATCGTACGAATGAATTAGAATAGATTGTGCAAATGAATTAGAATGGATCGTACGAATGAATTGGAATGGATCGTACGAATGAATTAGAATATATTGTGCGAATGAATTAGAATGGATCGTACGTATGAATTAGAATGGATCGTACGAATGAATTAGAATGGATCATATGAATGAATTAGATTGGATCGTATGAATGAATTAGAATGGATTGTACGAATGAAATAGAATAGATCGTACGAATGAATTAGAATGGATCGTGCGAATGAATTAGAATGGGTCGTACGAATGAATTAGAATGGATACACGATCCAGATCCATTCTAATTCATTCGCACAATCTATTCTAATTCATTCATACGATCCATTCTAATTCATTCGCACGATCCATTCTAATTCATTCATATGATCCATTCTAATTCATTCGTACGATCTATTCTATTTCATTCGTACAATCCATTCTTACTCAATCGTACGATCCATTCTAATTCATACGATCCATTCTATTTCATTCATACGATCCATTCTAATTCATTCATACGATCCATTCTATTTCATTCGTACGATCCATTCTTACTCATTCGTACGATCCATTCTAATTCATTTGCACGAAGGTATCCATTCTAATTCATTCGTACTATCCATTCTAATTCCTTCGTACGATCCATTCTAATTCCTTCGTACGATCCATTCTAATTCATTCCCATGAATGTATCTATTCTAATTTTGGATCGTATGAATGAATTAGAATGGATCGTACGAATGAGTAAGAATGGATCGTACGAATGAATTAGAATGGATCGTACGAATGAATTAGAATGGATACATTCGTGCGAATGAATTAGAATGGATCGTATGAATGAATTAGAATCGATCGTACGAATGAATTAGAATGGATCATGCGAATGAATTAGAATGGATCGTGCGAATGAATTAGAATGGATCGTACGAATGAAATAGAATGGATTGTACGAATGAGATAGAATGGATCGTATGAATGAATTAGAATGCATACATTCATGCGAATGAATTAGAATGGATCATACGAATGAATTAGAATGGATTCATTCGTGCGAATGAATTAGAATGGATTGTACGAATGAGTAAGAATAGATTGTACGAATGAATTAGAATGGATTGAATTAGAATGAATCGTACGAATGAATTAGAATGGATCGTACGAATGAATTAGAATGGATCGTACGAATGAATTAGAATGGATTGAATTAGAATGAATCGTACGAATGAATTAGAATGAATCTTACCGTACGAATGAATTAGAATGGATCATACGAAGGAATTAGAATGGATCGTATGAATGAATTAGAATGGATCGTACGAATGAATTAGAATGGATCGTACGAAGGAATTAGAATGGATCGTACGAAGGAATTAGAATGGATAGTACGAATGAATTAGAATGGATACCTTCGTGCAAATGAATTAGAATGGATTGTACGAATGAGTAAGAATGGATCGTACAAATGAAATAGAATGGATCGTATGAATGAATTAGAATGGATCATGCGAATGAATTAGAATGGATACATTCGTGCGAATGAATTACAATGGATCGTATGAATGAATTAGATTGGATTGTATGAATGAATTAGAATGGATCGTGCGAATGAATTAGAATGGATCGTATGAATGAATTAGAATGGATCATTTGAATGAATTAGAAGGGATCGTACCTATGAATTAGAATGGGTCATACGAATGAAATAGAATGGATCGTATGAAGGAATTAAAAAGGATCGTACAAACGAATTAGAATGGATCGTATGAATGAAATAGAATAGATCGTACGAATGAATTAGAATGGATCGTATGAATGAATTAGATTGGATCGTATGAATGAATTAGAATGGATTGTACGAATGAAATAGAATAGATCGTACGAATGAATTAGAATGGATCGTGCGAATGAATTAGAATGGGTCATACGAATGAATTAGAATGGATCATACGAATGAATTAGAATGGATACATTCGTGCAAAAGAAGTAGAATGGATTGTATTAATGAATTAGAATGGATCGTACGAATGAATTAGACGTACGATCCATTCTAATTCATTCGTACAATCTATTCTAATTCATTCGTACGATCCATTCTAATTTATTCGTACAATCCATTCTAATTCATTCGCACGAATGTATCCATTCTAATTCATTCGTACGATCCATTCTAATTCTTTCATACGATCTATTCTAATTCATTCGTACGATCCATTCTAATTCCTTCGTACGAATGTATCTACTCTAATTCATTCATACGATCCATTCTAATTCATTCGCACGATCCATTCTAATTCATACGTACGATCCATTCTAATTCATTCTTATGATCCATTCTAATTCATTCGTACGATCCATTCTAATTCATTCGCACGATCTATTCTAATTCATTCATACAATCCATTCTATTTCATTCGTACGATCCATTCTAATTCATTCGCAAGATCTATTCTAATTCATTCATACGATCCAATCTAATTCATTCATACGATCCATTCAAATTCATTAATACGATCCAATCTAATTCATTCATACGATCCATTCTAATTCCTTCGTACGATCCATTCTAATTCATACGATCTATTCTAATTCATTCGTACGATCCATTCTAATTCATTCGTACGATCCATTCTAATTCATTCGTACGATCCATTCTAATTCATTCGCACGATCCATTCTAATTCATTCATACGATCCAATCTAATTCATTCATACGATCCATTCTAATTCATTCGCACGAATGTATCCATTCTAATTCATTCGCACGATCCATTCTAATTCATACATATAATCCATTCTAATTCTTTCATATGATCCATTCTAATACATTCGCACGATCCATTCTTACTCATTCGTACGATCCATTCTAATTCATTCGCACGATCCATTCTAATTGATTAATACGATCCATTCTAATTCATTCGTACGATCCATTCTAATTCATTCGTACGATTCATTCTAATTCAATCCATTCTAATTCATTCGTACGATCCATTCTTACTCATTCGTACGATCCATTCTAATTCATTCGCACGAATGAATCCATTCTAATTCATTCGCACGAATGTATCCATTCTAATTCATTCGTACGATCCATTCTATCTCATTCGTACAATCCATTCTATTTCATTCGTACGATCCATTCTAATTCATTCGCACGATCCATTCTAATTCATTCGAATGATCCATTGTAATTCATTCGTACGATCGATTCTAATTCATTCATACGATCCATTCTAATTCATTCGCACGAATGTATCCATTCTAATTCATTCGTACGATCCATTCTAATTCATTCGCACAATCTATTCTAATTCATTCATACGATCCATTCTAATTCATACGTAAGATCCATTCTTCTTCATTTATACGATCCAATCTAATTCATTCATACAATCCATTCTAATTCATTCGCACGAATTTATCCATTCGAACTCGTTCGTATGATCCAGTCGAATTCATTCGCACGAATGTATCCATTCTAATTCATTCGTACGATCCATTCCGTGCGAATGAATTAGAATGCATCGTACGAATGAATTAGAATGGATATATTCGTGCGAATGAATTAGAATGGATCGTATGAATGAATTAGAATATGGATCGTACGAAGGAATTAGAATGGATCGTACGAATGAATTCGAATGTATCCTTTCTGATTCATTCGTACGATCCATTCTAATTCCTTCGTACGATCCATTCTAATTCATTCGTACGATCAATTCTAATTCATTTGCATGATCCATTCTAATTCATTTGTACGATCCATTCGTATCCATTCTAATTCATTCGTACGATCTATTCTAATTCATTCGTACGATCCATTCTAATTCATTAATACGATCCAATCTAATTCATTCATACGATCCATTCTAACTCATTCGTACGATCCATTCTAATTCATTCGTACGATCTATTCTAATTCATGGATCGTGCGAATGAATTAGAAAGGATCGTACGAATGAATTAGAATGGATCGTATGAATGAATTAGATTGGATCGTATTAATGAATTAGAATGGATCGTACGAATAAATTAGAATAGATCGTACGAATGAATTAGAATGGATCGTACGAATGAAATAGAATGGATTGTACGAATGAATTAGAATGGATACATTCGTGCGAATGAATTAGGATGGATCGTATGAATGAATTAGAATAGATTGTGCGAATGAATTAGAATGGATCGTACGAATGAATTAGAATGGATACATTCATGCGAATGAATTAGAATGGATCGTATGAATGAATTAGAATGGATCGTATGAGTGAATTAGAATGGATACGAAGGAATTAGAATGGATCGTACAAAGGAATTAGAATGGAGAATGGATCGTGCGAATGAATTAGAATGGATCGTGCGATAAGAATGGATCGTACGAATGAAATAGAATAGATCGTACGGATAAATGAATTTGGATCGTGCTAATGAATTAGAATGGATCGTACGAATGAATTAGAATGGATCGTACTAATGAATTAGTATAGATTGTGCGAATGAATTAGAATGGATCGTACGAATGAATTAGAAAGGATATATTCGTGCGAATGAATTAGAATAGATCGTATAAATGAATTAGATTTGATCGTATTAATGAATTAGAATGGATCGTGCGAATGAATTAGAATGGATCGTACGAATGAATTAGAATGGATAGATTCGTGCGAATGAATTTGAATGGATCGTACGAAGGAATTAGAATGGATCGTATGAAGGAATTAGAATAGATCATACGAAGAAATTAGAATGGATCGTACGAATGAATTAGAATGGATCGTTTGAATGAATTAGAATGGATCGTGCGAATGAATTAAAATGGATCGTATGAATGAAATAGAATGGATCGTATGAATTAGAATGGATCGTACGAATGAAATAGAATGGATCGTACGAATGAATTAGAATAGATTGTGCGAATGGATTAGAATGTATCATACGATTGAGTAAAAATGGATTGTACGAATGAAATAGAATAGATCGTACGAATGAATTAGAATGGATCATGCTAATGAATTAGAATTGATCGTACGAATGAATTAGAATAGATTGTGCGAATGAATTAGAATGGATCGTACGAATGAATTGGAATGGATACATTCGTGCGAATGAATTAGAATGGATCGTATGAATGAATTAGAGTGGATACATTCGTACAAATGAATTAGAATGGATCGTACGAATGAATTAGAATGGATACATTCATGCGAATGAATTAGAATGGATCATATGAATAAATTAGAATGGATCGTTTGAGTGAATGCGAATGGATCGTGCAAATGAATTAGAATGGATTGTACGAATGAATTAGAATGGATCGTACGAATGAATTAGAATGGATACATTCGTGCGAATCCATTCTATTTCATTCGTACGATCTATTCTAATTCATTCGCACGATCCATTCTAATTCATTCATACGATCCATTCTAATTCATTCGTACGATCCATTCTAATTCATTCGTACGATCCATTCTAATTCATTCGCACAATCTATTCTAATTCATTCGTACGATCCATTTTAATTCATTCGCATGATCCATTCTAATTCATTCATACGATCCATTCTATTTCATTCGTACGATCCATTCTTACTCATTCGTACGATCCATTCTAATTCATTTGCACGAAGGTATCCATTCTAATTCATTCGTACTATCTATTCTAATTCCTTCGTACGATCCATTCTAATTCGTTCGTACGATCCATTCTAATTCATTCGTACGATCCATTCTAATTCATTCGTACGATCCATTCTAATTCCTTCGTATGATCCATTCTAATTCATTCGTATGGTATGATTCATTCTAATTTATTCGTACGATTCATTCTAATTCAATCCATTCTAATTCATTCATACGATCCATTCTAATTCATTCGTACGATCCATTCTAATTCATTCGTACGATTCATTCTAATTCAATCCATTCTAATTCATTTGTACGATCCATTCTTACTCATTCGTACGATCCATTCTAATTCATTCGCACGAATGAATCCATTCTAATTCATTCGTATGATCCATTCTAATTTATTCGCATGAATGTATCCATTCTCATTCATTCGTACGATCCATTCTATCTCATTCGTACAATCCATTCTATTTCATTCGTACGATCCATTCTAATTCATTCGCATGATCCATTCTAATTCATTCATATGATCCATTCTAATTCATTCGTACGATCCATTCTAATTCATTCATACGATCCATTCTAATTCATTCGCACGAATGTATCCATTCTAATTCATTCATACGATCCATTCTAATTCATTCGCACAATCTATTCTAATTCATTCATACGATACATTTTAATTTATTCGCACGATCCATTCTAATTCATTCATACGATCTATTCTAATTCATTCATATGATCCATTCTAATTCATTCGCACGATCCATTCTTACTCATTCGTACGATCCATTCTAATTCATTCGCACGATCCATTCTAATTCATTAATACGATCCATTCTAATTCATTCGCACGATCCATTCTAATTCATTCACACTCATACGATCCATTCTAATTCATTCGCACGAATGTATCCTTTCTAATTCATTCGTACGATCCATTCTAATTCATTCGCACAATCTATTCTAATTCATTCGAACGATCCATTCTAATTTATTCGTACGATCCATTCTAATTAATTCGCACGATCCATTCTAATTCATTCGCACGATCCATTCTAATTCATTCGCACGATCCATTCTAATTCATTAGCACGATCCATTCTAATTCATTCGTACGATCCATTCTATTTCATTAATACGATTCATTCTAATTCATTCGCACGAATGTATCCATTCTAATTCATTAATACGATCCAATCTAATTCATTCATACGAATGAATTAGAATGGATACATTCGTGCAAAAGAAATAGAATGGATTGTATGAATGAATTAGAATGGATCGTGTGAATGAATTAGAATGGATCATACGAATGAATTAGAATGAATACATTCGTGCGAATGAATTAGATTGGATCGTGCGAATGAATTAGAATGGATCGTTTGAATGAATTAGAATGGATCATATGAATGAATTAGAATGGATCGTGCGAATGAATTAGAATGGATCGTGCGAATGAATTAGAATGGATCGTATGAATGAATTAGATTGGATCGTATTAATGAATTAGAATGGATCGTACGAATGAATTAGAATAGATCGTACGAATGAATTAGAATGGATACGAATGGATCGTACGAATGAGTAAGAATGGATCGTACGAATGAAATAGAATGGATTGTACGAATGAATTAGAATGGATACATTCGTGCGAATGAATTAGGATGGATCGTATGAATGAATTAGAATGGATCGTACGAATGAATTAGAATGGATCGTATGAATGAATTAGAATGGATCGTATGAGTGAATTAGAATGGATACGAAGGAATTAGAATGGATCGTACGAAGGAATTAGAATGGAGAATGGATCGTGCGAATGAATTAGAATGGATCGTGCGATAAGAATGGATCGTACGAATGAAATAGAATAGATCGTACGGATAAATGAATTTGGATCGTGCTAATGAATTAGAATGGATCGTACGAATGAATTAGAATGGATCGTACTAATGAATTAGAATAGATTGTGCGAATGAATTAGAATGGATCGTACGAATGAATTAGAAAGGATATATTCGTGCGAATGAATTAGAATAGATCGTATGAATGAATTAGATTGGATCGTATTAATGAATTAGATTGGATCGTGCGAATGAATTAGAATGGATCGTACGAATGAATTAGAATGGATACATTCATGCGAATGAATTAGAATGGATCATATGAATGAATTAGAATGGATCGTTTGAGTGAATGCGAATGGATCGTGCGAATGAATTAGAATGGATTGTACGAATGAATTAGAATGGATCGTACGAATGAATTAGAATGGATACATTCGTGCGAATCCATTCTATTTCATTCGTACGATCCATTCTAATTCATTCGCACGATCCATTCTAATTCATTCATACGATCCATTCTAATTCATTCGTACGATCTATTCTAATTCATTCATACGATCCATTCTAATTCATTCGTACGATCTATCCTATTTCATTCGTACAATCCATTCTTACTCAATCGTATGATCCATTCTAATCCATTCGCATAATCTATTCTAATTCATTCGTACGATCCATTCTATTTCATTCGTACGATCCATTCTAATTCATACGATCCATTCTATTTCATTCATACGATCCATTTTAATTCATTCGCACGATCCATTCTAATTCATTCATACGATCCATTCTAATTCATTAATATGATCCATTCTAATTCATTCGTACGACGCACGATCCATTCTAATTCATTCGTACAATCCATTCTAATTCATACGATCCATTCTATTTCATTCATACGATCCATTCTAATTCATTCGCACGATCCATTCTAATTCATTCATACGATCTATTCTAATTCATTCATACAATCCATTCTAATTCCTTCGTACGATCCATTCTAATTCATTCGCACAATCTATTCTAATTCATTCATACGATCCATCCTAATTCATTCGCACGAATGTATCCATTCTAATTCATTCGTACAATCCATTCTATTTCATTCGTACGATCCATTCTTACTCATTCGTACGATCAATTCGTATCCATTCTAATTCATTCGTACGATCTATTCTAATTCATTCATACGATCCATTCTAATTCATTAATACGATCCAATCTAATTCATTCATACGATCCATTCTAATTCATTCGTACGATCCATTCTAATTCATTCGCACGATCCATTCTAATTCATTCGCACGAACCATTCTAATTCATTCGTACGATCCATTCTAATTCATTCGTACGATCCATTCTAATTCATTCGCACGATCCATTCTAATTCATTCGCACGAATGTATCCATTCTAATTCATTCGTATGATCCATTTTAATTCATTCACACGATCCATTCTAATTCATTCATACAATCCATTCTATTTCTTTTGCATGAATGTATCCATTCTAATTCATTCGTACGATCCATTCTATTTCATTCGTACGATCCATTCTAATTCATTCGTACAATCCATTCTAATTCATTCGCACGATCTATTCGAATTCATTCGCACGAATGTATCCACTCTAATTCATTCATACGATCCATTCTAATTCCTTCGTACGATCCATTCTATTTCATTCGTATGATCCATTCTATTTCATTCATATAATCCATTCTAATTCATTCGTATGATCCATTCTAATTCATTCGCACGATCCATTCTAATTCATTCATACAATCCATTCTAATTCTTTTGCACGAATGTATCCATTCTAATTCATTCGTTCGATCCATTCTAATTCATTCGTACGATCCATTCTAATTCATTCGCACGATCCATTCTAATTCATGCATACGATCCAATCTAATTCATTCATACGATCCATTCTAATTCATTCGCACGAATGTATCCATTCTAATTCATTCGTACATGTATGAATGAATTAGAATGGATCGTACGAATGAATTAGAGTTGATACATTCGTGCGAATGAATTAGAATGGATCGTACGAATGAATTAGATTGGATCGTATGAATGAATTATAATGGATCATGTGAATTAATTAGAATAGATCATACGAATGAATTAGAATGGATCGTACGAATGAATTAGAATGGATACATTCGTGCAAAAGAATTAGAATGGATTGTATAAATGAATTAGAATGGTTCGTGCGAATGAATTAGAATGGATACATTCGTGCGAATGAATTAGAATGGATCGTATGAATGAATTAGATTGGATCGTATGAATGTATTAGAATGGATCGTGGGAATGAATTAGAATGGATCGTACAAATGAATTAGAATGGATCGTTTGAATGAATTAGAATGGATCGTATTTATGAATTAGAATGGGTCATACGAATGAAATAGAATGGATCGTACGAAGGAATTAGAAAGGATCGTACAAACGAATTAGAATGGATCGTATGAATGAAATAGAATAGATCGTACGAATGAATTAGAATGGATCGTATGAATGAATTAGATTGGATCGTATGAATGAATTAGAATGGATTGTACGAATAAAATAGAATAGATCGTACGAATGAATTAGAATGGATCGTGCGAATGAATTAGAATGGGTCATACGAATGAATTAGAATGGATACACTATCCAGATCCATTCTAATTCATTCGCACAATCTATTCTAATTCATTCGTAGGATCCATTCTAATTCATTACTACGATCCATTCTAATTCATTTTTTCGATCCATTCGAATTCATTCATACGATCCATTCTAATTCATTCGCACGATCCATTCTAATTCATTCATACGATCCATTCTAATTCATTCATATGTATCCATTCTAATTCATTCATACGATCCATTCTAATTCTACGATCCATTCTTACTCATTCGTATTATCCATTTTAATTCATTCACACGAATGTATCAACTCTAATTCATTCGTATGATCCATTCTAATTCATTCGCACGAATGTATCCATTCTAATTCATTCGTACGATCCATTCTAATTCATTCGTACGATCCATTCTAATTCATTCGTATGAATGGATCGTGCGAATGAATTAGAATGGATTGTACGAATGAATTAGAATGGATCGTACGAATGAATTAGAATGGATCGTACGAAGGAATTAGAATGGATCGTACGAAGGAATTAGAATGGATAGTACGAATGAATTAGAATGGATACCTTCGTGCAAATGAATTAGAATGGATCGTACGAATGAGTAAGAATGGATCGTACGAATGAAATAGAATGGATCGTATGAATGAATTAGAATGGATCGTGCGAATGAATTAGAATGGATCGTACGAATGAATTAGAATAGATTGTGCGAATGAATTAGAATGGATCGTACGAATGAATTAGAATGGATCGTACGAATGAATTAGAATGGATCGTATGAATGAATTAGAATGGATCGTGCGAATGAATTAGAATGGATCGTACGAATGAAATAGAATGGATTGTACGAATGAAATAGATTAGATCGTGCGAATGAATTAGAATAGATCGTATGAATGAATTAGATTGGATCGTATTAATGAATTAGAATGGATCGTACGAATGAATTAGAATGGATCGTACGAATGAATTAGAATGGATACATTCGTGCAAAAGAATTAGAATGGATTGTATGAATGAATTAAAATGGATCGTGCGAATGAATTAGAATGGATACATTCGTATGAATGAAATAGAATGGATCGTATGAATTAGAATGGATCGTACGAATGAAATAGAATGGATCATACGAATGAATTAGAATAGATTGTGCGAATGGATTAGAATGGATCATACGATTGGGTAAGAATGGATTGTATGAATGAAATAGAATAGATCGTACGAATGAATTAGAATGGATCATGCTAATGAATTAGAATTGATCGTACGAATGAATTAGAATAGATTGTGCGAATGAATTAGAATGGATCCTACGAATGAATTGGAATGGATACATTCGTGCGAATGAATTAGAATGGATCGTATGAATGAATTAGAGTGGATACATTCATACAAATGAATTAGAATGGATCGTACGAATGAATTAGAATGGATACATTCGTACGAATGAATTAGAATGGATCATATGAATGAATTAGAATGGATCGTTTGAGTGAATGCGAATGGATCGTGCGAATGAATTAGAATGGATTGTACGAATGAATTAGAATGGATCGTACGAATGAATTAGAATGGATACATTCGTGCGAATCCATTCTATTTCATTCGTATGATCCATTCTAATTCATTCGCACGATCCATTCTAATTCATTCATACGATCCATTCTAATTCATTCGTACGATCCATTCTAATTCATTCGCACGATCCATTCTAATTCATTCATACGATCCATTCTATTTCATTCGTACGATCCATTCTTACTCATTCGTATGATCCATTCTAATTCATTTGCACGAAGGTATCCATTCTAATTCATTCGTACTATCCATTCTAATTGCTTCGTACGATCCATTCTAATTCCTTCGTACGATCCATTCTAATTCATTCGTACGATCCATTCTAATTCATTCGTACGATCCATTCTAATTCCTTCTTATGATCCATTCTAATTCATTCGTACGGTATGATTCATTCTAATTCATTCGTACGATTCCTTCTAATTCAATCCATTCTAATTCATTCGTACGATCCATTCTAATTCATTCGTACGATCCATTCTAATTCATTTGTTCGATTCATTCTAATTCAATCCATTCTAATTCATTCGTACGATCCATTCTTACTCATTCGTACGATCCATTCTAATTCATTCGCACGAATGAATACATTCTAATTCATTCGTATGATCCATTCTAATTCATTCGCATGAATGTATCCATTCTAATTCATTCGTACGATCCATTCTATCTCATTCGTACAATCCATTCTATTTCATTCGTACGATCCATTCTAATTCATTCGTACGATCCATTCTAAGTCATTCGTACGAAGGAATTAGAATGGATCGTATGAAGGAATTAGAATGGATAGTACGAATGAATTAGAATGGATACCTTCGTGCAAATGAATTAGAATGGATCGTACGAATGAGTAAGAATGGATCGTACGAATGAAATAGAATGGATCGTATGAATGAATTAGAATGGATCGTGCGAATGAATTAGAATGGATCATACGAAAGAATTAGAATAGATTGTGCGAATGAATTAGAATGGATCGTACGAATGAATTAGAATGGATCGTACGAATGAATTAGAATGGATCGTATGAATGAATTAGAATGGATCGTGCGAATGAATTAGAATGGATCGTACGAATGAAATAGAATGGATTCGCACGAATGTATCCATTCTAATTCATTCGTACAATCCATTCTAATTCATTCGTACAATCCATTCTAATTCATTCGCACGATCCATTCGCATTTACTCAAACGATCCATTCTAATTCATTCATATGATCCATTCTAATTCATTCGCACGAATGTATCCATTCTAATTCATTCGTACGATCCATTCTAATTCATTTGTACGAATGTATCCACTCTAATTCATTCATACGATCCATTCAAATTCATTCGCACGATTGTATCCATTCCAATTCATTCGTACGATCCATTCTAATTCATTCACACAATCTATTCTAATTCATTCGTACGATCCATTCTAATTCATTGGCATGATCCATTCTAATTCATTCGTACGATCTATTCTATTTCATTCGTACAATCCATTCTTACTTAATCGTATGATCCATTCTAATCCATTCGCACAATCTATTCTAATTCATTCGTACGATCCATTCTATTTCATTCGTACGATCCATTCTAATTTATACGATCCATTCTATTTCATTCATACGATCCATTTTAATTCATTCGTACGACCCATTCTAATTCATTCGCACGATCCATTCTAATTCATTCGTACGATCTATTCTATTTCATTCGTACAATCCATTCTAATTCATTCATACGATCCATTCTAATTCATTCATACGATCCATTCTAATTCATTCGTATGAATGATCGTGCTAATGAATTTGACTGGATCGTACGAATGAATTAGAATGGATCGTACTAATGAATTAGAATGGATCGTGCGAATGAATTAGAATGGATCGTATTAATGAATTAGAATGGATCGTGCGAATGAATTAGAATGGATCGTACGAATGAGTAAGAATGGATCGTGCGAATGAATTAGAATAGATCATATGAATGAATTAGAATGGATCGTATGAATGAATTAGAATGGATCGTGCGAATAAATTAGAATGGATCGTATGAATAAATTAGAATAGATTGTGCGAATGAATTAGAATGGATCGTACGAATGAATTAGAATGGATACATTCGTGCAAATGAATTAGAATGGATCGTATGAATGAATTAGAATCAATCGTACGAATGAATTAGAATGGATCATGCGAATGAATTAGAATGGATCGTGCGAATGAATTAGAATGGATCGTACGAATGAAATAGAATGGATTGTACGAATGAGATAGAATGGATCGTACGAATGAATTAGAATGGATACATTCATGCGAATGAATTAGAATGGATCATACGAATGAATTAGAATGGATTCATTCGTGCGAATGAATTAGAATGGATCATACGAATGAGTAAGAATGGATCGTACGAATGAATTAGAATGGAATGAATTAGAATGGATCGTACGAATGAATTAGAATGGATCGTACGAATGAAATAGAATGGATTGAATTAGAATGAATCGTACGAATGAATTAGAATGAATCATACCGTACGAATGAATTAGAATGGATCATACGAAGGAATTAGAATGGATCGTACGAATGAATTAGAATGGATCGTACGAATGAATTAGAATGGATACCTGCGTGCAAATGAATTAGAATGGATCGTACGAATGAGTAAGAATGGATCGTACGAATGAAATAGAATGGATCGTATGAATGAATTAGAATGGATCGTGCGAACGAATTAGAATGGATCGTACGAATGAATTGGAATAGATTGTGCGAATGAATTAGAATGGATCGTACGAATGAATTAGAATGGATCGTACGAATGAATTAGAATGGATCGTGCGAATGAATTAGAATGGATCGTACGAATGAAATAGAATGGATTCGCACGAATGTATCCATTCTAATTAATTCGTACGATCCATTCTAATTCATTCGTACAATCCATTCTAATTCATTCGCACGATCCATTCGCATTCACTCAAACGATCCATTCTAATTCATTCATATGATCCATTCTAATTCATTCGCACGAATGTATCCATTCTAATTCATTCGTACGATCCATTCTAATTCATTTGTACGAATGTATCCATTCTAATTCATTCGTACGATCCATTCTAATTCATACGTACTATCCATTCTCATTCCTTCGTACGATCCATTCTAATTCCTTCGTACGATCCATTCTAATTCATTTGTACGATCCATTCTAATTCATTCGTACGATCCATTCTAATTCCTTCGTATGATCCATTCTAATTCATTCGTACGGTATGTTCACACGATCCATTCTAATTCATTCGCACGATCCATTCTAATTCATTCATACGATCCATTCTAATTCATTCTAATTTATTCGTATGTGAGTGGATCGTGTTTTTTCGTGCTAATGAATTAGAATGGATCGTACGAATGAATTAGAATGGATACATTCGTGCGAAAGAATTAGAATGGATCGTATGAATGAATTAGATTGGATCGTATAAATGAATTAGAATGGATCGTACGAATGAATTAGAATGGATCGTGCTAATGAATTAGAATGGATCGTGCGAATGAATTAGAATGGATCGTGCGAATGAATTAGAATGGATCGTACGAATGAATTAGAATGGATCGTACGAATGAATTAGAATAGATTGTGCGAATGAATTAGAATGGATCGTACGAATGAATTAGAAAGGATACATTCGTGCGAATGAATAAGAATGGATCGTATGAGTGTGAATGAATTAGAATGGATCGTGCGAATGAATTAGAATGGATCATATTAATGAATTAGAATGGATCGTGCAAATGAATTAGAATGGATCGTACAAATGAGTAAGAATGGATCGTGCGAATGAATTAGAATGGATCATATGAATGAATTAGAATGGATCGTATGAATGAATTAGAATGGATCGTGCGAATAAATTAGAATGGATCGTATGAATGAATTAGAATAGATTGTGCAAATGAATTAGAATGGATCGTACGAATGAATTAGAATGGATACATTCGTGCGAATGAATTAGAATGGATCGTATGAATGAATTAGAATCGATCGTACGAATGAATTAGAATGGATCATGTGAATGAATTAGAATGGATCGTGCGAATGAATTAGAATGGATTGTACGAATGAAATCGAATGGATTGTACGAATGAGATAGAATGGATCGTACGAATGAATTAGAATGGATACATTCATGCGAATGAATTAGAATGGATCATACGAATGAATTAGAATGGATTCATTCGTGCGAATGAATTAGAATGGATCGTACGAATGAGTAAGAATGGATCGTACGAATGAATTAGAATGGATTGAATTAGAATGAATCGTACGAATGAATTAGAATGGATCGTACGAATGAATTAGAATGGATTGAATTAGAATGAATCGTACGAATGAATTAGAATGAATCATACCGTACGAATGAATTAGAATGGATCATACGAAGGAATTAAAATGGATCATACGAATGAATTAGAATGGATCGTACGAATGAATTAGAATGGATCGTACGAAAGAATTAGAATGGATCGTACGAAGGAATTAGAATGGATAGTACGAATGAATTAGAATGGATACCTTCATGCAAATGAATTAGAATGGATCCTATGAATGAGTAAGAATGGATCGTACGAATGAAATAGAATGGATCGTATGAATGAATTAGAATGGATCGTGCGAATGAATTAGAATGGATTGTACGAATGAATTAGAATAGATTGTGCGAATGAATTAGAATGGATCGTACGAATGAATTAGAATGGATCGTACGAATGAATTAGAATGGATCGTATGAATGAATTAGAATGGATCGTGCGAATGAATTAGAATGGATCGTACGAATGAAATAGAATGGATTCGCACGAATGTATCCATTCTAATTCATTCGTACGATCCATTCTAATTCATTCGTACAATCCATTCTAATTCATTCGCACGATCCATTCGCATTCACTCAAGCGATCCATTCTAATTCATTCATATGATCCATTCTAATTCATTCGCACGAATGTATCCATTCTAATTCATTCGTACGATCCATTCTAATTCATTTGTATGAATGTATCCACTCTAATTCATTCATACGATCCATTCTAATTCATTCGAACGAATGTATCCATTCCAATTCATTCGAGCGATCCATTCTAATTCATTCGCACAATCTATTCTAATTCATTCGTACGATCAATTCTAATTCATTAGCATGATCCATTCTAATTCATTCGTAGAATCTATTCTAATTCATTAGCACGATCCAAATTCATTTATCCGTACGATCTATTCTATTTCATTCGTACGATCCATTCTTATCGCACGATCCATTCTAATTCATTCGCACGATCCATTTTCCATTCTAATTCCTTCATACGATCCATTCTAATTCCTTCGTATCCATTCTAATTCACCCATGCGATCCATTCTAATTCATTCATACGATCCATTCTAATTCATTCGCATGAATGTATCCATTCTAATTCATTCGTATGATCCATTCTAATTCATTCGCACAATCTATTCTAATTCTTTCGTGCGAATGAATCCATTCTAATTCATTCGTACGATCCATTCTAATTCATTCGTACAATCCATTCTAATTCATTCGCACGATCCATTCGCATTCACTCAAACGATCCATTCTAATTCATTCATATGATCCATTCTAATTCATTCGCACGAATGTATCCATTCTAATTCATTCGTACGATCCATTCTAATTCATTTGTACGAATGTATCCACTCTAATTCATTCATACGATCCATTCTAATTCATTCGCACGAATGTATCCATTCCAATTCATTCGTACGATCGATTCTAATTAGAATGGATCGTGTGAATGAATTAGAATGGATCATACGAATGAAACAGAATGGATACATTCGTGCGAATGAATTAGAATGGATCGTGTGAATGAATTAGAATGGATCGTACGAATGAATTAGAATGGATCGTATGAATGAATTAGAATGGATCGTGCGAATGAATTAGAATGGATCGTGCGAATGAATTAGAATGGATCGTACGAATGAATTAGAATGGATCGTATGAATGAATTAGATTGGATCGTATTAATGAATTAGAATGGATCGTACGAATGAAGTAGAATAGATCGTACGAATGAATTAGAATGGATACGAATGGATCGTACGAATGAGTAAGAATGGATCATACGAATAAAATAGAATGGATTGTACGAATGAATTAGAATGGATACATTCGTGCGAATGAATTAGAATGGATCATATGAATGAATTAGAATGGATCGTTTGAGTGAATGCGAATGGATCGTGCGAATGAATTAGAATGTATTGTACGAATGAATTAGAATGGATCGTACGAATGAATTAGAGTGGATCGTATGAATGAATTAGAATGGATCGTACGAATGAATTAGAATAGATTGTGCGAATGAATTAGAATGGATCGTACGAATGAATTGGAATGGATACATTCGTGCGAATGAATTAGAATGGATCGTATGAATGAATTAGAGTGGATACATTCGTACAAATGAATTAGAATGGATCGTACGAATGAATTAGAATGGATCGTACGAATGAATTAGAACGGATCGTACGAATGAATTAGAATGGATTGAATTAGAATGAATCGTACAAATGAATTAGAATGAATCATACCGTACGAATGAATTAGAATGGATCATACGAAGGAATTAGAATGGATCGTACGAATGAATTAGAATGGATCGTACGAATGAATTAGAATGGATCGTACGAAGGAATTAGAATGGATCGTACGAAGGCATTAGAATGGATAGTACGAATTAATTAGAATGGATACCTTCGTGCAAATGAATTAGAATGGATCGTACGAATGAGTAAGAATCGATCATACGAATGAATTAGAATAGATCGTGCGAATGAATTAGAATAGATTGTGCGAATGAATTAGAATGGATCGTACGAATGAATTAGAATGGATCGTATGAATGAATTAGAATGGATCGTATGAATGAATTAGAATGGATCGTGCGAATGAATTAGAATGGATAGTACGAATGAAATAGAATGGATTCGCACGAATGTATCCATTCTAATTCATTCGTACGATCCATTCTAATTCATTCGTACAATCCATTGTAATTCATTCGCACGATCCATTCGCATTCACTCAAACGATCCATTCTAATTCATTCATATGATCCATTCTAATTCATTCGCACGAATGTATCCATTCTAATTCATTTGTACGATCCATTCTAATTCATTTGTACGAATGTATCCACTCTAATTCATTCATACGATCCATTCTAATTCATTCGCACGAATGTATCCATTCCAATTCATTCGTACGATCCATTCTAATTCATTCGCACAATCTATTCTAATTCATTCGTACGATCAATTCTAATTCATTAGCATGATCCATTCTAATTCATTCGTACGATCTATTCTATTTCATTCGTACAATCCATTCTTACTCAATCGTATGATCCATTCTAATCCATTCGCACAATCTATTGTAATTCATTCGTACGATCCATTCTATTTCATTCGTACGATCCATTCTACTTCATACGATCCATTCTATTTCATTCATACGATCCATTTTAATTCATTCGCACGATCCATTCTAATTCATTCATACGATCCATTCTAATTCAATCGTACGATCCATTCTAATTTCTTCGTATGATCTATTCTAATTCCTTCGTACGATCCATTTTAATTCTTTCGTACGATCCATTCAAATTGATTCGCACGAATCTATCCATTCTAATTCATTCGTACGATCCATTCTAATTCATTTGCACGATCCATACTAGTTTATTAATACGATCCAATCTAATTCATTCGTACCATCCATTATAATTCATTCGCATAATCTATTCTAATTCATTAGTACGATCCATTCTAATTCATTCGTACGATCCATTCTAATTCCTTCGTATCCATTCTAATTCACTCATACGATCCATTCTAATTCATTCATACGATGCATTCTAATTCATTCGCATGAATGTATCCATTCTAATTTATTCGTACGATCCATTCTAATTCATTCGCACAATCTATTCTAATTCATTCATACGATCCATCCTAATTCATTCGCACGAATGTATCCATTCTAATTCATCCGTACAATCCATTCTATTTCATTCGTACGATCCATTCTTACACATTCGTACGATCCATTCGTATCCATTCTAATTCATTCGTACAATCTATTCTAATTCATTCGTACGATCCATTCTAATTCATTAATATGATCCAATCTAATTCATTCATACGATCCATTCTAATTCATTCGCACGATCCATTCTAATTCATTCGCACGATCCATTCTAATTCATTCATACGATCTATTCTAATTCATTCGTACGATCCATTCTAATTCATTCGCACGATCCATTCTAATTCATTCACACGAATGTATCCATTTTAATTTATTCGCACGATCCATTCTAATTCATTCGCACGAATGTATCCATTCTAATTCATTCGTATGATCCATTCTAATTCATTCACACGATCCATTCTAATTCATTCATATAATCCATTCTATTTCTTTTGCACGAATGTATCCATTCTAACTCATTCGTACGATCCATTCTATTTCATTCGTACGATCCATTCTAATTCATTCGTACAATCCATTCTATTTCATTCATATAATCCATTCTAATTCATTCGCACGATCCATTCTAATTCATTCATACGATCCATTCTAATTCATTCGTATGATCCATTCTAATTCATTCGTTCGATCCATTCTAATTTATTCGCACGATCCATTCTAATTCATTCGTACGATCCATTCTTACTCATTCGTACGATCCATTCTAATTCATTCGCACGATCTATTCTAATTCATCCGTACGATCCATTCTATTTCATTCGTACGATCCATTCTTACTCATTCGTACGATCCATTCTAATTCATTCGCACGAATGTATCCATTCTAATTCATTCGTACGATCCATTCAAATTCATTCATACAATCCATTCTAATTCTACGATCCATTCTTACTCATTCGTATTATCCATTTTAATTCATTCACACGAATGTATCAACTCTAATTCATTCGTATGATCCATTCTAATTCATTCGCATGGATGTATCCATTCTAATTCATTCGTACGATCCATTCTAATTCATTCGTACGATCCATTCTAATTCATTCGTACGATCCATTCTAATTCCTTTGTATGATCCATTCTAATTCATTCGCACGAATGTATACATTCTAATTCATTCGTACGATCCATTCTAATTCATTCATACGATCCATTCTAATTCCTTCGTATGATTCATTCTAATTCATTCGCACGAATGTATCCATTCTAATTCATTCGTACGATCCATTCTAATTCATTCGTACGATCCATTCTAAATCCTTCGTATGATCCATTCTAATTCATTCGTACGATCAATTCGAATTCACACGATCCATTCTAATTCATTCGCACAATCTATTCTAATTCATTCGTACGATCCATTCTAAATCATTCACACGAATGTATCGTGCGAATAAATTAGAATGGATACATTCGTGCGAATGAATTAGAATGGATCATACGAATGAGTAAGAATGGATCGTACGAATGAAATAGAATGGATTGTACGAATGAATTAGAATGGATCGTACGAATGAATTAGAATAGATTGTATGAATGAATTAGAATGGATACATTCGTGAGAATGAATTAAAATGGATAATACGAATGAGTAAGAATGGATCGTAGAATTAGAATAGATCGTATGAATGAATTAGAATGGATACATATGAATGAATTAGAATGGATCGTATGAATGAATTAGAATGGATCGTGCGAATGAATTAGAATGGATCGTACGAATGAATTAGAATGAATCGTATGAATGAATTAGAATGGATCGTAGTAATGAATTAGAATGGATCCTACGAATGAATTAGAATAAATTGTGCGAATGAATTAGAATGGATCTGGATCGTGTATCCATTCTAATTCATTCGTACGACCCATTCTAATTCATTCGCACGATCCATTCTAATTCATTCGTACGATCTATTCTATTTCATTCGTACAATCCATTCTAATTCATTCATACGATCCACTCTAATTCATTCATACGATCCATTCTAATTCATTCGTACGATCTATTCTATTTCATTCATACGATCCATTCTTATTCGTTTGTACGATCCTTTCTAATTCCTTCGTATGATCCATTCTATTTCATTCGTATGACACATTCTAATTCATTCAAACGATCGATTCTACTTCATTCGTATGATCCATTCTAATTCATTCGCACGATCCATTCTAATTCATTCATACGATCCAATCTAATTCATTCATACGATCCATTCTAATTCATTCGCATGAATGTATCCATTCTAATTCATTCGCACGATCCATTCTAATTCATTCATACAATCCATTCTAATTCTTTTGCACGAATGTATCCATTCTAATTCATTCGTACGATCCATTCTAATTCATTCGTATTATCTATTCTAATTCATTCGCATGATCCATTATAATTCATTCATACGATCCAATCTAATTCATTCGTACGATCCATTCTAATTCATTCGCACGAATGTATCAACTCTAATTCATCCGTATGATCCATTCTAATTCATTCATACAATTACGAATGAATTAGAATGGATACATCCGTGCCAATGAATTAGAATGGATCGTACGAATGAGTAAGAATGGATCGTATGAATGAATTAGAATGGATCGTGCGAATAAATTAGAATGGATCGAACGAATGAATTAGAATGGATCATACGAAAGAATTAGAATGGATCGTATGAATGAATTAGAATGGATCGTGCGAATGAAGTAGAATGGATTATATGAATGAAATAGAATGGATCATACGAATGAAATAGAATGGATCGTACGAAGGAAATAAAATGGATCGTATGAATGAATTAGAGTGGATACATTCGTGCGAATGAATTCGAATAGATCGTGCGAATGAATTAGAATGGATTGTACGAATGAATTAGAATGGATCGTGCGAATGAAATAGAATGGATCGTACGAATGAATTAGAATGGATACATTCGTGCAAAAGAAATAGAATGGATTGTATGAATAAATTAGAATGGATCGTGTGAATGAATTAGAACGGATCATACGAATGAATTAGAATGGATACATTCGTGCGAATGAATTAGAATGGATCGTGTGAATGAATTAGAATGGATCGTACGAATGAATTAGAATGGATCGTATGAATGAATTAGAATGGATCGTGCGAATGAATTAGAATGGATCGTGCGAATGAATTAGAATGGATCGTACGAATGAATTAGAATGGATCGTATGAATGAATTAGATTGGATCGTATTAATGAATTAGAATGGATCGTACGAATGAATTAGATAAGATCGTACAAATGAATTAGAATGGATACGAATGGATCGTACGAATGAGTAAGAATGGATCGTACGAATGAGTAAGAATGGATCGTACGAATGAAATAGAATGGATTGTACGAATGAATTAGAATGGATACATTCGTGCGAATGAATTAGGATGGATTGTATGAATGAATTAGAATAGATTGTGCGAATGAATTAGAATGGATCGTACGAATGAATTAGAATGGATACATTCATGCGAATGAATTAGAATGGATCGTATGAATGAATTAGAATGAATCGTATGAGTGAATTAGAATGGATACGAAGAATTAGAATGGATCGTACGAAGGAATTAGAATGGAGAATGGATCGTGCGAATGAATTAGAATGGATCGTGCGATAAGAATGGATCGTACGAATGAAATAGAATAGATCGTACGGATAAATGAATTTGGATTGTGCTAATGAATTAGAATGGATCGTACGAATGAATTAGAATGGATCGTACTAATGAATTAGAATAGATTGTGCGAATGAATTAGAATGGATCGTACGAATGAATTAGAAAGGATATATTCCTGTGAATAAATTAGAATAGATCGTATGAATAAATTAGATTGGATCGTATTAATGAATTAGAATGGATCGTGCAAATGAATTAGAATGGATCATACGAATGAATTAGAATGGATAGATTCGTGCGAATGAATTTGAATAGATCGTACGAAGGAATTAGAATGGATCGTACGAAGGAATTAGAATAGATCAGACGAAGAAATTAGAATGGATCGTACGAATGAATTAGAATGGATCGTATGAATGAATTAGAATGGATCGTGCGAATGAATTAAAATGGATCGTATGAATGAAATAGAATGGATCGTATGAATTAGACTGGATCGTACGAATGAAATAGAATGGATCGTACGAATGAATTAGAATAGATTGTGCGAATGGATTAGAATGGATCATACGATTGAGTAAGAATGGATTGTACGAATGACATAGAATAGATCGTACGAATGAATTAGAATGGATCATGCTAATGAATTAGAATTGATCGTACGAATGAATTAGAATAGATCGTGCGAATGAATTAGAATGGATCGTACGAATGAATTGGAATGGATACATTCGTGTGAATAAATTAGAATGGATCGTATGAATGAATTAGAGTGGATACATTTGTACAAATGAATTAGAATGGATCGTATGAATGAATTAGAATGGATACATTCGTGCGAATGAATTAGAATGGATCATATGAATGAATTAGAATGGATCGTTTGAGTGAATGCGAATGGATCGTGCGAATGAATTAGAATGGATTGTACGAATGAATTAGAATGGATCGTACGAATGAATTAGAATGGATACATTCGTGCGAATCCATTCTATTTCATTCGTACGATCCATTCTAATTTATTCGCATGATCCATTCTAATTCATTCGTACGATCCATTCTAATTCATTCGTACGATCTATTCTAATTCATTCGCACAATCTATTCGAATTCATTCGTACGATCCATTCTAATTCATTCGCACGATCCATTCTAATTCATTCATACGATCCATTCTATTTCATTCGTACGATCCATTCTTACTCATTCGTACGATCCATTCTAATTCATTTGCTCGAAGGTATCTATTCTAATTCATTCGTACTATCCATTCTAATTCATTCGTACGATCCATTCTAATTCATTCGTACGATCCATTCTAATTCCTTCGTATGATCCATTCTAATTCATTCGTACGGTATGATTCATTCTAATTCATTCGTACGATTCATTCTAATTCAATCCATTTTAATTCATTCGTACGATCCATTCTAATTCATTCGCACGATCCATTCTAATTCATTAATACGATCTATTCTAATTCATTCATACGATCTATTCTAATTCATTTATCCATTCTAATTCATTCGCACGAATGTATCCATTCTAATTCATTCGTACGATCCATTCTAATTCTTTCATACGATCTATTCTAATTCATTCGTACGATCCATTCTAATTCCTTCGTACGAATGTATCTACTCTAATTCATTCATACGATCCATTCTAATTCATTCGCACGATCCATTCTAATTCATACGTACGATCCATTCTAATTCATTCTTATGATCCATTCTAATTCATTCGTACGATCCATTCTAATTCATTCGCACGATCTATTCTAATTCATTCATACAATCCATTCTATTTCATTCGTACGATCCATTCTAATTCATTCGCAAGATCTATTCTAATTCGTTCATACGATCCAATCTAATTCATTCATACGATCCATTCAAATTCATTAATACGATCCAATCTAATTCATTCATACGATCCATTCTAATTCCTTCGTACGATCCATTCTAATTCATACGATCCATTCTAATTCATTCGTACGATCCATTCTAATTCATTCGTACGATCCATTCTAATTCATTCGTACGATCCATTCTAATTCCTTCGCACGATCCATTCTAATTCATTCATACGATCCAATCTAATTCATTCATACGATCCATTCTAATTCATTCGCACGAATGTATCCATTCTAATTCATTCGCACGATTCATTCTAATTCATACATACAATCCATTCTAATTCTTTCATATGATCCATTCTAATACATTCGCACGATCCATTCTTACTCATTCGTACGATCCATTCTAATTCATTCGCACGATCCATTCTAATTCATTAATACGATCCATTCTAATTCATTCGTACGATCCATTCTAATTCATTCGTACGATTCATTCTAATTCAATCCATTCTAATTCATTCGTACGATCCATTCTTACTCATTCGTACGATCCATTCTAATTCATTCGCACGAATGAATCCATTCTAATTCATTCGCATGAATGTATCCATTCTAATTCATTCGTACGATCCATTCTATCTCATTCGTACAATCCATTCTATTTCATTCGTACGATCCATTCTAATTCATTCGCACGATCCATTCTAATTCATTCGAATGATCCATTGTAATTCATTCGTACGATTGATTCTAATTCATTCATACGATCCATTCTAATTCATTCGCACGAATGTATCCATTCTAATTCATTCGTACGATCCATTCTAATTCATTCGCACAATCTATTCTAATTCATTCATACGATCCATTCTAATTCATACGTAAGATCCATTCTTCTTCATTTATACGATCCAATCTAATTCATTCATACAATCCATTCTAATTCATTCGCACGAATTTATCCATTCGAACTCGTTCGTATGATCCAGTCGAATTCATTCGCACGAATGTATCCATTCTAATTCATTCGTACGATCCATTCCGTGCGAATGAATTAGAATGCATCGTACGAATGAATTAGAATGGATATATTCGTGCGAATGAATTAGAATGGATCGTACGAATGAATTAGAATATGGATCGTACGAAGGAATTAGAATGGATCGTACGAATGAATTCGAATGTATCCTTTCTGATTCATTCGTACGATCCATTCTAATTCATTCGTACGATCCATTCTAATTCATTCGTACGATCAATTCTAATTCATTTGCATGATCCATTCTAATTCATTCGTACGATCCATTCGTATCCATTCTAATTCATTCGTACGATCTATTCTAATTCATTCGTACGATCCATTCTAATTCATTAATACGATCCAATCTAATTCATTCATACGATCCATTCTAATTCATTCGTACGATCCATTCTAATTCATTCGTACGATCTATTCTAATTCATGGATCGTGCGAATGAATTAGAATGGATCGTACGAATGAATTAGAATGGATCGTATGAATGAATTAGATTGGATCGTATTAATGAATTAGAATGGATCGTACGAATAAATTAGAATAGATCGTACGAATGAATTAGAATGGATCGTACGAATGAAATAGAATTGATTGTACGAATGAATTAGAATGGATACATTCGTGCGAATGAATTAGGATGGATCGTATGAATGAATTAGAATAGATTGTGCGAATGAATTAGAATGGATCGTACGAATGAATTAGAATGGATACATTCATGCGAATGAATTAGAATGGATCGTATGAATGAATTAGAATGGATCGTATGAGTGAATTAGAATGGATACGAAGGAATTAGAATGGATCGTACGAAGGAATTAGAATGGAGAATGGATCGTGTGAATGAATTAGAATGGATCGTGCGATAAGAATGGATCGTACGAATGAAATAGAATAGATCGTACGGATAAATGAATTTGGATCGTGCTAATGAATTAGAATGGATCGTACGAATGAATTAGAATGGATCGTACTAATGAATTAGTATAGATTGTGCGAATGAATTAGAATGGATCGTACGAATGAATTAGAAAGGATATATTCGTGCGAATGAATTAGAATAGATCGTATAAATGAATTAGATTGGATCGTATTAATGAATTAGAATGGATCGTGCGAATGAATTAGAATAGATCGTACTAATGAATTAGAATGGATAGATTCGTGCGAATGAATTTGAATGGATCATACGAAGGAATTAGAATGGATCGTATGAAGGAATTAGAATAGATCATACGAAGAAATTAGAATGGATCGTACGAATGAATTAGAATGGATCGTATGAATGAATTAGAATGGATCGTGCGAATGAATTAAAATGGATCGTATGAATGAAATAGAATGGATCGTATGAATTAGAATGGATCGTACGAATGAAATAGAATGGATCGTACGAATGAATTAGAATAGATTGTGTGAATGGATTAGAATGTATCATACGATTGAGTAAAAATGGATTGTACGAATGAAATAGAATAGATCGTACGAATGAATTAGAATGGATCATGCTAATGAATTAGAATTGATCGTACGAATGAATTAGAATAGATTGTGCGAATGAATTAGAATGGATCGTACGAATGAATTGGAATGGATACATTCGTGCGAATGAATTAGAATGGATCGTATGAATGAATTAGAGTGGATACATTCATACAAATGAATTAGAATGGATCGTACGAATGAATTAGAATGGATACATTCGTGCGAATGAATTAGAATGGATCATATGAATTAATTAGAATGGATCGTTTGAGTGAATGCGAATGGATCGTGCAAATGAATTAGAATGGATTGTACGAATGAATTAGAATGGATCGTACGAATGAATTAGAATGGATACATTCGTGCAAATCCATTCTATTTCAGTCGTACGATCCATTCTAATTCATTCGCACGATCCATTCTAATTCATTCGTACGAACCATTCTAATTCATTCGTACGATCCATTCTAATTCATTCGCACAATCTATTCTAATTCATTCGTACGATCCATTCTAATTCATTTGCATGATCCATTCTAATTCATTCATACGATCCATTCTATTTCATTCGTACGATCCATTCTTACTCATTCGTACGATCCATTCTAATTCATTTGCACGAAGGTATCCATTCTAATTCATTCGTACTATCCATTCTAATTCCTTCGTACGATCCATTCTAATTTGTTCGTATGATCCATTCTAATTCATTCGTACGATCCATTCTAATTCATTCGTACGATCCATTCTAATTCCTTCGTATGATCCATTCTAATTCATTCGTACGGTATGATTCATTCTAATTTATTCGTACGATTCATTCTAATTCAATCCATTCTAATTCATTCGTACGATCCATTCTAATTCATTCGTACGATCCATTCTAATTCATTCGTACGATTCATTCTAATTCAATCCATTCTAATTCATTTGTACGATCCATTCTTACTCATTCGTACGATCCATTCTAATTCATTCGCACGAATGAATCCATTCTAATTCATTCGTATGATCCATTCTAATTTATTCGCATGAATGTATCCATTCTCATTCATTCGTACGATCCATTCTATCTCATTCGTACAATCCATTCTATTTCGTTCGTACGATCCATTCTAATTCATTCGCACGATCCATTCTAATTCATTCGTATGATCCATTCTAATTCATTCGTACGATCGATTCTAATTCATTCATATGATCCATTCTAATTCATTCGCACGAATGTATCCATTCTAATTCATTCATACGATCCATTCTAATTCATTCGCACAATCTATTCTAATTCATTCATACGATCCATTTTAATTTATTCGCACGATCCATTCTAATTCATTCATACGATCTATTCTAATTCATTCATATGATCCATTCTAATTCATTCGCACGATCCATTCTTACTCATTCGTACGATCCATTCTAATTCATTCGCACGATCCATTCTAATTCATTAATACGATCCATTCTAATTCATTCGCACGATCCATTCTAATTCATTCACACTCATACGATCCATTCTAATTCATTCGCACGAATGTATCCTTTCTAATTCATTCGTACGATCCATTCTAATTCATTCGCACAATCTATTCAAATTCATTCGAACGATCCATTCTAATTTATTCGTACGATCCATTCTAATTCATTCGTACGATCCATTCTAATTCATTCGCACGATCCATTCTAATTCATTCGCACGATCCATTCTAATTCATTAGCACGATCCATTCTAATTCATTCGTACGATCCATTCTAATTCATTAATACGATCCATTCTAATTCATTCGCACGAATGTATCCATTCTAATTCATTAATACGATCCAATCTAATTCATTCATACGAATGAATTAGAATGGATACATTCGTGCAAAAGAAATAGAATGGATTGTATGAATGAATTAGAATGGATCGTGTGAATGAATTAGAATGGATCATACGAATGAATTAGAATGGATACATTCGTGCGAATGAATTAGATTGGATCGTGCGAATGAATTAGAATGGATCGTATGAATGAATTAGAATGGATCATATGAATGAATTAGAATGGATCGTGCGAATGAATTAGAATGGATCGTGCGAATGAATTAGAATGGATCGTATGAATGAATTAGATTGGATCGTATTAATGAATTAGAATGGATCGTACGAATGAATTAGAATAGATCGTACGAATGAATTAGAATGGATACGAATGGATCGTACGAATGAGTAAGAATGGATCGTACGAATGAAATAGAATGGATTGTACGAATGAATTAGAATGGATACATTCGTGCGAATGAATTAGGATGGATCGTATGAATGAATTAGAATAGATTGTGCGAATGAATTAGAATGGATCGTACAAATGAATTAGAATGGATCGTATGAATGAATTAGAATGGATCGTATGAGTGAATTAGAATGGATACGAAGGAATTAGAATGGATCGTACGAAGGAATTAGAATGGAGAATGGATCGTGCGAATGAATTAGAATGGATCGTGCGATAAGAATGGATCGTACGAATGAAATAGAATAGATCGTACGGATAAATGAATTTGGATCGTGCTAATGAATTAGAATGGATCGTACGAATGAATTAGAATGGATCGTACTAATGAATTAGAATAGATTGTGCGAATGAATTAGAATGGATCGTACGAATGAATTAGAAAGGATATATTCGTGCGAATGAATTAGAATAGATCGTATGAATGAATTAGATTGGATCGTATTAATGAATTAGAATGGATCGTGCGAATGAATTAGAATGGATCGTACGAATGAATTAGAATGGATACATTCGTGCGAATGAATTAGAATGGATCATATGAATAAATTAGAATGGATCGTTTGAGTGAATGCGAATGGATCGTGCGAATGAATTAGAATGGATTGTACGAATGAATTAGAATGGATCGTACGAATGAATTAGAATGGATACATTCGTGCGAATCCATTCTATTTCATTCGTACGATCCATTCTAATTCATTCGCACGATCCATTCTAATTCATTCATACGATCTATTCTAATTCATTCGTATGATCTATTCTAATTCATTCATACGATCCATTCTAATTCATTCGTACGATCTATTCTATTTCATTCGTACAATCCATTCTTACTCAATCGTATGATATATTCTAATCCATTCGCACAATCTATTCTAATTCATTCGTACGATCCATTCTATTTCATTCGTACGATCCATTCTAATTCATACGATCCATTCTATTTCATTCATACGATCCATTTTAATTCATTCGCACGATCTATTCTAATTCATTCATACGATCCATTCTAATTCATTAATATGATCCATTCTAATT
Organism: Chamaelirium japonicum; assembly: GCA_947650365.1. Lineage (NCBI taxonomy): Eukaryota > Viridiplantae > Streptophyta > Magnoliopsida > Liliales > Melanthiaceae > Chamaelirium > Chamaelirium japonicum. The sequence continues at coordinate 371,330 of CANTAL010000141.1, read as the reverse complement.
CATTCGTACGACGCACGATCCATTCTAATTCATTCGTACAATCCATTCTAATTCATACGATCCATTCTATTTCATTCATACGATCCATTCTAATTCATTCGCACGATCCATTCTAATTCATTCATACGATCTATTCTAATTCATTCATACAATCCATTCTAATTCCTTCGTACGATCCATTCTAATTCATTCGCACAATCTATTCTAATTCATTCATACGATCCATCCTAATTCATTCGCACGAATGTATCCATTCTAATTCATTCGTACAATCTATTCTATTTCATTCGTACGATCCATTCTTACTCATTCGTACGATCAATTCGTATCAATTCTAATTCGTTCGTACGATCTATTCTAATTCATTCATACGATCCATTCTAATTCATTAATACGATCCAATCTAATTCATTCATACGATCCATTCTAATTCATTCGTACGATCCATTCTAATTCATTCGCACGATCCATTCTAATTCATTCGCACGAACCATTCTAATTCATTCGTACGATCCATTCTAATTCATTCGTACGATCCATTCTAATTCATTCGCACGATCCATTCTAATTCATTCGCACGAATGTATCCATTCTAATTCATTCGCATGATTTATTCTAATTCATTCACACGATCCATTCTAATTCATTCATACAATCCATTCTATTTCTTTTGCATGAATGTATCCATTCTAATTAATTCGTACGATCCATTCTATTTCATTCGTACGATCCATTCTAATTTATTCGTACAATCCATTCTAATTCATTCGCACGATCTATTCGAATTCATTCGCACGAATGTATCCACTCTAATTCATTCATACGATCCATTTTAATTCCTTCGTACGATCCATTCTATTTCATTCGTATGATCCATTCTATTTCATTCATATAATCCATTCTAATTCATTCGCACGATCCATTCTAATTCATTCATACGATCCATTCTTACTCATTCGTACGATCCATTCTAATTTATTCGCACGATCCATTCTAATTCATCCGTACGATCCATTCTATTTCATTCGTACGATCCATTCTAATTCATTCATACGATCTATTCTAATTCTTTCGCACGAATATATCCATTCTAATTCATTCGTATGATCCATTCTAATTCATTCGCACGATTCATTCTAATTCATTCATACAATCCATTCTAATTCTTTTGCACGAATGTATCCATTCTAATTCATTCGTTCGATCCATTCTAATTCATTCGTACGATCCATTCTAATTCATTCGCACGATCCATTCTAATTCATGCATACGATCCAATCTAATTCATTCATACGATCCATTCTAATTCATTCGCACGAATGTATCCATTCTAATTCATTCGTACATGTATGAATGAATTGGAATGGATCGTACGAATGAATTAGAGTTGATACATTCGTGCGAATGAATTAGAATGGATCGTACGAATGAATTAGATTGGATCGTATGAATGAATTATAATGGATCATGCGAATGAATTAGAATAGATCATACGAATGAATTAGAATGGATCGTACGAATGAATTAGAATGGATACATTCGTGCAAAAGAATTAGAATGGATTGTATAAATGAATTAGAATGGATCGTGCGAATGAATTAGAATAGATACATTCGTGCGAATGAATTAGAATGGATCGTATGAATGAATTAGATTGGATCGTATGAATGAATTAGAATGGATCGTGGGAATGAATTAGAATGGATTGTACAAATGAATTAGAATGGATCGTTTGAATGAATTAGAATGGATCGTATTTATGAATTAGAATGGGTCATACGAATGAAATAGAATGGATCGTACGAAGGAATTAGAAAGGATCGTACAAACAAATTAGAATGGATCGTATGAATGAAATAGAGTAGATCGTACGAATGAATTAGAATGGATCGTATGAATGAATTAGATTGGATCGTATGAATGAATTAGAATGGATTGTACGAATAAAATAGAATAGATCGTACGAATGAATTAGAATGGATCGTGCGAATGAATTAGAATGGGTCATACGAATGAATTAGAATGGATACACTATCCAGATCCATTCTAATTCATTCGCACAATCTATTCTAATTCATTCGTAGGATCCATTCTAATTCATTACTACGATCCATTCTAATTCATTCCTTCGATCCATTCTAATTCATTCGTACGATCCATTCTAATTCATTCGCACGATCCATTCTAATTCATTCATACGATCCATTCTAATTCATTCGTATGTATCCATTCTAATTCATTCATACGATCCATTCTAATTCTACGATCCATTCTTACTCATTCGTATTATCCATTTTAATTCATTCACACGAATGTATCAACTCTAATTCATTCGTATGATCCATTCTAATTCATTCGCACGAATGTATCCATTCTAATTCATTCGTACGATCCATTCTAATTCATTCGTACGATCCATTCTAATTCATTCGTATGAATGGATCGTGCGAATGAATTAGAATGGATTGTACGAATGAATTAGAATGGATCGTACGAATGAAATAGAATGGATCGTACGAAGGAATTAGAATGGATCGTACGAAGGAATTAGAATGGATAGTACGAATGAATTAGAATAGATACCTTCGTGCAAATGAATTAGAATGGATCGTACGAATGAGTAAGAATGGATCGTACGAATGAAATAGAATGGATCGTATGAATGAATTAGAATGGATCGTGCGAATGAATTAGAATGGATCGTACGAATGAATTAGAATAGATTGTGCGAATGAATTAGAATGGATCGTACGAATGAATTAGAATGGATCGTACGAATGAATTAGAATGGATCGTATGAATGAATTAGAATGGATCGTGCGAATGAATTAGAATGGATCGTACGAATGAAATAGAATGGATTGTACGAATGAAATAGATTAGATCGTGCGAATGAATTAGAATAGATCGTATGAATGAATTAGATTGGATCGTATTAATGAATTAGAATGGATCGTACGAATGAATTAGAATGGATCGTACGAATGAATTAGAATGGATACATTCGTGCAAAAGAATTAGAATGGATTGTATGAATGAATTAAAATGGATCGTGCGAATGAATTAGAATGGATACATTCGTATGAATGAAATAGAATGGATCGTATGAATTAGAATGGATCGTACGAATGAAATAGAATGGATCATACGAATGAATTAGAATAGATTGTGCGAATGGATTAGAATGGATCATACGATTGGGTAAGAATGGATTGTATGAATGAAATAAAATAGATCGTACGAATGAATTAGAATGGATCATGCTAATGAATTAGAATTGATCGTACGAATGAATTAGAATAGATTGTGCGAATGAATTAGAATGGATCCTACGAATGAATTGGAATGGATACATTCGTGCGAATGAATTAGAATGGATCGTATGAATGAATTAGAGTGGATACATTCGTACAAATGAATTAGAATGGATCGTACGAATGAATTAGAATGGATACATTCGTGCGAATGAATTAGAATGGATCATATGAATGAATTAGAATGGATCGTTTGAGTGAATGTGAATGGATCGTGCGAATGAATTAGAATGGATTGTACGAATGAATTAGAATGGATCGTACGAATGAATTAGAATGGATACATTCGTGCGAATCCATTCTATTTCATTCGTATGATCCATTCTAATTCATTCGCACGATCCATTCTAATTCATTCATACGATCCATTCTAATTCATTCGTACGATCCAATCTAATTCATTCGTACGATCCATTCTAATTCATTCGCACGATCCATTCTAATTCATTCATACGATCCATTCTATTTCATTCGTACGATCCATTCTTACTCATTCGTATGATCCATTCTAATTCATTTGCACGAAGGTATCCATTCTAATTCATTCGTACTATCCATTCTAATTGCTTCGTACGATCCATTCTAATTCCTTCGTACGATCCATTCTAATTCCTTCGTACGATCCATTCTAATTCATTCGTACGATCCATTCTAATTCCTTCGTATGATCCATTCTAATTCATTCGTACGGTATGATTCATTCTAATTCATTCGTACGATTCCTTCTAATTTAATCCATTCTAATTCATTCGTACGATCCATTCTAATTCATTCGTACGATCCATTCTAATTCATTTGTTCGATTCATTCTAATTCAATCCATTCTAATTCATTCGTACGATCCATTCTTACTTATTCGTACGATCCGTTCTTACTTATTCGTACGATCCGTTCTAATTCATTCGCACGAATGAATACATTCTAATTCATTCGTATGATCCATTCTAATTCATTCGCATGAATGTATCCATTCTAATTCATTCGTACGATCCATTCTATCTCATTCGTACAATCCATTCTATTTCATTCGTACGATCCATTCTAATTCATTCGTACGATCCATTCTAAGTCATTCGTACGAAGGAATTAGAATGGATCGTATGAAGGAATTAGAATGGATAGTACGAATGAATTAGAATGGATACCTTTGTGCAAATGAATTAGAATGGATCGTACGAATGAGTAAGAATGGATCGTACGAATGAAATAGAATGGATCGTATGAATGAATTAGAATGGATCGTGCGAATGAATTAGAATGGATCATACGAAAGAATTAGAATAGATTGTGCGAATGAATTAGAATGGATCGTACGAATGAATTAGAATGGATCATACGAATGAATTAGAATGGATCGTATGAATGAATTAGAATGGATCGTGCGAATGAATTAGAATGGATCGTACGAATGAAATAGAATGGATTCGCACGAATGTATCCATTCTAATTCATTCGTACAATCCATTCTAATTCATTCGTACAATCCATTCTAATTCATTCGCACGATCCATTCGCATTCACTCAAACGATCCATTCTAATTCATTCATATGATCCATTCTAATTCATTCGCACGAATGTATCCATTCTAATTCATTCGTACGATCCATTCTAATTCATTTGTACGAATGTATCCACTCTAATTCATTCATACGATCCATTCAAATTCATTCGCACGATTGTATCCATTCCAATTCATTCGTACGATCCATTCTAATTCATTCGCACAATCTATTCTAATTCATTCGTACGATCCATTCTAATTCATTGGCATGATCCATTCTAATTCATTCGTACGATCTATTCTATTTCATTCGTACAATCCATTCTTACTTAATCGTATGATCCATTCTAATCCATTCGCACAATCTATTCTAATTCATTCGTACGATCCATTCTATTTCATTCGTACGATCCATTCTAATTTATACGATCCATTCTATTTCATTCATACGATCCATTTTAATTCATTCGTACGACCCATTCTAATTCATTCGCACGATCCATTCTAATTCATTCGTACGATCTATTCTATTTCATTCGTACAATCCATTCTAATTCATTCATACGATCCATTCTAATTCATTCATACGATCCATTCTAATTCATTCGTATGAATGATCGTGCTAATGAATTTGACTGGATCGTACGAATGAATTAGAATGGATCGTACTAATGAATTAGAATGGATCGTGCGAATGAATTAGAATGGATCGTATTAATGAATTAGAATGGATCGTGCGAATGAATTAGAATGGATCGTACGAATGAGTAAGAATGGATCGTGCGAATGAATTAGAATGGATCATATGAATGAATTAGAATGGATCGTATGAATGAATTAGAATGGATCGTGCGAATAAATTAGAATGGATCGTATGAATGAATTAGAATAGATTGTGCGAATGAATTAGAATGGATCGTACGAATGAATTAGAATGGATACATTCGTGCAAATGAATTAGAATGGATCGTATGAATGAATTAGAATCAATCGTACGAATGAATTAGAATGGATCATGCGAATGAATTAGAATGGATCGTGCGAATGAATTAGAATGGATCGTACGAATGAAATAGAATGGATTGTACGAATGAGATAGAATGGATCGTACGAATGAATTAGAATGGATACATTCATGCGAATGAATTAGAATGGATCATACGAATGAATTAGAATGGATTCATTCGTGCGAATGAATTAGAATGGATCGTACGAATGAGTAAGAATGGATCGTACGAATGAATTAGAATGGAATGAATTAGAATGGATCGTACGAATGAATTAGAATGGATCGTACGAATGAAATAGAATGGATTGAATTAGAATGAATCGTACGAATGAATTAGAATGAATCATACCGTACGAATGAATTAGAATGGATCATACGAAGGAATTAGAATGGATCGTACGAATGAATTAGAATGGATCGTACGAATGAATTAGAATGGATACCTGCGTGCAAATGAATTAGAATGGATCGTACGAATGAGTAAGAATGGATCGTACGAATGAAATAGAATGGATCGTATGAATGAATTAGAATGGATCGTGCGAACGAATTAGAATGGATCGTACGAATGAATTAGAATAGATTGTGCGAATGAATTAGAATGGATCGTACGAATGAATTAGAATGGATCGTACGAATGAATTAGAATGGATCGTGCGAATGAATTAGAATGGATCGTACGAATGAAATAGAATGGATTCGCACGAATGTATCCATTCTAATTAATTCGTACGATCCATTCTAATTCATTCGTACAATCCATTCTAATTCATTCGCACGATCCATTCGCATTCACTCAAACGATCCATTCTAATTCATTCATATGATCCATTCTAATTCATTCGCACGAATGTATCCATTCTAATTCATTCGTACGATCCATTCTAATTCATTTGTACGAATGTATCCATTCTAATTCATTCGTACGATCCATTCTAATTCATTCGTACTATCCATTCTCATTCCTTCGTACGATCCATTCTAATTCCTTCGTACGATCCATTCTAATTCATTTGTACGATCCATTCTAATTCATTCGTACGATCCATTCTAATTCCTTCGTATGATCCATTCTAATTCATTCGTACGGTATGTTCACACGATCCATTCTAATTCATTCGCACGATCCATTCTAATTCATTCATACGATCCATTCTAATTCATTCTAATTTATTCGTATGTGAGTGGATCGTGTTTTTTCGTGCTAATGAATTAGAATGGATCGTACGAATGAATTAGAATGGATACATTCGTGCGAAAGAATTAGAATGGATCGTATGAATGAATTAGATTGGATCGTATAAATGAATTAGAATGGATCGTACGAATGAATTAGAATGGATCGTGCTAATGAATTAGAATGGATCGTGCGAATGAATTAGAATGGATCGTGCGAATGAATTAGAATGGATCGTACGAATGAATTAGAATGGATCGTACGAATGAATTAGAATAGATTGTGCGAATGAATTAGAATGGATCGTACGAATGAATTAGAAAGGATACATTCGTGCGAATGAATAAGAATGGATCGTATGAGTGTGAATGAATTAGAATGGATCGTGCGAATGAATTAGAATGGATCATATTAATGAATTAGAATGGATCATGCAAATGAATTAGAATGGATCGTACAAATGAGTAAGAATGGATCGTGCGAATGAATTAGAATGGATCATATGAATGAATTAGAATGGATCGTATGAATGAATTAGAATGGATCGTGCGAATAAATTAGAATGGATCGTATGAATGAATTAGAATAGATTGTGCAAATGAATTAGAATGGATCGTACGAATGAATTAGAATGGATACATTCGTGCGAATGAATTAGAATGGATCGTATGAATGAATTAGAATCGATCGTACGAATGAATTAGAATGGATCATGTGAATGAATTAGAATGGATCGTGCGAATTAGAATGGATCATACGAATGAATTAGAATTAGAATGGATCATGTGAATGAATTAGAATGGATCATACGAATGAATTAGAATGGATTCATTCGTGCGAATGAATTAGAATGGATCGTACGAATGAGTAAGAATGGATCGTACGAATGAATTAGAATGGATTGAATTAGAATGAATCGTACGAATGAATTAGAATGGATCGTACGAATGAATTAGAATGGATCGTACGAATGAATTAGAATGGATTGAATTAGAATGAATCGTACGAATGAATTAGAATGAATCATACCGTACGAATGAATTAGAATGGATCATACGAAGGAATTAGAATGGATCATACGAATGAATTAGAATGGATCGTACGAATGAATTAGAATGGATCGTACGAAAGAATTAGAATGGATCGTACGAAGGAATTAGAATGGATAGTACGAATGAATTAGAATGGATACCTTCGTGCAAATGAATTAGAATGGATCCTACGAATGAGTAAGAATGGATCGTACGAATGAAATAGAATGGATCGTATGAATGAATTAGAATGGATCGTGCGAATGAATTAGAATGGATTGTACGAATGAATTAGAATAGATTGTGCGAATGAATTAGAATGGATCGTACGAATGAATTAGAATGGATCGTACGAATGAATTAGAATGGATCGTATGAATGAATTAGAATGGATCGTGCGAATGAATTAGAATGGATCGTACGAATGAAATAGAATGGATTCGCACGAATGTATCCATTCTAATTCATTCGTACGATCCATTCTAATTCATTCGTACAATCCATTCTAATTCATTCGCACGATCCATTCGCATTCACTCAAGCGATCCATTCTAATTCATTCATATGATCCATTCTAATTCATTCGCACGAATGTATCCATTCTAATTCATTCGTACGATCCATTCTAATTCATTTGTATGAATGTATCCACTCTAATTCATTCATACGATCCATTCTAATTCATTCGAACGAATGTATCCATTCCAATTCATTCGAGCGATCCATTCTAATTCATTCGCACAATCTATTCTAATTCATTCGTACGATCAATTCTAATTCATTAGCATGATCCATTCTAATTCATTCGTACAATCTATTCTAATTCATTAGCACGATCCAAATTCATTTATCCGTACGATCTATTCTATTTCATTCGTACGATCCATTCTTATCGCACGATCCATTCTAATTCATTCGCACGATCCATTTTCCATTCTAATTCCTTCATACGATCCATTCTAATTCCTTCGTATCCATTCTAATTCACCCATGCGATCCATTCTAATTCATTCATACGATCCATTCTAATTCATTCGCATGAATGTATCCATTCTAATTCATTCGTATGATCCATTCTAATTCATTCGCACAATCTATTCTAATTCTTTCGTGCGAATGAATCCATTCTAATTCATTCGTACGATCCATTCTAATTCATTCGTACAATCCATTCTAATTCATTCGCACGATCCATTCGCATTCACTCAAACGATCCATTCTAATTCATTCATATGATCCATTCTAATTCATTCGCACGAATGTATCCATTCTAATTCATTCGTACGATCCATTCTAATTCATTTGTACGAATGTATCCACTCTAATTCATTCATACGATCCATTCTAATTCATTCGCACGAATGTATCCATTCCAATTCATTCGTACGATCGATTCTAATTAGAATGGATCGTGTGAATGAATTAGAATGGATCATACGAATGAAATAGAATGGATACATTCGTGCGAATGAATTAGAATGGATCGTGTGAATGAATTAGAATGGATCGTACGAATGAATTAGAATGGATCGTATGAATGAATTAGAATGGATCGTGCGAATGAATTAGAATGGATCGTGCGAATGAATTAGAATGGATCGTACGAATGAATTAGAATGGATCGTATGAATGAATTAGATTGGATCGTATTAATGAATTAGAATGGATCGTACGAATGAAGTAGAATAGATCGTACGAATGAATTAGAATGGATACGAATGGATCGTACGAATGAGTAAGAATGGATCGTACGAATAAAATAGAATGGATTGTACGAATGAATTAGAATGGATACATTCGTGCGAATGAATTAGAATGGATCATATGAATGAATTAGAATGGATCGTTTGAGTGAATGCGAATGGATCGTGCGAATGAATTAGAATGGATTGTACGAATGAATTAGAATGGATCGTACGAATGAATTAGAGAGGATCGTATGAATGAATTAGAATGGATCGTACGAATGAATTAGAATAGATTGTGCGAATGAATTAGAATGGATCGTACGAATGAATTGGAATGGATACATTCGTGCGAATGAATTAGAATGGATCGTATGAATGAATTAGAGTGGATACATTCGTACAAATGAATTAGAATGGATCGTACGAATGAATTAGAATGGATCGTACGAATGAATTAGAACGGATCGTACGAATGAATTAGAATGGATTGAATTAGAATGAATCGTACGAATGAATTAGAATGAATCATACCGTACGAATGAATTAGAATGGATCATACGAAGGAATTAGAATGGATCGTACGAATGAATTAGAATGGATCGTACGAATGAATTAGAATGGATCGTACGAAGGAATTAGAATGGATCGTACGAAGGCATTAGAATGGATAGTACGAATGAATTAGAATGGATACCTTCGTGCAAATGAATTAGAATGGATCGTACGAATGAGTAAGAATCGATCATACGAATGAATTAGAATAGATCGTGCGAATGAATTAGAATAGATCGTGCGAATGAATTAGAATGGATCGTACGAATGAATTAGAATGGATCGTATGAATGAATTAGAATGGATCGTATGAATGAATTAGAATGGATCGTGCGAATGAATTAGAATGGATAGTACGAATGAAATAGAATGGATTCGCACGAATGTATCCATTCTAATTCATTCGTACGATCCATTCTAATTCATTCGTACAATCCATTCTAATTCATTCGCACGATCCATTCGCATTCACTCAAACGATCCATTCTAATTCATTCATATGATCCATTCTAATTCATTCGCACGAATGTATCCATTCTAATTCATTTGTACGATCCATTCTAATTCATTTGTACGAATGTATCCACTCTAATTCATTCATACGATCCATTCTAATTCATTCGCACGAATGTATCCATTCCAATTCATTCGTACGATCCATTCTAATTCATTCGCACAATCTATTCTAATTCATTCGTACGATCAATTCTAATTCATTAGCATGATCCATTCTAATTCATTCGTACGATCTATTCTATTTCATTCGTACAATCCATTCTTACTCAATCGTATGATCCATTCTAATCCATTCGCACAATCTATTGTAATTCATTCGTACGATCCATTCTATTTCATTCGTACGATCCATTCTACTTCATACGATCCATTCTATTTCATTCATACGATCCATTTTAATTCATTCGCACGATCCATTCTAATTCATTCATACGATCCATTCTAATTCAATGGTACGATCCATTCTAATTTCTTCGTATGATCTATTCTAATTCCTTCGTACGATCTATTTTAATTCCTTCGTACGATCCATTCAAATTGATTCGCACGAATCTATCCATTCTAATTCATTCGTACGATCCATTCTAATTCATTCGCACGATCCATACTAATTTATTAATATGATCCAATCTAATTCATTCGTACCATCCATTCTAATTCATTCGCATAATCTATTCTAATTCATTAGTACGATCCATTCTAATTCATTCGTACGATCCATTCTAATTCCTTCGTATCCATTCTAATTCACTCATACGATCCATTCTAATTCATTCATACGATCCATTCTAATTCATTCGCATGAATGTATCCATTCTAATTTATTCGTACGATCCATTCTAATTCATTCGCACAATCTATTCTAATTCATTCATACGATCCATCCTAATTCATTCGCACGAATGTATCCATTCTAATTCATCCGTACAATCCATTCTATTTCATTCGTACGATCCATTCTTACTCATTCGTACGATCCATTCGTATCCATTCTAATTCATTCGTACAATCTATTCTAATTCATTCGTACGATCCATTCTAATTCATTAATATGATCCAATCTAATTCATTCATACGATCCATTCTAATTCATTCGCACGATCCATTCTAATTCATTCGCACGATCCATTCTAATTCATTCATACGATCCATTCTAATTCATTCGTACGATCCATTCTAATTCATTCGCACGATCCATTCTAATTCATTCGCACGAATGTATCCATTTTAATTTATTCGCACGATCCATTCTAATTCATTCGCACGAATGTATCCATTCTAATTCATTCGTATGATCCATTCTAATTCATTCACACGATCCATTCTAATTCATTCATATAATCCATTCTATTTCTTTTGCACGAATGTATCCATTCTAACTCATTCGTACGATCCATTCTATTTCATTCGTACGATCCATTCTAATTCATTCGTACAATCCATTCTATTTCATTCATATAATCCATTCTAATTCATTCGCACGATCCATTCTAATTCATTCATACGATCCATTCTAATTCATTCGTATGATCCATTCTAATTCATTCGTTCGATCCATTCTAATTTATTCGCACGATCCATTCTAATTCATTCGTACGATCCATTCTTACTCATTCGTACGATCCATTCTAATTCATTCGCACGATCTATTCTAATTCATCCGTACGATCCATTCTATTTCATTCGTACGATCCATTCTTACTCATTCGTACGATCCATTCTAATTCATTCGCACGAATGTATCCATTCTAATTCATTCGTACGATCCATTCAAATTCATTCATACAATCCATTCTAATTCTACGATCCATTCTTACTCATTCGTATTATCCATTTTAATTCATTCACACGAATGTATCAACTCTAATTCATTCGTATGATCCATTCTAATTCATTCGCGTGGATGTATCCATTCTAATTCATTCGTACGATCCATTCTAATTCATTCGTACGATCCATTCTAATTCATTCGTACGATCCATTCTAATTCCTTTGTATGATCCATTCTAATTCATTCGCACGAATGTATACATTCTAATTCATTCGTACGATCCATTCTAATTCATTCATACGATCCATTCTAATTCCTTCGTATGATTCATTCTAATTCATTCGCACAAATGTATCCATTCTAATTCATTCGTACGATCCATTCTAATTCATTCGTACGATCCATTCTAAATCCTTCGTATGATCCATTCTAATTCATTCGTACGATCAATTCGAATTCACACGATCCATTCTAATTCATTCGCACAATCTATTCTAATTCATTCGTACGATCCATTCTAAATCATTCACACGAATGTATCATGCGAATAAATTAGAATGGATACATTCGTGCGAATGAATTAGAATGGATCATACGAATGAGTAAGAATGGATCTTACGAATGAAATAGAATGGATTGTACGAATGAATTAGAATGGATCGTACGAATGAATTAGAATAGATTGTATGAATGAATTAGAATGGATACATTCGTGTGAATGAATTAAAATGGATAATACGAATGAGTAAGAATGGATCGTAGAATTAGAATAGATCGTATGAATGAATTAGAATGGATACATATGAATGAATTAGAATGGATCGTATGAATGAATTAGAATGGATCGTGCGAATGAATTAGAATGGATCGTACGAATGAATTAGAATGAATCGTATGAATGAATTAGAATGGATCGTAGTAATGAATTAGAATGGATCCTACGAATGAATTAGAATAAATTGTGCGAATGAATTAGAATGGATCTGGATCGTGTATCCATTCTAATTCATTCGTACGACCCATTCTAATTCATTCGCACGATCCATTCTAATTCATTCGTACGATCTATTCTATTTCATTCGTACAATCCATTCTAATTCATTCATACGATCCACTCTAATTCATTCATACGATCCATTCTAATTCATTCGTACGATCTATTCTATTTCATTCATACGATCCATTCTTATTCGTTTGTACGATCCTTTCTAATTCCTTCGTATGATCCATTCTATTTCATTCGTATGACACATTCTAATTCCTAAGTACGATCCATTCTAATTCATTCAAACGATCGATTCTAATTCATTCGTATGATCCATTCTAATTCATTCGCATGATCCATTCTAATTCATTCATACGATCCAATCTAATTCATTCATACGATCCATTCTAATTCATTCGCACGAATGTATCCATTCTAATTCATTCGCACGATCCATTCTAATTCATTCATACAATCCATTCTAATTCTTTTGCACGAATGTATCCATTCTAATTCATTCGTACGATCCATTCTAATTCATTCGTATTATCTATTCTAATTCATTCGCATGATCCATTATAGTTCATTCATACGATCCAATCTAATTCATTCGTACGATCCATTCTAATTCATTCGCACGAATGTATCAACTCTAATTCATCCGTATGATCCATTCTAATTCATTCATACAATTACGAATGAATTAGAATGGATACATTCGTGCGAATGAATTAGAATGGATCGTACGAATGAGTAAGAATGGATCGTATGAATGAATTAGAATGGATCGTGCGAATAAATTAGAATGGATCGAACGAATGAATTAGAATGGATCATACGAAAGAATTAGAATGGATCGTATGAATGAATTAGAATGGATCGTGCGAATGAAGTAGAATGGATTATATGAATGAAATAGAATGGATCATACGAATGAAATAGAATGGATCGTACGAAGGAATTAAAATGGATCGTATGAATGAATTAGAGTGGATACATTCGTGCGAATGAATTCGAATAGATCGTGCGAATGAATTAGAATGGATTGTACGAATGAATTAGAATGGATCGTGCGAATGAAATAGAATGGATCGTACGAATGAATTAGAATGGATACATTCGTGCAAAAGAAATAGAATGGATTGTATGAATAAATTAGAATGGATCGTGTGAATGAATTAGAACGGATCATACGAATGAATTAGAATGGATACATTCGTGCGAATGAATTAGAATGGATCGTGCGAATGAATTAGAATGGATCGTACGAATGAATTAGAATGGATCGTATGAATGAATTAGAATGGATCGTGCGAATGAATTAGAATGGATCGTGCGAATGAATTAGAATGGATCGTACGAATGAATTAGAATGGATCGTATGAATGAATTAGATTGGATCGTATTAATGAATTAGAATGGATCGTACGAATGAATTAGATAAGATCGTACAAATGAATTAGAATGGATACGAATGGATCGTACGAATGAGTAAGAATGGATCGTACGAATGAAATAGAATGGATTGTACGAATGAATTAGAATGGATACATTCGTGCGAATGAATTAGGATGGATTGTATGAATGAATTAGAATAGATTGTGCGAATGAATTAGAATGGATCGTACGAATGAATTAGAATGGATACATTCATGCGAATGAATTAGAATGGATCATATGAATGAATTAGAATGAATCGTATGAGTGAATTAGAATGGATACGAAGAATTAGAATGGATCGTACGAAGGAATTAGAATGGAGAATGGATCGTGCGAATGAATTAGAATGGATCGTGCGATAAGAATGGATCGTACGAATGAAATAGAATAGATCGTACGGATAAATGAATTTGGATTGTGCTAATGAATTAGAATGGATCGTACGAATGAATTAGAATGGATCGTACTAATGAATTAGAATAGATTGTGCGAATGAATTAGAATGGATCGTAAGAATGAATTAGAAAGGATATATTCCTGTGAATAAATTAGAATAGATCGTATGAATGAATTAGATTGGATCGTATTAATGAATTAGAATGGATCGTGCAAATGAATTAGAATGGATCATACGAATGAATTAGAATGGATAGATTCGTGCGAATGAATTTGAATAGATCGTACGAAGGAATTAGAATGGATCGTACGAAGGAATTAGAATAGATCAGACGAAGAAATTAGAATGGATCGTACGAATGAATTAGAATGGATCGTATGAATGAATTAGAATAGATCGTGCGAATGAATTAAAATGGATCGTATGAATGAAATAGAATGGATCGTATGAATTAGAATGGATCGTACGAATGAAATAGAATGGATCGTACGAATGAATTAGAATAGATTGTGCGAATGGATTAGAATGGATCATACGATTGAGTAAGAATGGATTGTACGAATGACATAGAATAGATCGTACGAATGAATTAGAATGGATCATGCTAATGAATTAGAATTGATCGTACGAATGAATTAGAATAGATCGTGCGAATGAATTAGAATGGATCGTACGAATGAATTGGAATGGATACATTCGTGCGAATAAATTAGAATGGATCGTATGAATGAATTAGAGTGGATACATTTGTACAAATGAATTAGAATGGATCGTATGAATGAATTAGAATGGATACATTCGTGCGAATGAATTAGAATGGATCATATGAATGAATTAGAATGGATCGTTTGAGTGAATGCGAATGGATCGTGCGAATGAATTAGAATGGATTGTACGAATGAATTAGAATGGATCGTACGAATGAATTAGAATGGATACATTCGTGCGAATCCATTCTATTTCATTCGTACGATCCATTCTAATTTATTCGCATGATCCATTCTAATTCATTCGTACGATCCATTCTAATTCATTCGTACGATCTATTCTAATTCATTCGCACAATCTATTCAAATTCATTCGTACGATCCATTCTAATTCATTCGCACGATCCATTCTAATTCATTCATACGATCCATTCTATTTCATTCGTACGGTCCATTCTTACTCATTCGTACGATCCATTCTAATTCATTTGCACGAAGGTATCCATTCTAATTCATTCGTACTATCCATTCTAATTCCTTCGTACGATCCATTCTAATTCCTTCGTACGATCCATTCTAATTCATTCGTACGATCCATTCTAATTCATTCGTACGATCCATTCTAATTCCTTCGTATGATCCATTCTAATTCATTCGTACGGTATGATTCATTCTAATTCATTCGTACGATTCATTCTAATTCAATATATTTTAATTCATTCGTACGATCCATTCTAATTCATTCGCACGATCCATTCTAATTCATTTATACGATCTATTCTAATTCATTCATACGATCTATTCTAATTCATTTATCCATTCTAATTCATTCGCACCAATGTATCCATTCTAATTCATTCGTACGATCCATTCTAATTCTTTCATACGATCTATTCTAATTCATTCGTACGATCCATTCTAATTCCTTCATACGAATGTATCTACTCTAATTCATTCATACGATCCATTCTAATTCATTCGCACGATCCATTCTAATTCATACGTACAATCCATTCTAATTCATTCTTATGATCCATTCTAATTCATTCGTACGATCCATTCTAATTCATTCGCACGATCTATTCTAATTCATTCATACAATCCATTCT
This sequence comes from Chamaelirium japonicum, assembly GCA_947650365.1. Taxonomy (NCBI): domain Eukaryota; kingdom Viridiplantae; phylum Streptophyta; class Magnoliopsida; order Liliales; family Melanthiaceae; genus Chamaelirium; species Chamaelirium japonicum. The sequence continues at coordinate 354,132 of CANTAL010000141.1, read as the reverse complement.
ATTTCATTCGTACGATCCATTCTAATTCATTCGCAAGATCTATTCTAATTCATTCATACGATCCAATCTAATTCATTCATACGATCCATTCAAATTCATTAATACGATCCAATCTAATTCATTCATACGATCCATTCTAATTCCTTCGTACGATCCATTCTAATTCATACGATCCATTCTAATTCATTCGTACGATCCATTCTAATTCATTCGTACGATCCATTCTAATTCATTCGTACGATCCATTCTAATTCATTCGCACGATCCATTCTAATTCATTCATACGATCCAATCTAATTCATTCATACGATCCATTCTAATTCATTCGCACGAATGTATCCATTCTACTTCATTCGCACGATCCATTCTAATTCATACATACAATCCATTCTAATTCTTTCATATGATCCATTCTAATACATTCGCACGATCCATTATTACTCATTCGTACGATCCATTCTAATTCATTCGCACGATCCATTCTAATTCATTAATACGATCCATTCTAATTCATTCGTACGATCCATTCTAATTCATTCGTACGATTCATTCTAATTCAATCCATTCTAATTCATTCGTACGATCCATTCTTACTCATTCGTACGATCCATTCTAATTCATTCGCACGAATGAATCCATTCTAATTCATTCGCATGAATGTATCCATTCTAATTCATTCGTACGATCCATTCTATCTCATTCGTACAATCCATTCTATTTCATTCGTACGATCCATTCTAATTCATTCGCACGATCCATTCTAATTCATTCGAATGATCCATTGTAATTCATTCGTACGATTAATTCTAATTCATTCATACGATCCATTCTAATTCATTCGCACGAATGTATCCATTCTAATTCATTCGTACGATCCATTCTAATTCATTCGCACAATCTATTCTAATTCATTCATACGATCCATTCTAATTCATACGTAAGATCCATTCTTCTTCATTTATACAATCCAATCTAATTCATTCATACAATCCATTCTAATTCATTCGCACGAATTTATCCATTCGAACTCGTTCGTATGATCCAGTCGAATTCATTCGCACGAATGTATCCATTCTAATTCATTCGTACGATCCATTCCGTGCGAATGAATTAGAATGCATCGTACGAATGAATTAGAATGGATATATTCGTGCGAATGAATTAGAATGGATCGTACGAATGAATTAGAATATAGATCGTACGAAGGAATTAGAATGGATCGTACGAATGAATTCGAATGTATCCTTTCTGATTCATTCGTACGATCCATTCTAATTCATTCGTACGATCCATTCTAATTTATTCGTACGATCAATTCTAATTCATTTGCATGATCCATTCTAATTCATTCGTACGATCCATTCGTATCCATTCTAATTCATTCGTACGATATATTCTAATTCATTCGTACGATCCATTCTAATTCATTAATACGATCCAATCTAATTCATTCATACGATCCATTCTAATTCATTCGTACGATCCATTCTAATTCATTCGTACGATCTATTCTAATTCATGGATCGTGCGAATGAATTAGAATGGATCGTACGAATGAATTAGAATGGATCGTATGAATGAATTAGATTGGATCGTATTAATGAATTAGAATGGATCGTACGAATAAATTAAAATAGATCGTACGAATGAATTAGAATGGATCGTACGAATGAAATAGAATTGATTGTACGAATGAATTAGAATGGATACATTCGTGCGAATGAATTAGGATGGATCGTATGAATGAATTAGAATAGATTGTGCGAATGAATTAGAATGGATCGTACGAATGAATTAGAATGGATACATTCATGCGAATGAATTAGAATGGATCGTATGAATGAATTAGAATGGATCGTATGAGTGAATTAGAATGGATACGAAGGAATTAGAATGGATCGTACGAAGGAATTAGAATGGAGAATGGATCGTGTGAATGAATTAGAATGGATCGTGCGATAAGAATGGATCGTACGAATGAAATAGAATAGATCGTACGGATAAATGAATTTGGATCGTGCTAATGAATTAGAATGGATCGTACGAATGAATTAGAATGGATCGTACTAATGAATTAGTATAGATTGTGCGAATGAATTAGAATGGATCGTACGAACGAATTAGAAAGGATATATTCGTGCGAATGAATTAGAATAGATCGTATAAATGAATTAGATTGGATCGTATTAATGAATTAGAATGGATCGTGCGAATGAATTAGAATGGATCGTACGAATGAATTAGAATGGATAGATTCGTGCGAATGAATTTGAATGGATCGTACGAAGGAATTAGAATGGATCGTATGAAGGAATTAGAATAGATCATACGAAGAAATTAGAATGGATCGTACGAATGAATTAGAATGGATCGTATGAATGAATTAGAATGGATCGTGCGAATGAATTAAAATGGATCGTATGAATGAAATAGAATGGATCGTATGAATTAGAATGGATCGTACGAATGAAATAGAATGGATCGTACGAATGAATTAGAATAGATTGTGTGAATGGATTAGAATGTATCATACGATTGAGTAAAAATGGATTGTACGAATGAAATAGAATAGATCGTACGAATGAATTAGAATGGATCATGCTAATGAATTAGAATTGATCGTACGAATGAATTAGAATAGATTGTGCGAATGAATTAGAATGGATCGTACGAATGAATTGGAATGGATACATTCGTGCGAATGAATTAGAATGGATCGTATGAATGAATTAGAGTGGATACATTCGTACAAATGAATTAGAATGGATCGTACGAATGAATTAGAATGGATACATTCGTGCGAATGAATTAGAATGGATCATATGAATAAATTAGAATGGATCGTTTGAGTGAATGCGAATGGATCGTGCAAATGAATTAGAATGGATTATACGAATGAATTAGAATGGATCGTACGAATGAATTAGAATGGATACATTCGTGCAAATCCATTCTATTTCAGTCGTACGATCCATTCTAATTCATTCGCACGATCCATTCTAATTCATTCGTACGATCCATTCTAATTCATTCGTACGATCCATTCTAATTCATTCGCACAATCTATTCTAATTCATTCGTACGATCCATTCTAATTCATTTGCATGATCCATTCTAATTCATTCATACGATCCATTCTATTTCATTCGTACGATCCATTCTTACTCATTCGTACGATCCATTCTAATTCATTTGCACGAAGGTATCCATTCTAATTCATTCGTACTATCCATTCTAATTCCTTCGTACGATCCATTCTAATTCGTTCGTACGATCCATTCTAATTCATTCGTACGATCCATTCTAATTCATTCGTACGATCCATTCTAATTCCTTCGTATGATCCATTCTAATTCATTCGTACGGTATGATTCATTCTAATTTATTCGTACGATTCATTCTAATTCAATCCATTCTAATTCATTCGTACGATCCATTCTAATTCATTCGTATGATCCATTCTAATTCATTCGTACGATTCATTCTAATTCAATCCATTCTAATTCATTTGTACGATCCATTCTTACTTATTCGTACGATCCATTCTAATTCATTCGCACGAATGAATCCATTCTAATTCATTCGTATGATCCATTCTAATTTATTCGCATGAATGTATCCATTCTCATTCATTCGTACGATCCATTCTATCTCATTCGTACAATCCATTCTATTTCATTCGTACGATCCATTCTAATTCATTCGCACGATCCATTCTAATTCATTCGTATGATCCATTCTAATTCATTCATACGATCGATTCTAATTCATTCATATGATCCATTCTAATTCATTCGCACGAATGTATCCATTCTAATTCATTCATACGATCCATTCTAATTCATTCGCACAATCTATTCTAATTCATTCATACGATCCATTTTAATTTATTCGCACGATCCATTCTAATTCATTCATACGATCTATTCTAATTCATTCATATGATCCATTCTAATTCATTCGCACGATCCATTCTTACTCATTCGTACGATCCATTCTAATTCATTCGCACGATCCATTCTAATTCATTAATACGATCCATTCTAATTCATTCGCACGATCCATTCTAATTCATTCACACTCATACGATCCATTCTAATTCATTCGCACGAATGTATCCTTTCTAATTCATTCGTACGATCCATTCTAATTCATTCGCACAATCTATTCTAATTCATTCGAACGATCCATTCTAATTTATTCGTACGATCCATTCTAATTCATTCGTACGATCCATTCTAATTCATTCGCACGATCCATTCTAATTCATTCGCACGATCCATTCTAATTCATTAGCACGATCCATTCTAATTCATTCGTACGATCCATTCTAATTCATTAATACGATCCATTCTAATTCATTCGCACGAATGTATCCATTCTAATTCATTAATACGATCCAATCTAATTCATTCATACGAATGAATTAGAATGGATACATTCGTGCAAAAGAAATAGAATGGATTGTATGAATGAATTAGAATGGATCGTGTGAATGAATTAGAATGGATCATACGAATGAATTAGAATGGATACATTCGTGCGAATGAATTAGATTGGATCGTGCGAATGAATTAGAATGGATCGTATGAATGAATTAGAATGGATCATATGAATGAATTAGAATGGATCGTGCGAATGAATTAGAATGGATCGTGCGAATGAATTAGAATGGATCGTATGAATGAATTAGATTGGATCGTATTAATGAATTAGAATGGATCGTACGAATGAATTAGAATAGATCGTACGAATGAATTAGAATGGATACGAATGGATCGTACGAATGAGTAAGAATGGATCGTACGAATGAAATAGAATGGATTGTACGAATGAATTAGAATGGATACATTCGTGCGAATGAATTAGGATGGATCGTATGAATGAATTAGAATAGATTGTGCGAATGAATTAGAATGGATCGTACGAATGAATTAGAATGGATCGTATGAATGAATTAGAATGGATCGTATGAGTGAATTAGAATGGATACGAAGGAATTAGAATGGATCGTACGAAGGAATTAGAATGGAGAATGGATCGTGCGAATGAATTAGAATGGATCGTGCGATAAGAATGGATCGTACGAATGAAATAGAATAGATCGTACGGATAAATGAATTTGGATCGTGCTAATGAATTAGAATGGATCGTACGAATGAATTAGAATGGATCGTACTAATGAATTAGAATAGATTGTGCGAATGAATTAGAATGGATCGTACGAATGAATTAGAAAGGATATATTCGTGCGAATGAATTAGAATAGATCGTATGAATGAATTAGATTGGATCGTATTAATGAATTAGAATGGATCGTGCGAATGAATTAGAATGGATCGTACGAATGAATTAGAATGGATACATTCGTGCGAATGAATTAGAATGGATCATATGAATAAATTAGAATGGATCGTTTGAGTGAATGCGAATGGATCGTGCGAATGAATTAGAATGGATTGTACGAATGAATTAGAATGGATCGTACGAATGAATTAGAATGGATACATTCGTGCGAATCCATTCTATTTCATTCGTACGATCCATTCTAATTCATTCGCACGATCCATTCTAATTCATTCATACGATCCATTCTAATTCATTCGTACGATCCATTCTAATTCATTCGTACGATCCATTCTAATTCATTCACACAATCCATTCTAATTCATTCATACGATCCATTCTATTTCATTCGTACGATCCATTCTTACTCATTCGTACGATCCATTCTAATTCATTTGCACGAAGGTATCCATTCTAATTCATTCGTACTATCCATTCTAATTGCTTCGTACGATCCATTCTAATTCCTTCGTACGATCCATTCTAATTCATTCGTACGATCCATTCTAATTCATTCGTACGATCCATTCTAATTCCTTCGTATGATCCATTCTAATTCATTCGTACGGTATGATTCATTCTAATTCATTCGTACGATTCATTCTAATTCAATCCATTCTAATTCATTCGTACGATCCATTTTAATTCATTCGTACGATCCATTCTAATTCATTCGTACTATTCATTCAATTCAATCCATTCTAATTCATTCGTATGATCCATTCTTACTCATTCGTACGATCCATTCTAATTCATTCGCACGAATGAATCCATTCTAATTCATTCATATGATCCATTCTAATTCATTCGCATGAATGTATCTATTCTAATTCATTCGTACGATCCATTCTATCTCATTCGTACAATCCATTCTATTTCATTCGTACGATCCATTCTAATTCATTCGTACGATCCATTCTAAGTCATTCGTACGAAGGAATTAGAATGGATCGTATGAAGGAATTAGAATGGATAGTATGAATGAATTAGAATGGATACCTTCGTGCAAATGAATTAGAATGGATCGTACGAATGAGTAAGAATGGATCGTACGAATGAAATAGAATGGATCGTATGAATGAATTAGAATGGATCGTGCGAATGAATTAGAATGGATCGTACGAAAGAATTAGAATAGATTGTGCGAATGAATTAGAATGGATCGTACGAATGAATTAGAATGGATCGTACGAATGAATTAGAATGGATCGTATGAATGAATTAGAATGGATCGTGCGAATGAATTAGAATGAATCGTACGAATGAAATAGAATGGATTCGTACGAATGTATCCATTCTAATTCATTCGTACAATCCATTCTAATTCATTCGTACAATCCATTCTAATTCATTCGCACGATCCATTCGCATTCACTCAAACGATCCATTCTAATTCATTCATATGATCCAATCTAATTCATTCGCACGAATGTATCCATTCTAATTCATTCGTACGATCCATTCTAATTCATTTGTACGAATGTATCCACTCTAATTCATTCATACAATCCATTCAAATTCATTCGCACGAATGTATCCATTCCAATTCATTCGTACGATCCATTCTAATTCATTCGCACAATCTATTCTAATTCATTCGTACGATCAATTCTAATTCATTGGCATGATCCATTCTAATTCATTCGTACGATCTATTCTATTTCATTCGTACAATCCATTCTTACTTAATCGTATGATCCATTCTAATCCATTCGCACAATCTATTCTAATTCATTCGTACGATCCATTCTATTTCATTCGTACGATCCATTCTAATTCATACGATCCATTCTATTTCATTCATACGATCCATTTTAATTCATTCGTACGACCCATTCTAATTCATTCGCACGATCCATTCTAATTCATTCGTACGATCTATTCTATTTCATTCGTACAATCCATTCTAATTCATTCATACGATCCATTCTAATTCATTCATACGATCCATTCTAATTCATTCGTATGAATGATCGTGCTAATGAATTTGACTCGATCGTACGAATGAATTAGAATGGATCGTACTAATGAATTAGAATGGATCGTGCGAATAAATTAGAATGGATCGTATTAATGAATTAGAATGGATCGTGCGAATCAATTAGAATGGATAGTACGAATGAGTAAGAATGGATCGTGCGAATGAATTAGAATGGATCATATGAATGAATTAGAATGGATCGTATGAATGAATTAGAATGGATCGTGCGAATAAATTAGAATGGATCATATGAATGAATTAGAATAGATTGTGTGAATGAATTAGAATGGATCATACGAATGAATTAGATTGGATACATTCGTGCGAATGAATTAGAATGGATCGTATGAATGAATTAGAATCAATCGTACGAATGAATTAGAATAGATCATGCGAATGAACTAGAATGGATCGTGCGAATAAATTAGAATGGATTGTACGAATGAAATAGAATGGATTGTACGAATGAGATAGAATGGATCGTACGAATGAATTAGAATGGATACATTCATGCGAATGAATTAGAATGGATCATACGAATGAATTAGAATGGATTCATTCGTGCGAATGAATTAGAATGGATCGTACGAATGAGTAAGAATGGATCGTACGAATGAATTAGAATGGAATGAATTAGAATGGATCGTACGAATGAATTAGAATGGATCGTACGAATGAAATAGAATGGATTGAATTAGAATAAATCGTACGAATGAATTAGAATGAATCATACCGTACGAATGAATTAGAATGGATCATACGAAGGAATTAGAATGGATCGTACGAAGGAATTAGAATGGATAGTACGAATGAATTAGAATGGATACCTGCATGCAAATGAATTAGAATGGATCGTACGAATGAGTAAGAATGGATCATACGAATGAAATAGAATGGATCGTATGAATGAATTAGAATGGATCGTGCGAACGAATTAGAATGGATCGTACGAATGAATTAGAATAGATTGTGCGAATGAATTAGAATGGATCGTACGAATGAATTAGAATGGATCGTACGAATGAATTAGAATGGATCGTGTGAATGAATTAGAATGGATCGTACGAATGAAATAGAATGGATTCGCACGAATGTATCCATTCTAATTAATTCGTACGATCCATTCTAATTCATTCGTACAATCCATTCTAATTCATTCGCACGATCCATTCGCATTCACTCAAACGATCCATTCTAATTCATTCATATGATCCATTCTAATTCATTCGCACGAATGTATCCATTCTAATTCATTCGTACGATCCATTCTAATTCATTTGTACGAATGTATCCATTCTAATTAATTCGTACGATCCATTCTAATTCATTCGTACTATCCATTCTAATTCCTTCGTACGATCCATTCTAATTCCTTCGTACGATCCATTCTAATTTATTTGTACGATCCATTCTAATTCATTCGTACGATCCATTCTAATTCCTTCGTATGATCCATTCTAATTTATTCGTACGGTATGTTCACACGATCCATTCTAATTCATTCGCACGATCCATTCTAATTCATTCATACGATCCATTCTAATTCATTCACACAATCCATTCTAATTCATTCTAATTTATTCGTATGTGAGTGGATCGTGTTTTTTCGTGCTAATGAATTAGAATGGATCGTACGAATGAATTAGAATGGATACATTCGTGCGAAAGAATTAGAATGGATCGTATGAATGAATTAGATTGGATCGTATAAATGAATTAGAATGGATCGTACGAATGAATTAGAATGGATCATGCTAATGAATTAGAATGGATCGTGCGAATGAATTAGAATGGATCGTGCGAATGAATTAGAATGGATCGTACGAATGAATTAGAATGGATCGTACGAATGAATTAGAATGGATCGTTCGAATGAATTAGAATAGATTGTGCGAATGAATAAGAATGGATCGTATGAGTGTGAATGAATTAGAATGGATCGTGCGAATGAATTAGAATGGATCATATTAATGAATTAGAATGGATCGTGCAAATGAATTAGAATGGATCGTACAAATGAGTAAGAATGGATCGTGCGAATGAATTAGAATGGATCATATGAATGAATTAGAATGGATCGTATGAATGAATTAGAATGGATCGTGCGAATAAATTAGAATGGATCGTATGAATGAATTAGAATAGATTGTGCGAATGAATTGGAATGGATACATTCGTGCGAATGAATTAGAATGGATCGTATGAATGAATTAGAATGGATCGTGCGAATGAATTAGAATGGATCGTACGAATGGATTAGAATGGATTGAATTAGAATAGAATGGATTCGCACGAATGGATCGTATGAATGAATTAGAATGGATCGTGCAAATGAATTAGAATGGATCGTACGAATGAAATAGAATGGATTGTACGAATGAGATAGAATGGATCGTACGAATGAATTAGAATGGATACATTCAAGCGAATGAATTAGAATGGATCATACGAATGAATTAGAATGGATTCATTCGTGCGAATGAATTAGAATGGATCGTACGAATGAGTAAGAATGAATCGTACGAATGAATTAGAATGGATTGAATTAGAATGAATCGTACGAATGAATTAGAATGGATCGTACGAATGAATTAGAATGGATCGTACGAATGAATTAGAATGGATTGAATTAGAATGAATCGTACGAATGAATTAGAATGAATCATACCGTACGAATGAATTAGAATGGATCATACGAAGGAATTAGAATGGATCATACGAATGAATTAGAATGGATCGTACGAATGAATTAGAATGGATCGTACGAAGGAATTAGAATGGATCGTACGAAGGAATTAGAATGGATACCTTCGTGCAAATGAATTAGAATGGATCGTACGAATGAGTAAGAATGGATCGTACGAATGAAATAGAATGGATCGTATGAATGAATTAGAATGGATCGTGCGAATGAATTAGAATGGATTGTACGAATGAATTAGAATAGATTGTGCGAATGAATTAGAATGGATCGTACGAATGAATTAGAATGGATCGTACGAATGAATTAGAATGGATCGTATGAATGAATTAGAATGGATCGTGCGAATGAATTAGAATGGATCGTACGAATGAAATAGAATGGATTCGCACGAATGTATCCATTCTAATTCATTCGTACGATCCATTCTAATTCATTCGTACAATCCATTCTAATTCATTCGCACGATCCATTCGCATTCACTCAAACGATCCATTCTAATTCATTCATATGATCCATTCTAATTCATTCGCACGAATGTATCCATTCTAATTCATTCGTACGATCCATTCTAATTCATTTGTATGAATGTATCCACTCTAATTCATTCATACGATCCATTCTAATTCATTCGAACGAATGTATCCATTCCAATTCATTCGTGCGATCCATTCTAATTCATTCGCACAATCTATTCTAATTCATTCGTACGATCAATTCTAATTCATTAGCATGATCCATTCTAATTCATTCGTACAATCTATTCTAATTCATTAGCACGATCCAAATTCATTTATCCGTACGATCTATTCTATTTCATTCGTACGATCCATTCTTATCGCATGATCCATTCTAATTCATTCGCACGATCCATTTTCCATTCTAATTCCTTCATACGATCCATTCTAATTCCTTCGTATCCATTCTAATTCACCCATATGATCCATTCAAATTCATTCATACGATCCATTCTAATTCATTCGCATGAATGTATCCATTCTAATTCATTCGTACGATCCATTATAATTCATTCGCACAATCTATTCTAATTCTTTCGTGAAAATGAATCCATTCTAATTCATTCGTACGATCCATTCTAATTCATTCGTACAATCCATTCTAATTCATTCGCACGATCCATTCGCATTCACTCAAACGATCCATTCTAATTCATTCATATGATCCATTCTAATTCATTCGCACGAATGTATCCATTCTAATTCATTCGCACGAATGTATCCATTCTAATTCATTCGTACGATCCATTCTAATTCATTTGTACGAATGTATCCACTCTAATTCATTCATACGATCCATTCTAATTCATTCGCACGAATGTATCCATTCCAATTCATTCGTACGATCCATTCTAATTAGAATGGATCGTGTGAATGAATTAGAATGGATCATATGAATGAATTAGAATGGATACATTCGTGCGAATGAATTAGAATGGATCGTGTGAATGAATTAGAATGGATCGTACGAATGAATTAGAATGGATCGTATGAATGAATTAGAATGGATCGTGCGAATGAATTAGAATGGACCGTGCGAATGAATTAGAATGGATCGTACGAATGAATTAGAATGGATCGTATGAATGAATTAGATTGGATCATATTAATGAATTAGAATGGATCGTACGAATGAAGTAGAATAGATCGTACGATTGAATTAGAATGGATACGAATGGATCGTACGAATGAGTAAGAATGGATCGTACGAATAAAATAGAATGGATTGTACGAATGAATTAGAATGGATCATATGAATGAATTAGAATGGATCGTTTGAGTGAATGCGAATGGATCGTGCGAATGAATTAGAATGGATTGTACGAATGAATTAGAATGGATCGTACGAATGAATTAGAGTGGATCGTATGAATGAATTAGAATGGATCGTACGAATGAATTAGAATAGATTGTGCGAATGAATTAGAATGGATCGTACGAATGAATTGGAATGGATACATTCGTGCGAATGAATTAGAATGGATCGTATGAATGAATTAGAGTGGATACATTCGTACAAATGAATTAGAATGGATCGTACGAATGAATTAGAATGGATCGTACGAATGAATTAGAACGGATCGTACGAATGAATTAGAATGGATTGAATTAGAATGAATCGTACGAATGAATTAGAATGAATCATACTGTACGAATGAATTAGAATGGATCATACGAAGGAATTAGAATGGATCGTACGAATGAATTAGAATGGATCGTACGAATGAATTAGAATGGATCGTACGAAGGAATTAGAATGGATCGTACGAAGGCATTAGAATGGATAGTACGAATGAATTAGAATGGATACCTTCGTGCAAATGAATTAGAATGGATCGTACGAATGAGTAAGAATGGATCATACGAATGAATTAGAATAGATCGTGCGAATGAATTAGAATAGATTGTGCGAATGAATTAGAATGGATCGTACGAATGAATTAGAATGGATCGTACGAATGAATTAGAATGGATCGTATGAATGAATTAGAATGGATCGTGCGAATGAATTAGAATGGATAGTACGAATGAAATAGAATGGATTCGCACGAATGTATCCATTCTAATTCATTCGTACGATCCATTCTAATTCATTCGTACAATCCATTCTAATTCATTCGCACGATCCATTCGCATTCACTCAAACGATCCATTCTAATTCATTCGCACGAATATATCCATTCTAATTCATTTGTACGATCCATTCTAATTCATTTGTACGAATGTATCCACTCTAATTCATTCATACGATCCATTCTAATTCATTCGCACGAATGTATCCATTCCAATTCATTCGTACGACCATTCTAATTCATTCGCATAATCTATTCTAATTCATTCGTACGATCAATTCTAATTCATTAGCATGATCCATTCTAATTCATTCGTACGATCTATTCTATTTCATTCGTACAATCCATTCTTACTCAATCGTATGATCCATTCTAACCCATTCGCACAATCTGTTGTAATTCATTCGTACGATCCATTCTATTTCATTCGTACGATCCATTCTACTTCATACGATCCATTCTATTTCATTCATACGATCCATTTTAATTCATTCGCACGATCCATTCTAATTCATTCATACGATCCATTCTAATTCGTTCGTACGATCCATTCTAATTTCTTCGTATGATCTATTCTAATTCCTTCGTACGATCCATTCTAATTCCTTCGTACGATCCATTCAAATTGATTCGCACGAATCTATCCATTCTAATTCATTCGTACGATCCATTCTAATTCATTCGCACGATCCATTCTAATTTATTAATACGATCCAATCTAATTCATTCGTACCATCCATTCTAATTCATTCGCATAATCTATTCTAATTCATTAGTACGATCCATTCTAATTCATTCGTACGATCCATTCTAATTCATTAGCACGATCCAAATTCATTTATCCGTATGATCTATTCTATTTCATTAGTACGATCCATTCTTATCGCACGATCCATTCTAATTCATTCGCACGATCCATTCTCCATTCTAATTCCTTCGTACGATCCATTCTAATTCCTTCATATCCATTCTAATTCACTCATACGATCCATTCTAATTCATTCATACGATCCATTCTAATTCATTCGCATGAATGTATCCATTCTAATTTATTCGTACGATCCATTCTAATTCATTCGCACAATCTATTCTAATTCATTCATACGATCCATCCTAATTCATTCGCACGAATGTATCCATTCTAATTCATTCGTACAATCCATTCTATTTCATTCGTACGATCCATTCTTACTCATTCGTACGATCCATTCGTATCCATTCTAATTCATTCGTACGATCTATTCTAATTCATTCGTACGATCCATTCTAATTCATTAATACGATCCAATCTAATTCATTCATACGATCCATTCTAATTCATTCGCACGATCCATTCTAATTCATTCGCACGATCCATTCTAATTCATTCATACGATCCATTCTAATTCATTCGTACGATCCATTCTAATTCATTCGCACGATCCATTCTAATTCATTCGCATGAATGTATCCGTTCTAATTTATTCGCACGATCCATTCTAATTCATTCGCACGAATGTATCCATTCTAATTCATTCGTATGATCCATTCTAATTCATTCACACGATCCATTCTAATTCATTCATATAATCCATTCAATTTCTTTTGCACGAATGTATCCATTCTAATTTATTCGTACGATCCATTCTATTTCATTCGTACGATCCATTCTAATTCATTCGTACAATCAATTCTATTTCATTCATATAATCCATTCTAATTCATTCGCACGATCCATTCTAATTCATTCATACGATCCATTCTAATTCATTCGTATGATCCATTCTAATTCATTCGTTCGATCCATTCTAATTTATTCGCACGATCCATTCTAATTCATTCATACGATCCAATCTTACTCATTCGTACGATCCATTCTAATTCATTCGCACGATCTATTCTAATTCATCTGTACGATCCATTCTATTTCATTCGTACGATCCATTCTTACTCATTCGTACGATCCATTCTAATTCATTCGTACGAATGTATCCATTCTAATTCATTCGTACGATCCATTCTAATTCATTCATACGATCCATTCTAATTCTACGATCCATTCTTACTCATTCGTATTATCCATTTTAATTCATTCACACGAATGTATCAACTCTAATTCATTCGTATGATCCATTCTAATTCATTCGCACGAATGTATCCATTCTAATTCATTCGTACGATCCATTCTAATTCATTGGCACGATCCATTCTAATTCATTCATACAATCCATTCTAATTCTTTTGCTCGAATGTATCCATTCTAATTCATTCGTTCGATCCATTCTAATTCATTCGCACGATCCATTCTAATTCATTCATACGATCCATTCTAATTCATTCGTACGATCCATTCTAATTCATTCATACGATCCATTCTATTTCCTTCGTACGAATGTATCTACTCTAATTCATTCATACGATCCATTCTAATTCATTTGCACGATCCATTCTAATTCATACGTACGATCCATTCTAATTCATTCATACAATCCATTCTATTTCATTCGTACGATCCATTCTAATTCATTCATACGATCCAATCTAATTCATTCATACGATCCATTCAAATTCATTAATACGAATGAATTAGAATGGATCATATGAATGAAGTAGAATGCATCGTACGAATGAATTAGAATGAATCGTACGAAGGAATTAGAATGGATCGTACGAAGGAATTAGAATGGATCATGCTAATGAATTAGAATTGATCGTACGAATGAATTAGAATAGATTGTGCGAATGAATTAGAATGGATCGTACGAATGAATTAGAATGGATCGTATGAATGAATTAGAATGGATACATTCGTGCGAATGAATTAGAATGGATCATATGAATGAATTAGAATGGATCGTTTGAGTGAATGCGAATGGATCGTGCGAATGAATTAGAATGGATTGTACGAATGAATTAGAATGGATCGAATGAATTAGAATGGATCGTACGAATGAAATAGAATGGATCGTATGAATGAATTGGAATGGATACATTCGTGCGAATGAATTAGAATGGATCGTATGAATGAATTAGAGTGGCTACATTCGTACAAATGAATTAGAATGGATCGTGCGAATGAATTAGAATAGATCGTGCGAATGAATTAGAATGGATCGTACGAATGAATTAGAATGGATCGTATGAATGAATTAGATTGGATCGTATTAATGATTTAGAATGGATCGTGCGAATAAATTAGAATGGATCGTACGAATGAATTAGAATGGATCGTACGAATGACTTTGAATGGATCGTTCAAATGAATTAGAATAGATTGTGCGAATGAATTAGAATGGATCGTACAAATGAATTAGAAAGGATACATTCGTGCGAATGAATTAGAATGGATCGTATGAGTGTGAATGAATTAGAATGGATCGTGAGAATGAATTAGAATGAATTCATACGATCCATTCTAATTCATTCGCCTGAATGTATCCATTCTAATTCCTTCGTACGATCCATTCTAATTCATTCGTACGATCCATTCTAATTCATTCGTACGATCCATTCTAATTCATTCGTACGATCCATTCTAATTCCTTCGTATGATCCATTCTAATTCATTCGCACGAATGTATACATTCTAATTCATTCGTACGATCCATTCTAATTCATTCGTACGATCCATTCTAATTCCTTCGTATGATTCATTCTAATTCATTCGCACGAATGTATCCATTCTAATTCATTCGTACGATCCATTCTAAATCCTTCGTATGATCCATTCTAATTCATTCGTACGATCAATTAGAATTCACACGATCCATTCTAAATCATTCACACGAATGTATCGTGCGAATAAATTAGAATGGATACATTCGTGCGAATGAATTAGAATGGATACATTCGTGCGAATGAATTAGAATGGATCATACGAATGAGTAAGAATGGATCGTACGAATGAAATAGAATGGATTGTACGAATGAATTAGAATGGATCGTACGAATGAATTAGAATAGATTGTATGAATGAATTAGAATGGATACATTCGTGTGAATGAATTAAAATGGATAATACGAATGAGTAAGAATGGATCGTAGAATTAGAATAGATCGTATGAATGAATTAGAATGGATACATACGAATGAATTAGAATGGATCGTATGAATGACTTAGAATGGATCGTGCGAATGAATTAGAATGGATCGTACGAATGAATTAGAATGAATCGTATGAATGAATTAGAATGGATCGTAGTAATGAATTAGAATGGATCCTACGAATGAATTAGAATAGATTGTGCGAATGAATTAGAATGGATCTGGATCGTGTATCCATTCTAATTCATTCGTACGACCCATTCTAATTCATTCGCACGATCCATTCTAATTCATTCGTACGATCTATTCTATTTTATTCGTACAATCCATTCTAATTCATTCATACGATCCACTCTAATTCATTCATACGATCCTTTCTAATTCATTCGTACGATCTATTCTATTTCATTCATACGATCCATTCTTATTCGTTTGTACGATCCTTTCTAATTCCTTCGTATGATCCATTCTATTTTATTCGTATGACACATTCTAATTCATAAGTACGATCCATTCTAATTCATTCAAACGATCGATTCTAATTCATTCGTATGATCCATTCTAATTCATTCGCACGATCCATTCTAATTCATTCATACGATCCAATCTAATTCATTCATACGATCCATTCTATTTCATTCGCACGAATGTATCCATTCTAATTCATTCGCACGATCCATTCTAATTCATTCATACAATCCATTCTAATTCTTTTGCACGAATGTATCCATTCTAATTCATTCGTACGATCCATTCTAATTCATTCGTATGATCTATTCTAATTCATTCGCATGATCCATTATAATTCATTCATACGATCCAATCTAATTCATTCGTACGATCCATTCTAATTCATTCGCACGAATGTATCAACTCTAATTCATTCGTATGATCCATTCTAATTCATTCATACAATTACGAATGAATTAGAATGGATACATTCGTGCAAATGAATTAGAATGGATCGTACGAATGAGTAAGAATGGATCGTATGAATGAATTAGAATGGATCGTGCGAATAAATTAGAATGGATCGAACGAATGAATTAGAATGGATCATACGAATGAATTAGAGTGGATCGTATGAATGAATTAGAATGGATCGTGCGAATGAATTAGAATGGATTATATGAATGAAATAGAATGGATCGTGCGAATGAATTAGAATGGATCGTACGAAGGAATTAAAATGGATCGTATGAATGAATTAGAGTGGATACATTCGTGCGAATGAATTCGAATAGATCGTGCGAATGAATTAGAATGGATTGTACGAATGAATTAGAATGGATCCTGCGAATGAAATAGAATGGATCGTACGAATGAATTAGAATGGATACATTCGTGCAAAAGAAATAGAATGGATTGTATGAATAAATTAGAATGGATCGTGTGAATGAATTAGAACGGATCATACGAATGAATTAGAATGGATACATTCGTGCGAATGAATTAGAATGGATCGTGCGAATGAATTAGAATATATCGTACGAATGAATTAGAATGGATCGTATGAATGAATTAGAATGGATCGTGCGAATGAATTAGAATGGATCGTACGAATGAATTATAATGGATCGTATGAATGAATTAGATTGGATCGTATTAATGAATTAGAATGGATCGTACGAATGAATTAGATAAGATCGTACGAATGAATTAGAATGGATACGAATGGATCGTATGAATGAGTAAGAATGGATCGTACGAATGAAATAGAATGGATTGTACGAATGAATTAGAATGGATACATTCGTGCGAATGAATTAGGATGGATCGTATGAATGAATTAGAATAGATTGTGCGAATGAATTAGAATGGATCGTACGAATGAATTATAATGGATACATTCATGCGAATGAATTAGAATGGATCGTATGAATGAATTAGAATGAATCGTATGAGTGAATTAGAATGGATACGAAGGAATTAGTATGGATCGTACGAAGGAATTAGAATGGAGAATGGATCGTGCGAATGAATTAGAATGGATCGTGCGATAAGAATGGATCGTACGAATGAAATAGAATAGATCGTACGGATAAATGAATTTGGATTGTGCTAATGAATTAGAATGGATCGTACGAATGAATTAGAATGGATCGTACTAATGAATTAGAATAGATTGTGCGAATGAATTAGAATGGATCGTACGAATGAATTAGAAAGGATATATTCCTGTGAATAAATTAGAATAGATCGTATGAATGAATTAGATTGGATCGTATTAATGAATTAGAATGGATCGTGCAAATGAATTAGAATGGATCGTACGAATGAATTAGAATGGATAGATTCGTGCGAATGAATTTGAATGGATCGTACGAAGGAATTAGAATGGATCGTACAAAGGAATTAGAATAGATCAGACGAAGAAATTAGAATGGATCGTACGAATGAATTAGAATGGATCGTATGAATGAATTAGAATGGATCGTGCGAATGAATTAAAATGGATCGTATGAATGAAATAGAATGGATCGTATGAATTAGAATGGATCGTACGAATGAAATAGAATGGATCGTACGAATGAATTAGAATAGATTGTGCGAATGGATTAGAATGGATCATACGATTGAGTAAGAATGGATTGTACGAATGACATAGAATAGATCGTACGAATGAATTAGAATGGATCATGCTAATGAATTAGAATTGATCGTACGAATGAATTAGAATAGATTGTGCGAATGAATTAGAATGGATCGTACGAATGAATTAGAATGGATACATTCGTGCGAATAAATTAGAATGGATCGTATGAATGAATTAGAGTGGATACATTTGTACAAATGAATTAGAATGGATCGTACGAATGAATTAGAATGGATACATTCGTGCGAATGAATTAGAATGGATCATATGAATGAATTAGAATGGATCGTTTGAGTGAATGCGAATGGATCGTGCGAATGAATTAGAATGGATTGTACGAATGAATTAGAATGGATCGTACGAATGAATTAGAATGGATACATTCGTGCGAATCCGTTCTATTTCATTCGTACGATCCATTCTAATTTATTCGCATGATCCATTCTAATTCATTCGTACGATCCATTCTAATTCATTCGTACGATCTATTCTAATTCATTCGCACAATCTATTCGAATTCATTCGTACGATCCATTCTAATTCATTCGCACGATCCATTCTAATTCATTCATTCGATCCATTCTATTTCATTCGTACGATCCATTCTCACTCATTCGTACGATCCATTCTAATTCATTTGCACGAAGGTATCCATTCTAATTCATTCGTACTATCCATTCTAATTCTTTCGTACGATCCATTCTAATTCCTTCATACGATCCATTCTAATTCATTCGTACGATCCATTCTAATTCATTCGTACGATCCATTCTAATTCCTTCGTATGATCCATTCTAATTCATTCGTACGGTATGATTCATTCTAATTCATTCGTACGATTCATTCTAATTCAATCCATTCTAATTCATTCGTACGATCCATTCTAATTCATTCGCACGATCCATTCTAATTCATTAATACGATCCAATCTAATTCATTCATACGATCTATTCTAATTCATTTATCCGTGCGAATGAATTAGAATGGATCATATGAATGAATTAGAATGGATCGTGGATCGTACGAATGAGTAAGAATGAATTAGAATGGATCATATGAATGAATTAGAATGGATCGTTTGAGTGAATGCGAATGGATCGTGCGAATGAATTAGAATGGATTGTACGAATGAATTAGAATGGATCGTACGAATGAATTAGAATGGATCGTACGAATGAATTAAAATGGATCGTACGAAGGAATTAGAATGGATTGTATGAATGAATTAGAATAGATTGTATGAATGAATTAGAATGGATCTTACGAATGAATTAGAATGGAACGTACGAATGAATTAGAATGGATACGAATGGATCGTACGAATGAGTAAGAATGGATCGTACGAATAAAATAAAATGGATTGTACGAATGAATTAGAATGGATACATTCGTGCGAATGAATTAGGATGGATCGTATGAATGAATTAGAATAGATTGTGCAAATGAATTAGAATGGATCGTACGAATGAATTAGAATGGATACATTCATGCGAATGAATTAGAATGGATCGTATGAATGAATTAGAATGGATCGTATGAGTGAATTAGAATGGATACGAAAGAATTAGAATGGATCGTACGAAGGAATTAGAATGGAGAATGGATCGTGCGAATCAATTAGAATGGATCGTTCGATAAGAATGGATCGTACGAATGAAATAGAATAGATCGTACGGATAAATGAATTTGGATCGTTCTAATGAATTAGAATGGATCGTACGAATGAATTAGAATGGATCGTACTAATGAATTAGAAAAGATTGTGCGAATGAATTAGAATGGATCGTACGAATGAATTGCAATGGATACATTCGTACGAATGAATTAGAATGGATCGTATGAATGAATTAGAGTGGATACATTCATACAAATGAATTGGAATAGATCGTACGAATGAATTAGAATGGATACATTCGTGCGAATGAATTAGAATGGATCATATGAATGAATTAGAATGGATCGTTTGACTGAATGCGAATGGATCATGCGAATGAATTAGAATGGATTATACGAATGAATTAGAATGGATCGTACGAATGAATTAGAATGAATACATTCGTGCGAATCCATTCTACTTCATTCGTACGATCCATTCTAATTCATTCGCACGATCCATTCTAATTCATTCGTACGATCCATTCTAATTCATTCGTACGATCCATTCTAATTCATTCGCACAATCTATTCTAATTCATTCGTACGATCCATTCTAATTCATTCGCACGATCCATTCTAATTCATTCATACGATCCATTCCATTTCATTCGTACGATCCATTCTTACTCATTCGTACGATCCATTCTAATTCATTTGCACGAAGGTATCTATTCTAATTCATTCGTACTATCCATTCTAATTCCTTCGTACGATCCATTCTAATTCCTTCGTATGATCCATTCTAATTCATTCGTACGATCCATTCTAATTCATTCGTACGATCCATTCTAATTCCTTCGTATGATCCATTCTAATTCATTCGTACGGTATGATTCATTCTAATTCATTCGTACGATTCATTCTAATTCAATCCATTCTAATTCATTCGTACGATCCATTCTAATTCATTCGCACGATCCATTCTAATTCATTAATACGATCCAATCTAATTCATTCATACGATCTATTCTAATTCATTTATCCGTGCGAATAAATTAGAATGGATCATATGAATGAATTAGAATGGATCGTGGATCGTACGAATGAGTAAGAATGAATTAGAATGGATCATATGAATGAATTAGAATGGATCGTTTGAGTGAATGCGAATGGATCGTGCGAATGAATTAGAATGGATTGTACGAATGAATTAGAATGGATCGTACGAATGAATTATAATGGATCGTACGAATGAATTAGAATGGATCGTACGAAGGAATTAGAATAGATTGTATGAATGAATTAGAATAGTTCGTATGAATGAATTAGAATGGATCTTACGAATGAATTAGAATGGAACGTACGAATGAATTAGAATGGATACGAATGGAACGTACGAATGAATTAGAATGGATTCGAATGGATCCATTCTAATTCATTCGTACGATCCATTCTAATTCATTCGCACAATCTATTCTAATTCATTCGTACGATCCATTCTAATTCATTCGCACGATCCATTCTAATTCATTCATACGATCCATTCTATTTCATTCGTACGATCCATTCTTACTCATTCGTACGATCCATTCTAATTCATTTGCACGAAGGTATCCATTCTAATTCATTCGTACTATCCATTCTAATTCCTTCGTACGATCCATTCTAATTCCTTTGTACGATCCATTCTAATTCATTCGTACGATCCATTCTAATTCCTTCGTATGATCCATTCTAATTCATTCGTACGGTATGATTCATTCTAATTCATTCGTACGATTCATTCTAGTTCAATCCAATCTAATTCATTCGTACGATCCATTCTAATGCATTCGTACGATCCATTCTAATTCATTCGTACGATTCACTCTAATTCAATCCATTCTAATTCATTCGTACGATCCATTCTTACTCATTCGTACGATCTATTCTAATTCATTCGCACGAATGAATCCATTCTAATTCATTCGTATGATCCATTCTAATTCATTCGCATGAATGTATCCATTCTAATTCATTCGTACGATCCATTCTATCTCATTCGTACAATCCATTCTATTTCATTCGTACGATCCATTCTAATTCATTCGTAAGATCCATTCTAATTCATTCGCATGATCCATTCTAATTCATTCGTATGATCGATTCTAATTCATTCATACGATCCATTCAAATTCATTCGCACGAATGTATCCATTCTAATTCATTCGTACGATCCATTCTAATTCATTCGCACAATCTATTCTAATTCATTCATACGATCCATTCTAATTTATTCGCACGATCCATTCTAATTCATTCATACAATCCATTCTAATTCATTCATATGATCGATTCTAATTCATTCGCACGATCCATTCTTACTCATTCGTACGATCCATTCTAATTCATTCGCACGATCCATTCTAATTCATTAATACGATCCATTCTAATTCATTCGCACGATCCATTCTAATTCATTCACACTCATACGATCCATTCTAATTCATTCGCACGAATGTATCCTTTCTAATTCATTCGTACGATCCATTCTAATTCATTCGCACAATCTATTCTAATTCATTCGAACGATCCATTCTAATTCATTCGTACGATCCATTCTAATTCATTCGTACGATCCATTCTAATTCATTCGCATGATCCATTCTAATTCATTCGCACGATCCATTCTAATTCATTAGCACGATCCATTCTAATTCATTCGTACGATCCATTCTAATTCATTTATACGATCCAATCTAATTCATTCATACGATCCATTCTAATTCTTTCGCACGAATGTATCCATTCTAATTCATTCGTACGATCCATTCTAATTTATTAGCACGAAAAAACACGATCCACTCACATACGAATAAATTAGAATGAATTAGAATGGATTGTGGGAATGAATAAGAATGGATCGTATGAATGAATTAGAATGGATCGTGCGAATGAATTAGAATGGATCGTGCGAATGAATTAGAATATGGATCGTACGAAGGAATTAGAATGGATCGTACGAATGAATTCGAATGTATCCTTTCTAATTCATTCGTACGATCCATTCTAATTCCTTCGTACGATCCCTTCTAATTCATTCGTACGATCCATTCTAATTCATTCGCACGATCCATTCTAATTCATTCGTATGATCCATTCTAATTCATTCGTACGATCTGTTTGGGGGATTTTTCCTGGTCCTTGCAAGCCACCTGTAAGATCAAGAAAAAAGAAACGTGAGAACGGCTGGCTCCCTTAGGAGCGCAGACCCTCCGACGCTCAAGTCAGTCACGGTAGCACAACGGAGAGCTGTTGTATACCAAAGTGGTAGGGAAAGGGATTTCGAACCTCTACTTTGGAGCCTGGGGGTGTGCATTTATAGACATGGGCGACCTATCGAGCTACAACGCGTGGAGGCTCTTTCCGGCACCTTCTAGGCCCCCACGTTCTAGCTTTCAATAGTTTCTGACAGTTCTTGGAACTTGGACCCCTGACATTCTTTGTCGTCTAGCTCTTCTGACGCAGTAGTGGGGGACAGCAGCTGCTATTCTGTTGCCGCCATAGGGATCTTCCAGAATGTTCAAGTCTAGGAGGTCTCAAACCGACTCTGACTGGCTTCCATGGACTGCAATCGTCCACGTAGCTTCAGTGGGTTCTCGACACCTGGCAATCTCAGGGAAAAAGCAAAGGCCAGCTCGCCCAATACTGCTCCGTCCTTCCGCCCATATTTATCAAGAGTTGGACCTCGTGGGAGCAACCTCTTCGATAAACAGGGGTCTAGGCGAGCTTCTGGGCGAGCTTCTGAGCGAGCTTGGGCGAACTCCTGGGCGAGCTTGGGCGAGCTCCTGAGCGAGCTAGGCGAGCTCCTGAGTGAGCATGGCGTGCTCCTAAATGAGCTTGGGCGAGCTCCTATGCCAGCTAGGCGGGCTCATAAGTGAACATGGCGAGCTCCTGGACGAGCTAGGCGAGCTCCTGAGCGAGCGTTTCGAGCTCCTGGACGAGCTAAGCGAGCTCCTGAGCGAGCATGACGAGCTCCTGGACGAGCTTGGGCGATCTCCTTCGCGCTCTTTGTCTAAGCCATTTATCGAATATGGGCGAGTATGGCGAGCTCCTGGATGAGCTTGGGCGAGCTCCTTCGCGCTCTTTGTCTAAGCCATTTATCGAATATGGGCGAGTATGGTGAGCTCCTGGATGAGCTTGGGCGAGCTCCTTCGCGCTCTTTGTCTAAGCCATTTATCGAATATGGGCGAGTATGGCGAGCTCCTGGATGAGCTTGGGCGAGCTCCTTCGCGCTCTTTGTCTAAGCCATTTATCGAATATGGGCGAGTATGGCGAGCTCCTGGATGAGCTTGGGCGAGCTCCTTCGCGCTCTGGAGGTGTGAGCTGTACTCAGATACAAGGTGTCCATCCCGCTCCATGTGAAGGCGAGCTCCTGACGAGGGTTCCAACTCCTGGACGGGCTATCCAAGATATGTGGTTTTTGATTACCCCCAACATTACCCCCTCCTGAGGGAGTGATCGAGGAAACTCGATGCTTGCTCAGGAGTCTTAGCGAGTTCCTATCCCTCGTAATGTGCCTGATATCAATGTCTGCTGCAACAGTTTCCTGACGGGGCGGAGATAGTAGCTACGGGCGAGCTTCACCGAGAGCTTTGACTCGGCGTCTCATGGGTGAGACCTCGAGGACGATGCTGCTATGTCCAAGGAACGCAGCTATCCGCTACTGCAAGCGTCGGGCGGGCCAGGAGCACCTTCCGCGGGCGGCCTCCTTCCGGTGCGAACTAGCCACGAGCGTCAGCCACGAGCGATCTCCTTCCGATGCGAGCTTGTCACATGCGGCCAGGGTCTGCGTCGGGCGAGCTGCGGGCACCTGCCGCGAGCAAACTGCGCCGAGAGCTTTGACCGCCATTTCTTCTCAAAAGCTGGGCGGGCCACGAGCGTCAGCCACGAACGATCTCCTTCCGATGCGAGCTTGTCACATGCGGCCAGGGTCTGCGTCGGGCGAGCTGCGGGCACCTACCGCAAGCGATCTGCGCCGAGAGCTTTGACTGCCAGTACTTCACAAACGCTGGTGGGCCACGTGCGTCAGCCACGAGCGATCTCCTTCCGATGCGAGCTTGTCACATGCGGCCAGGGTCTGCGTCGGGCGAGCTGCGGGCACCTGCCGCGAGCGATCTTGTGACTTGGGTATCGCACCAAATCTCCAACGGTCGCTTTGTCTTAAATGTGACGCGAGACTCAATGCTGATACAGCGAATCTCATCATGAGATCCCGATCGGCGCGAGACACGTGTCTCCTCCTCATTTGTTCTTCTTCTGTCAGAAATGACAGTGTCGGCGCCTGCGCAGCTTTTTCCACGCGTGGCCCACGTGGCGCTTGACGATTGGAAGGGAACGAGCTGTCGCTTCACCTGTCGTCACGTCGCCTCGCTGAGCGCGCTCGGGCATTAACTGCGGCCCGATTCACCTTTCTTTTATTTGCCTATAAATAGGGGAAGGGGGACGATTTTTTACCGCTGCGTGAAAACAGCTCTCCCTTCTCCCCTAACTTTCTCAACTCGCAGCTCGCTTGCGCCCTCTTGCTCTCATGGCTTCCTCTGCTGCTGCTTCTTCTTCAGCCACTGCTGCTGCTGCTGCGATCTCCCGGGAGGAGCCTCTCAATGTCGCCCCCATCTCGGTGCGTGCTCCGAGCACCGAGAAAGAGGCTCCTCCCAAGGTGCCCGCCGTCCTCTGGTTCAACGACATCGGGGGCGTGCCGGTCCCCGAGAGTCTACGGACAGCGGCGGGCATCCCCCAAGAGCTCGACATCCTTCCTTTCCCGAGATCGGGGAGACCGCTCTCCGGAACTGCGGTCTCCGTGGGGCAAATATGGTCAGGGCTCCGACTGCCCCTGAACCATCTAGCCAGCGAGCTCCTGGAGCTGGCGGGCTTATGCCCCGCTCAGCTCCCAGGCAACTCGTGGGGGATTCTCTACGGGCTTTCTCAAATCGAGGAAGCCCTTAACGTGAGGATCCCCCTGGCCTATCTCCTGAAGAAGTGGTCCCTCAAGCCGGGGACAATCTTCAGCGAGGTCGACTGCGGCCACTACTACCTCGCAGGCCGCCCTGGCGAGGTGCTGCCCTTCTCCGCGGTCGAGAACAAAGACCGATATTGGAAGGAGTATCCATTCGTGATCGAGGGCAACTGGCGAGGTCCCTGCGCCGGAGTCCGCTCCTTTCCCGGCAGACCGCCTCTGCCGGTCTTCAAGGAGATCGCGGAGTATCGCTCTAAGGGGAAGAAGTGTATCTCGGCAGCCCGAGAGAAATCTCTCGATGAGGCGATCCTGGAGTTCCTCGGCGGGCGGACTCCGGACAAGGTCCTGGCCCCGGACTTCTCCTTCCTCTGGAAGGATCTCCGGACGGGCACCATCATGACCCGCCAGAAGATCATGCGCAAGAAGGTGGCGGTCTCTCGCCGCACCGGGGCGACCTCCCAGGCTGCTGCCGCGCCCGCCGGTGCCGGCACTTCTTCGGCGAGGAAGGGGAAGAAGAAACGAACTTCTCCGATCAGGCTCGCCGATGAAGACACCATCGACATGCTCCGCGAGGAGGATATCCCCTCGCCGCCGCCTCCATCCCGCGAGGTTGCCCCAGGTCAGGCGAACTCCCCCTTCGTTTCCAATCCCCTCATGCACTCCTCAGTTTCGGAACCTCCACGACGTCAAGTTGTGATGGTCGACCCCGAGGACCCGCGCGTCGAGCTCCTTCTTGGCATGGCGGAGGTGGAAACCCCAATGGCTGAGATACTGATGCGCGAGTTCCCGGGCGACCTTTCTAAACCTCTTTATGTCGCGGTAATGACCCCAGAGATGGAGGGCGCCCATATAAAGAAGAAGAAGAAGAAGGCTCCAGCAGCCCGCCCAATGGCGGAGGACGACGCCGTTCGCAAGGCTCGTGAAGCCTATGCGCGAGCCATTGAGGACAGGAAGAAAGCCGCCCTCGAGGAAGCGGGCTTGCCATCGGGCGAGGATTCCAGCGAGGAGTCCGGCTCGGAAGAAGAGGAGTCGCGGTCTCTCGAGGACGAGCCCGCTTCTACGACAGCGAGGCCTCCCCTGCCCTTCGAGGGACCGGCGCCAATGAGCCCGCTACCTTCTGCACCTGCTCCGGCCAAGACCTCGGCACCGGCCGCTCCTGCCCCTAGCATGCCCGCGCAGGAACCTGCTCCCGAGCCCTCGCCTGTGCCTGCGCTTGCGCCCGAGCTCGGACCCGTGTCCGAGCCTGCGCCCGCGCAGGAACCTGCTCCTGCGTCCAGGCTCGCGCCTGCGCCCGCGCCCGAGCCCGCGCTTGCGCCTGAGCCCGTGCCTGCGCACGAGCCCGCGCCTGCTCCCGAGCCCGCGCGTGCGCCCGAGCCCGCGCCCGCGTCTGAGCCCGCGCCTGCGCCCAAGCCCACGCCTGCTCCCGAGCCCGCGCTCGCTCTCGAGACTGCGCTTGCGCCTGAGTCTGCGCCTGCGCCCGAGCCCGCGCCTGCTCCCGAGCCCGCGCCTGCGCCCGAGCCCGCGCCTGCTCCCGAGCCCGCGCCTGCGCCCGAGCCCTCGCTCGCGCCCGAGCCCGCGCCTGCTTCCGAGCCCGCGCCTGCGCCCGAGCCCTCGCTCGCGCCCGAGCCCGCGCCTGCTTCCGAGCCCGCGCCTGCGCCCGAGCCCGCACTCGCGCCTGAGTCCGCGCCCGCCACTCTTGAGGTTCCCCCTCTCCCTGAGCTGGGCAGGCTGGCCTATTGGTCTCCGGATCTAGGGGCCATCCTGGACGACTTTCCGAGCTCCAGCTCGGAAGCCTCGGACCCGGATCTGCCGGGGCGAAGGGGAGCTGCCGCGCCTTCCCCTACCAACGAAGGAATTGCCGGCGCTCAAGAGGCCGAGCCTGCTGCTGCCTCCATCAGTGCGCCCCCTCCAGCTGCTCCCACCGAGGCGAGCCAAGCGGGCTCCTCCACTGGCGGTCCTGAGCGCGCCCCTTTCTTCATGCGGGAGATTCTGGGGCGTAATATCTTTGCCCAAGCTCCCTACGTCGATATCATTAACCGACTGCTCGAGGTAAGGCCGCCTCCATACTCCTTTATCTCCAAA
Organism: Chamaelirium japonicum; assembly: GCA_947650365.1. Taxonomy (NCBI): domain Eukaryota; kingdom Viridiplantae; phylum Streptophyta; class Magnoliopsida; order Liliales; family Melanthiaceae; genus Chamaelirium; species Chamaelirium japonicum. Next base: position 325,222 of record CANTAL010000141.1, on the reverse strand, counting down.
CCCCCGCTTCAACTTCTAACTTAATCTGTTCGCTTTCTCCGTAGGTAGAGCGGGTCGGCCGGGCTCTTGTTGACGAGGTCGCAGAAGTCGCGGGGAACACCGTTGCTCTCTACGATGACACTCTCCATGACTCGGAGAGGAGAGTAGACGAGTACATTCTTCGAATCCGCCAAATGGACCAGTCAGGCGAGCTGCGGGCTGAAGTGGACCGACTGCGCCAGCAGGTCGCTTCCTCTAACGCGGAGGTCAACGAACTGCGCCAGCGGGCCGCCACCTTCACCACCACGCTAGCCTTGGTTGAGGATGCCCGCGGCCGCGCCCTATCTGATGCGGAGGCCGCCCAGAAGGAAGTCTCCGAGCTTCAACGTCAGTTGGCGGCCTCCAGGGATGAGATCGCGTCTCTGAAGGAAACGCATCTCCAAGACCTCCACTCCCAGCAACGCCGCCTCCAGGCGCAACTCAACGAGCTTCTGCAGAAAGGCGCGATCGACGCCATCGAGAAGTACAAGGCCGAAAGGTCGAAAAAGAGGAAGCGCGGCGGCGACGATGAGGGCGCTGGTGCGGGCCCAGCTTAAGCTGTATCTCTGTAATTTTTTGACTTAAATGAATGAAATGAGACCTTTTTTTTTTTTTTTTTTTTGAGTCCGCTTGTTTCCATTTCTTTCTCTGTCTTGCCTTCGAGCTCGTTCTAGAAATTCGCAGCGATCTCGAGAGTGATACCCCGGGTGAGGCAGCTAATTCGATTCAACCCTTTTTATTTTTTAAAGTATATGCAAACGAAAAACTTCGGCATGCTCGTAAAAATTCAAGTCTCTGAGCCCGGAAAACGTTTAAGCAAAACAAAAGGATTTCAAAAAATTCCCTACACTCAGAGACTAAAAACCATGTTTATTTTTAAATGAAACTAAATAAGTGCTAGCTGCCCCCTGCCTGGTTAATTTCTCTCGATGGTCCTGTTCAGCGGGCTCGCCCTTCGAGGGGTACGCCAACGCCAGGATGCTCAAGGTTGCCCACTGGCTGCCTCCGAGGATCCCGGTCTTGCTTTAAGTCCGCACAACGGCGGACTGCCCCGGGAAGCTCAAGGTCGCCCACTGGCTGCCTCTGAGGATCCCGATCTTGCTTTACGTCCGCACAACGGCGGACTGCCCCGGGAAGCTCAAGGTCGCCCACTGGCTGCCTCTGAGGATCCCGGTCTTGTTTTAAGTCCGCACAACGGCGGACTGCCCCGGGAAGCTCAAGGTCGCCCACTGGCTGCCTCTGAGGATCCCGGTCTTGCTTTAAGTCCGCACAACGACGGACTGCCCCGGGAAGCTCAAGGTCGCCCACTGGCTGCCTCTGAGGATCCCGGTCTTGCTTTAAGTCCGCACAACGACGGACTGTTTTGTAGATTAAGCGAGTTCTTGGTGCGGCGAGCTTCCGGGTGGAATTCTTTGTGGAAAATCCCATCATTCATTCATAACCTCTTCAAAAAGAAACTTTTACAAAAATTTCCTTAGGCATAGAACTTGCGAAGGTGCAAAGCATTCCAAGGCCGCTCTAACAGGTCGCCTTCAGCGGTCATCAACTGGTAAGCCCCCGAGCCACGCGCTTCGCGTATTATGTAGGGGCCCTCCCAGTTTGCCGCGAGCTTCCCTGCATTAGGTTCCTGCGTGTTTGCGAACACCTTTCTCATCACCATGTCCCCGGCTTTGAATGCCCGATGGCGGACTCTTTTGTTGTAGGCGCGCTTCATTTCTTGTTGGTACCCAGCGAGATGTAGATTGGCGCGCTCTCGTTTTTCTTCGAGCTGGTCGAGAGAGTCGGCGAGCAGAGCGTCGTTATCGACCTCACCTGCAGCAAGCTTCTTTTCTGTTGGCAGCTCGGCTTCGATGGGCAGCACGGCTTCACACCCGTAAGTTAGGCTGAAAGGCGATTCATCGGTTGAGCGACGTGGAGTGGTACGATAAGCCCACAGCACGCCGTCGAGCTCCTGCTCCCACAATCCTTTCTTTCCTTCCAACCTTTTCTTGAGGTTGTCTAAGATTACTCGATTCGTAGCTTCGGCCTGCCCGTTGCTTTGAGGGTACCTCGGGGACGAGAATCTTAAATCGACTCCATATTCAACACAAAAGCTTCTGATCAAGCGATTGTCGAACTGGCGTCCATTGTCGGTGATGAGCACTCGGGGCAGCCCAAAGCGGCAGAAGATATTCTTCCAGAGGAAGTCCTTGACTTGTTTCTCACCAATCTTAGCTAGTGGGACCGCTTCCACCCATTTGGTGAAGTAGTCCGTAGCTACCAAGATGAATTTCTTCTGCCGGGTAGACACAGGGAAAGGTCCCACTATATCCATTCCCCATTGCTGGAAAGGCCAGGGGCTCGCCAATGGGTGAAGTTCTTCTGCGGGCATATGGTTCGTCGTGGCGTGCTTCTGGCATTGGATGCACCTCAGGGCGGTCTTCAAAGCGTCCTGCTCCAGAGTGGGCCACCAGTACCCTTGCCTTCGAACTTTCGCAGCTAGAGATCGCCCACCAGCGTGGTTTCCCAGCTCGCCAGAGTGGATGCAATTCAGAACTTCTTCGGTCTCCGGGCTTTCGATGCAACGAAGGTTTGGCCCGCCAAACGACCTCCGAAAAAGGCGATCCCAGCGAATGAGATAGCGACCAGCGCATTTCTCCAATCGCCGGGCTTCCTCTTTACCTTCGGGAAGCTCGCCCTTCTGAAGGAAACGAAGAATGAGAGCGATCCACCCGCCAGGAGATACGTCGGCAGAAACTTGGTTAACTGCGAGCTCCGCCAGCTGGAGCCGAGACTGATTCTGGACTTCAATGAGAATATGGCGAGCTTCCGATGTTCCCAGCAAGGAGGCGGCGTTTGCCAAGGCATCAGCTCGCCTATTATCGGCTCGCGGAATTTGCTCGAAAGAGATCTTTCCGAACTCCGCGGCCTTGCTTTTCACCAGATCAACGTAGATCGCCATTCGTGCATCCCGGGAGGCGTACTCCCCATTGATTTGGCAAATAATTAGCTGGGAATCACTAAAGACTTTTAAGCGTTTGGCGCCTACCTCTTGAGCGAGCTCCAGACCGGCCAGTAATGCCTCGTACTCTGCTTCATTGTTAGTAGCGGCGAAATCCAGTCGGACTGATTTCTCGAGCAGCATCTCTTGGGCGATCAGAGCGACCCCGATCCCAGCCCCCAAAGCGTTGGAGGAACCATCTACGAACAATTCCCATCCCATCGCCTCTGGATGCTCATTGGGAGGACGCTCGCCTTGGTTGTCCAAGAACCTCGCCTTCCCAGGGTGCGCCTCAGTTGGCTCATCCTCCTGGTACTGGACTGGTTCTTCTATGGGGAAGTCCGCCAAGAAATCAGCGAGAGCCTGTCCTTTGACAGCCACTCGAGGGACATATTCCAATCCATAGGCGGCGAGCTCGGCAGACCATCGATACAACCTGCCGGCTACCGAAGGCCTGGAGAGAGCGCTCTTCAGGGGATGCTCCGTGATGACTTTGACGATATGCGCTGAGAAGTAGGGATGAAGCTTTCTCGCGGTAAGGACCAAGGCCAATGCGACCTTCTCGATTGGTTGATACCGGAGCTCGGCGGGAAGCATCGTATGGCTCACAAAATAGACAGGTCGCTCTACCTTTGCTTCTTCCACTACCAGGACCCCGCTTACGGCGTTCTCCGTGACTGTGAGATACACGCCAAGCTCGGCGCCATCTTTTGGTGCCGCTAGGATCGGCGGGCTCGCAAGATAGTCTTTGATCTTCTGAAAGGCGCGCTCGCAATTTTCATCCCAGCAAATGCTTGCTCCTTTTCGCAGTAGCTCGAAAAGAGGTCGGCAATTGTCTGAGGATTTGGATATAAACCGGTTGAGCGCGGCGATTCGTCCGCTCAATCTCTGGACTTCTTGCCGGGTTCTTGGTGCGGGCATTTCGACAAGTGCTCGGATTTGCCCAGGGTCGGCCTCGATCCCCCTGTGGGTGACCAGGTACCCGAGGAATTTCCCCGACGTCACTCCGAATGCGCACTTCACCGGGTTCAGCCTCATTCGGTACTTTCTCAGTATCTCGAAGGTTTCGCGGAGGTCGGCTACATGCCCTCCTCGCTCTCGACTTTTGACCAGAAGGTCGTCAACATAAACCTCGACATTTCTGCCGATCTGATTTTTAAACATTTGAGTGACTAACCTTTGGTAGGTCGCTCCAGCGTTCTTGAGTCCGAAGGGCATCACTTGATAGCAGTACAGCTTCTGATAGCCCGCTCCGGAGTAGAAAGCGGTCTTCTCTTGATCCTCGGGATGGAGGGGTATTTGGTTGTACCCTGAGTATCCATCCATGAATGACAGAGCTCGGAACCCGACAGCTGCGTCGACCAGTGCGCCGATTCTCGGAAGAGGAAATCCGTCCTTCGGGCAGGCCTTGTTGAGGTCGGAGAAGTCAATGCACACCCTGACCGCTCCGCTCTTCTTAGGCACCGCCACGATATTGGAGATCCACTCGGGGAAGTGCGCCTCGCGGATGAAGCCGGCTCGCTCCAGCTTATCTATCTCCGCTGCCACTGCTACGGACTTTGCAGCAGGTACGTGCCGAGCTTTCTGTTTGACTGGCGGGAACTCCTTCATGGTGTGCAGACGATGACAGGCGACCTCCGGGTCAATCCCTGGCATGTCCGCGAAGCTCCAGGCAAATACGTCGCGGTATTCCCTGAGCAAGCTGGTTATGGCTTGGACCTCGCCCTCGGTTAACGAGGTCCCAAGACTAACAATTCTTCGCCCTTCTTTGCCGCCAATATCGATCTCTTGAAGTGCTTCGGCAACCGGAAAACTACCTCTCTTGGGGGTTGTTAGGCGGCCTTCCTCCAACTTAAGATCCACACCGCTCCCACCCGAAGATGGAGTAGGGGACTTAAACGAAGAGGCCCCCAACGGGCTCCCCAGGAGCTCGCTTGTACCGGGCGGTAATTGCTAGGAGGGTGCGGGCCTCTTGGCCTCGGCGACCTCCACGTCCATGAGGTGAGGGGCATCCTGCTCGCATCTGGTTGCGGCTACCTGATCTCCCCGAATGACCACGACCCCACCCGTGGTTGGGAATTTGAGGGCCTGATGGTTGGGTGAAGATACTGCCTTCATCTGCCTTAGCCAAGGCCGCCCAAGAATGGCGTTAAAGGCCGAACTCCCGTCGACTACCGCGAAGCGGACTTGGCGAGCTTCCGGGCCCGCTGTCACGGTGAGGGTTATCTCTCCCGCTACTTTAGCGACCTCACCGGTGAATCCGCTGAGGGAGCTCGTCGAGGGAGACAAGTCGGCAAGTCTCAAACCCATTCGTAGGTAGGCCGACAGAAAAAGGATGTCGACGGCGCTCCCTGAATCCACCAGAGCTCGCCTTACCTCGATGTTTGCCATCATCAGGCGTATGACGAGGGGGTCATTGTGGGGCGCGACAACCCCAGCCATGTCATCCTCCGAAAACCATAGGAAATCGCGGGCTTCTGCCCTCGGCGCTTGAAGTAAAGTAGGAGTTAGCGAGACAGAAAATACCTTCTGTGCCCGCTCCATCTCCCTTACTCGCCGGCGGGCTTCATTACTTGATCTGGGGCCGCTCAGCCGCCCGCTAATGGTGTGGCAGATCGCCGGTCCTCCCGGGGGAGGAGGAGGTAAGGCGGGCTCCGCGAGTCCTGGGCGATCTCCCTCCCGAGGTGCTCGCTCTGGAATCACTTCGAACCTCCTCGGGAGCGAGATGAACTGGCTCAAGTGTCCCAAGGTGACCAAATCCTCCAGGTGGTTTTTCAGAGCCCGGCATCTATTAGTGTGATGCCCCGGGCTTCGATGAAAAGCGCACCGCCGCGAGTTGTCGGTCGAGCCAGGTTCTCCGACCTGTAGGGGTGGCGGGTACTGGAAGAAAAGCTCATTCCGAATCTGATGGAAAATTTGCCCCGGCGAGTGGGTCAGCACGGTGAAGTCCCGCTCCCCGGGTCCCGGAGGCAGGCGCCAGTTTGCTGGCCTTCCAGCGACCACCGCGGGAGCTTCAGCGGACGGTATTGCAGGAGCTGCGGACGGTCCGGGCAATGGTACCGAAAGTGGCACCTCCCTCCTCTCCACGGCCTTAACGACAAGAGGTCGCAAAGCCGGAGGAGGTCGCTGCTCTACTGCCTTTCCCTTCCGATCTAGCACTGCATCCTCGAGCTTGATGTGCTGCTGGACCAGGGCGAATAGTTCGACCATTGTGCGAGGGTCCTTGATTACTAAGGCGTCATGAAGCTTGCCCCCCTCGGGGAGGGCGCTTCTGAAGGCGCTCACCGCGGTACGATCCTGGCCCGCCGCGTCTTCCAGAGCGAGGTAAGCGCTTCGGAATCACGTTGCGAAGCATCGGAGCGTTTCGCGAGCTCCCATGGCCAGAGTAAACAGAGATTCGATCCTCTTCGGGGGCTGCCTGTTGCAGCGATACTGCTCCAGGAATAGCCTAGAGAGAGTTGGAAAGTTGGGGATCACGCCGGACGGCAGCTTGTGGAACCAATTCAATGCCGATCCGGTCAGACTGCTTGGAAACGCGCGACACAAGACATGGTCCTGGTCCCGGAAAAATAGAAGTTTCCTGTAGGCCAAGAGATGGTCGACGGGATCTTGCGATCCGTCAAACAATACAAACTTCGGGGGGGTCCAGTGGTGCGGAAAACCCCCTTGATGGACCTCGCTGGTGAAAGGCGAGCTTCCTCCGTGGGCGGCGAGGTCCTCCAGTAAATCCACTGGCGCACTAGGTCGCTGCCAGTGCCCGGGGAGAAATCCCAAAGGCGGCTGCGCAGGTCCTAGGCGCTCGTGCGCACTCCCTCTAGGAAGGGTCGGATCCACCCCACGGCGACCCTCGGGAGCCACCAATCGGCGGCCTCCTGGCTGCTCGCGCGCGGATCCCTTCAGCGAGGCGGTTGGTCTGTGGGAGGCCGTCACCTCTCGAGGTTCGGAAGGTAGAGTCACCGCGGGCTCTTTCCCTCGTCGCCGATGGCGCGGGTCGCGATCCCTCTCTTGAGACCTCGCCTCCGATCCGTCAGAGTCGACGCTCCGGCTACGTCGGCGAGGGATGGTCGCGCGCGAGGTCGCCTGGTTGCTGGACCGCTGGGTTACCAGCTTCTGTAACCTTGTGAGCGGGGTCTCCTTCGCTCCACGCACGGCCGTCCTCTCAACCGGGGGTTCCGGTCGGGAAGTTCGCCGTGCTGGGACGGTCGTGGGCAGACGCGACGAGACGGGAGGTCGCGCGGGGGACGCAGGCCTCGAAGGTCCTGACCGCCGGCTAGCCGCCGGAGCCTGACGCAAGCGCGTCAACTCCTCCATCATCGCCCGCTGGGTGGCCAACATCTCCAACAGGAGCTGGTCACTGAGTGGGACAAAGGGCTGGGGAGTCTCAGCGGGGGGTTCGCTGTGCACAGACCCCATACGGGCCCTCGCCCGCCTACGCCCCCTTGTCGCCGGAGCCATCTTTGGGGTTTCTAAGGCCGTCGACGCACAGCCGTATGGTCGTGAGCGTTCTCACAGGAACCAGTCGAAATCCCACAGACGGCGCCAATGTTTGGGGGATTTTTCCTGGTCCTTGCAAGCCACCTGTAAGATCAAGAAAAAAGAAACGTGAGAACGGCTGGCTCCCTTAGGAGCGCAGACCCTCCGACGCTCAAGTCAGTCACGGTAGCACAACGGAGAGCTGTTGTATACCAAAGTGGTAGGGAAAGGGATTTCGAACCTCTACTTTGGAGCCTGGGGGTGTGCATTTATAGACATGGGCGACCTATCGAGCTACGACGCGTGGAGGCTCTTTCCGGCACCTTCTAGGCCCCCACGTTCTAGCTTTCAATAGTTTCTGACAGTTCTTGGAACTTGGACCCCTGACATTCTTTGTCGTCTAGCTCTTCTGACGCAGTAGTGGGGGACAGCAGCTGCTATTCTGTTGCCGCCATAGGGATCTTCCAGAATGTTCAAGTCTAGGAGGTCTCAAACCGACTCTGACTGGCTTCCATGGACTGCAATCGTCCACGTAGCTTCAGTGGGTTCTCGACACCTGGCAATCTCAGGGAAAAAGCAAAGGCCAGCTCGCCCAATACTGCTCCGTCCTTCCGCCCATATTTATCAAGAGTTGGACCTCGTGGGAGCAACCTCTTCGATAAACAGGGGTCTAGGCGAGCTTCTGGGCGAGCTTCTGAGCGAGCTTGGGCGAACTCCTGGGCGAGCTTGGGCGAGCTCCTGAGCGAGCTAGGCGAGCTCCTGAGTGAGCATGGCGTGCTCCTAAATGAGCTTGGGCGAGCTCCTATGCCAGCTAGGCGGGCTCATAAGTGAACATGGCGAGCTCCTGGACGAGCTAGGCGAGCTCCTGAGCGAGCGTTTCGAGCTCCTGGACGAGCTAAGCGAGCTCCTGAGCGAGCATGACGAGCTCCTGGACGAGCTTGGGCGATCTCCTTCGCGCTCTTTGTCTAAGCCATTTATCGAATATGGGCGAGTATGGCGAGCTCCTGGATGAGCTTGGGCGAGCTCCTTCGCGCTCTTTGTCTAAGCCATTTATCGAATATGGGCGAGTATGGCGAGCTCCTGGATGAGCTTGGGCGAGCTCCTTCGCGCTCTTTGTCTAAGCCATTTATCGAATATGGGCGAGTATGGCGAGCTCCTGGATGAGCTTGGGCGAGCTCCTTCGCGCTCTTTGTCTAAGCCATTTATCGAATATGGGCGAGTATGGCGAGCTCCTGGATGAGCTTGGGCGAGCTCCTTCGCGCTCTGGAGGTGTGAGCTGTACTCAGATACAAGGTGTCCATCCCGCTCCATGTGAAGGCGAGCTCCTGACGAGGGTTCCAACTCCTGGACGGGCTATCCAAGATATGTGGTTTTTGATTACCCCCAACACGATCCATTCTAATTCATGCCCATGAATGTATCCATTCTAATTCATTTGCACGAATGTATCTATTCTAATTCATTCGTACGATCCATTCTAATTCATTCGTACGATCCATTTAAATTCATTCATATGATCCGTTCTAATTCATTCGTACAATCCATTCTAATTCTTTCACACGATTCATTCTAATTCATTCATACGATCCATTCTATTTCATTCGTACGATCCATTCTTACTCATTCGTACGATCCATTCTAATTCATTTGCACGAAGGTATCCATTCTAATTCATTCGTACTATCCATTCTAATTCCTTCGTACGATCCATTCTAATTCCTTCGTACGAGTGAATTAGAATGGATCATGCGAATGAATTAGAATGGATCGTGCGAATGAATTAGAATGGATCGTACGAATGAAATAGAATGGATTGTACGAATGAGATAGAATGGATTGTACGAATGAATTAGAATGGATACATTCATGCGAATGAATTAGAATGGATCATACGAATGAATTAGAATGGATTCATTCATGCGAATGAATTAGAATGGATTGAATTAGAATGAATCATACGAATTAATTAGAATGGATCATACGAATGAATTAGAATGGATCGTACGAATGAATTAGAATCTATTGAATTAGAATGAATCGTACGAATGAATTAGAATGAATCATACCGTACGATTGAAATAGAATGGATCATACGAAGGAATTAGAATGGATCGTACGAATGAATTAGAATGGATCGTACGAAGGAATTAGAATGGATCGTACGAAGGAATTAGAATGGATAGTACGAATGAATTAGAATGGATACCTTCGTGCAAATGAATTAGAATGGATCGTACGAATGAGTAAGAATGGATCGTACGAATGAAATAGAATGGATCGTATGAATGAATTAGAATGGATCGTGCGAATGAATTAGAATGGATCGTACGAATGAATTAGAATAGATTGTGCGAATGAATTAGAATGGATCGTACGAATGAATTAGAATAGATCGTACGAATGAATTAGAATGGATCGTGCAAATGAATTAGAATGGATCGTACGAATGAAATTGAATGGATTCGCACGAATGAATTAGAATAGATTGTGCGAATGAATTAGAATGGATCGTATGAATGAATTAGAATGGATACATTCGTGCGAATGAATTAGAGTGGATCGTATGAATGAATTATAATCGATCGTACGAATGAATTAGAATGGATCATGCGAATGAATTAGAATGGATCGTGCGAATGAATTAGAATGGATCGTACGAATAAAATAGAATGGATTGTACGAATGAGATAGAATGGATCGTACGAATGAATTAGAATGGATACATTCATGCGAATGAATTAGAATGGATCATACGAATGAATTAGAATAGATTCATTCGTGCGAATGAATTAGAATGGATCGTACGAATGAGTAAGAATGGATCGTACGAATGAATTAGAATGGATTGAATTAGAATGAATCGTATGAATGAATTAGAATGGATCGTACGAATGAATTAGAATGGATCGTACCAATTCATTAGAATGGATTGAATTAGAATGAATCGTACGATTGAATTAGAATGAATCATACCATACGAATGAATTAGAATGGATCATACGAAGGAATTAGAATGGATCGTACGAATGAATTAGAATGGATCGTACGAATGAATTAGAATGGATCGTACGAAGGAATTAGAATGGATACATTCAGGCGAATGAATTAGAATGGATCGTATGAATGAATTAGAATCGATCGTACGAATGAGTTAGAATGGATCATGCGAATGAATTAGAATGGATCGTGCGAATGAATTAGAATGGATCGTACGAATGAAATAGAATGGATTGTACGAATGAGATAGAATGGATCATACGAATGAATTAGAATGGATACATTCATGCGAATGAATTAGAATGGATCATACGAATGAATTAGAATGGATTCATTCATGCGAATGAATTAGAATGCATCGTACGAATGAGTAAGAATGGATCGTACGAATGAATTAGAATGGATTGAATTAGAATGAATCGTACGAAGGAATTAGAATGGATCGTACGAATGAATTAGAATGGATCGTGCGAATGAATTAGAATGGGTCGTACGAATGAATTAGAATGGATACACGATCCAGATCCATTCTAATTCATTCGCACAATCTATTCTAATTCATTAGTAGGATCCATTCTAATTCATTACTACGATCCATTCTAATTCATTCATACGATCCATTCTAATTCATTCGTACGATCCATTCTAATTCATTCGCACGATCCATTCTAATTCATTCATACGATCCATTCTAATTCATTCGTATGTATCCATTCTAATTCATTCATACGATCCATTCTAATTCTACGATCCATTCTTACTCATTCGTATTATCCATTTTAATTCATTCACATGAATGTATCAACTCTAATTCATTCGTATGATCCATTCTAATTCATTCGCACGAATGTATCCATTCTAATTCATTCGTACGATCCATTCTAATTCATTCGTATGATCCATTCTAATTCATTCGTACAATCCATTCTAATTCATTCGTACAATCTATTCTAATTCATTTGTACGATCCATTCTAATTTATTCGTACAATCCATTCTAATTCATTCATACGATCCATTCTAATTCATTCGCACGAATGTATCCATTCTAATTCATTCGTACGATCCATTCTAATTCATTCGTACAATCCATTCTAATTCATTCGCACGATCCATTCGCATTCACTCAAACGATCCATTCTAATTCATTCATATGATCCATTCTAATTCATTTGCACGAATGTATCCATTCTAATTCATTCGTACGATCCATTCTAATTCATTTGTACGAATGTATCCACTCTAATTCATTCATACGATCCATTCTAATTCATTCGAACGAATTTATCCATTCCAATTCATTCGTACGATCTATTCTAATTCAATCGCACAATCTATTCTAATTCATTCGTACGATCAATTCTAATTCATTAGCATGATCCATTCTAATTCATTCGTACTATCCATTCTAATTCCTTCGTATGATCCATTCTAATTCCTTCGTACGATCCATTCTAATTCATTCGTACGATCCATTCTAATTCATTTGTACGATCCATTCTAATTCCTTCGTATGATCCATTCTAATTCATTCGTACGGTATGATTCATTCTAATTCATTCCTACGATTCATTCTAATTCAATCCATTCTAATTCATTCGTACGATCCATTCAAATTCATTCGTACGATCCATTCTAATTCATTCGTACGATTCATTCTAATTCAATCCATTCTAATTCATTCGTACGATCCATTCTTACTCATTCGTACGATCCATTCTAATTCATTCGCACGAATGAATCCATTCTAATTCATTCGTATGATCCATTCTAATTCATTCGCATGAATGTATCCATTCTAATTCATTCGTACGATCCATTCTATCTCATTCGTACAATCCATTCTATTTCATTCGTACGATCCATTCTAATTCATTCGCACGATCCATTCTAATTCATTCGCATGATCCATTCTAATTCATTCGTTCGATCGAGTCTAATTCATTCATACGATCCATTCTAATTCATTCGCACGAATGTATCCATTCTAATTCATTCGTACGATCCATTCTAATTCATTCGTACAATCTATTCTAGTTCATTCATACGATCCATTCTAATTCATTCGCACGATCCATTCTTATACATTCATACGATCCATTCTAATTCATTCATATGATCCATTCTAATTCATTCGCACGATCCATTCTTACTCATTCGTACGATCCATTCTAATTCACTCGCACGATCCATTCTAATTCATTAATACGATCCATTCTAATTCATTCGCACGATCCATTCTAATTCATTAATACGATCCATTCTAATTCATTCGCACGATCCATTCTAATTCATTCACACTCATTCGATCCATTCTAATTCATTTGCACGAATGTATCCTTTCTAATTCATTCGTACGATCCATTCTAATTCATTCGCACAATCTATTCTAATTCATTCGAACGATCCATTCTAATTCATTCGTACGATCCATTCTAATTCATTCGTATGATCCATTCTAATCCATTCGCACAATCTATTCTAATTCATTCGTACGATCCATTCTATTTCATTCGTATGATCCATTCTAATTCATACGATCCATTCTATTTCATTCATACGATCCATTTTAATTCATTCGCACGATCCATTCTAATTCATTCATACGATCCATTCTAATTCATTCGTACGATCTATTCTAATTTCTTCGTATGATCTATTCTAATTACTTCGTACGATCCATTCTAATTCATTCGTACGATCCATTCAAATTCATTCACACGAATCTATCCATTCTAATTCATTCATACAATCCATTCTAATTCTTTTGCACGAATGTATCCATTCTAATTCATTCGTACGATCCATTCTAATTCATTCGTATGATCTATTCTAATTCATTCGCATGATCCATTATAATTCATTCATACGATCCAATCTAATTCATTCGTACGATCCATTCTAATTCATTCGCACGAATGTATCAACTCTAATTCATTCGTACGATCCAGTCTAATTCATTCATACATGTACGAATGAATTAGAATGGATACATTCGTGCGAATGAATTAGAATGGATCGTATGAATGAATTAGATTGGATCGTATGCATGAATTAGAATGGATCGTGCGAATGAATTAGAATGGATCGTACGAATGAATTAGAATGGATCGAACGAATGAATTAGAATGGATACATTCGTGCAAAAGAATTAGAATGGATTGTATGAATGAATTAGAATGGATCGTGCGAATGAATTATAATGGATCGTACGAATGAATTAGAATGGATACATTCGTGCGAAGGAATTAGAATAGATCGTATGAATGAATTAGAATGGATCGTATGAATGAAATAGAATGGATCGTACGAATGAATTAGAATGGATCGTGCGAATGAATTAGAATGGATCGTACGAATGAATTAGAATGGATCGTACGAAGGAATTAGAATGGATCGTACGAATGAATTAGAAAGGATACATTCGAATTCATTCGTACGATCCATTCTAATTCCTTCGTACGATCCATATTCTAATTCATTCGCACGATCCATTCTAATTCATTCGCACGATCCATTCTAATTCATTCATACGATCCATTCTAATTCATTCACACAATCCATTCTAATTCATTCTAATTTATTCATATGTGAGTGGATCGTGTTTTTTCGTGCTAATGAATTAGAATGGATCGTACGAATGAATTAGAACGGATACATTCGTGCGAAAGAATTAGAATGGATCGTATGAATGAATTAGATTGGATCGTATAAATGAATTAGAATGGATCGTACGAATGAATTAGAATGGATCGTGCTAATGAATTAGAATGGATCGTGCGAATGAATTAGAATGGATCGTGAGAATGAATTAGAATGGATCGTACGAATGAATTAGAATGGATCGTTTGAATGAATTAGAATAGATTGTGCGAATGAATTAGAATGGATCGTACGAATGAATTAGAAAGGATACATTCGTGCGAATGAATTAGAATGGATCGTATGAGTGTGAATGAATTAGAATGGATCGTGCGAATGAATTAGAATGGATCGTATTAATGAATTAGAATGGATCGTGCGAATGAATTAGAATGGATCGTACGAATAAGTAAGAATGGATCGTGCGAATGAATTAGAATGGATCATATGAATGAATTAGAATGGATCGTATGAATGAATTAGAATGGATCGTGCGAATAAATTAGAATGGATCGTATGAATGAATTAGAATAGATTGTGCAAATGAATTAGAATGGATCGTACGAATGAATTAGAATGGATACATTCGTGCGAATGAATTAAAATGGATCGTATGAATGAATTAGAATCGATCGTACGAATGAATTAGAATGGATCATGCGAATGAATTAGAATGGATCGTGCGAATGAATTAGAATGGATCGTACGAATGAAATAAAATGGATTGTACGAATGAGATAGAATGGATAGTACGAATGAATTAGAATGGATACATTCATGCGAATGAATTAGAATGGACCATATGAATGAATTAGAATGGATTCCTTCGTGCGAATGAATTAGAATGGATCGTACGAATGAGTAAGAATGGATCGTACGAATGAATTAGAATGGATTGAATTAGAATGGATCGTACGAATGAATTAGAATGGATCGTACGAATGAATTAGAATGGATTGAATTAGAATGAATCGTACGAATGAATTAGAATGAATCATACCGTACGAATGAATTAGAATGGATCATACGTAGGAATTAGAATGGATCGTACGAATGAATTAGAATGGATCGTACGAATGAATTAGAATGGATCGTACGAAGGAATTAGAATGGATCGTACGAAGGAATTAGAATGGATAGTACGAATGAATTAGAATGGATACCTTCGTGCAAATGAATTAGAATGGATCGTACGAATGAGTAAGAATGGATCGTACAAATGAAATAGAATGGATCGTATGAATGAATTAGAATGGATCGTGCGAATGAATTAGAATGGATCGTACGAATGAATTAGAATAGATTGTGCGAATGAATTAGAATCGATCGTATGAATGAATTAGAATGGATCGTACGAATGAATTAGAATGGATCGTATGAATGAATTAGAATGGATCGTGCGAATGAATTAGAATGGATCGTACGAATGAAATAGAATGGATCGTATGAATGAATTAGAATGGATCGTGCGAATGAATTAGAATGGGTCATACGAATGAAATAGAATGGATCGTACGAAAAAATTAGAAAGGATCGTACAAACGAATTAGAATGGATCGTATGAATGAAATAGAATAGATCGTACGAATGAATTAGAATGGATCGTATGAATGAAATAGAATAGATCGTACAAATGAATTAGAATGGATCGTGCTAATGAATTAGAATGGATCGTGCGAATGAATTAGAATGGATCGTGAGAATGAATTAGAATGGATCGTACGAATGAATTAGAATGGATCGTGCAAATGAATTAGAATGGATTGTATGAATGAATTAGAATGGATCGTGCGAATGAATTAGAATGGATACATTCGTGCGAATGAATTAGAATGGATCGTATGAATGAAATAGATTGGATCGTATGAATGAATTAGAATGGATCGTATGAATGAATTAGAATGGATCATACGAATGAATTAGAATGGATCGTATGAATGAATTAGAATGGATTGTACGAATGAATTAGAATGGATCGTTTGAATGAATTAGAATGGATCGTACTTATGAATTAGAATGGGTCATACGAATGAAATAGAATGGATCGTACGAAGGAATTAGAAAGGATCGTACAAACAAATTAGAATGGATCGTATGGATGAAATAGAATAGATCGTACGAATGAATTAGAATGGATCGTATGAATGAATTAGATTGGATCGTATGAATGAATTAGAATGGATTGTACGAATAAAATAGAATAGATCGTACGAATGAAATAGAATGGATCATACGAATGAATTAGAATAGATTGTGCGAATGGATTAGAATGGATCACACGATTGAGTAAGAATGGATTGTACGAATGAAATAGAATAGATCGTACGGATGAATTAGAATGGATCGTATGAATGAATTAGAATGGATCGTGCGAATGAATTAGAATGGATCGTACGAATGAATTAGAATGGATCGTATGAATGAATTAGAATGGATCGTAGTAATGAATTAGAATGGATCCTTCGAATGAATTAGAATAGATTGTGCGAATGAATTAGAATGGATCTGGATCGTGTATCCATTCTAATTCATTCGTACGACCCATTCTAATTCATTCACACGATCCATTCTAATTCATTCGTACGATCTATTCTATTTCATTCGTACAATCCATTCTAATTCATTCATACGATCCAATCTAATTCATTTATACGATCCATTCTAATTCATTCGTACGATCTATTCTATTTCATTCATACGATCCATTCTAATTCGTTTGTACGATCCTTTCTAATTCCTTCGTACGATCCATTCTATTTCATTCGTATGACCCATTGTAATTCATAAGTACGATCCATTCTAATTCATTCAAACGATCCATTCTAATTCATTCGTACGATCAATTCTAATTCATTCGCACGATCCATTCTAATTCATTCATACGATCCAATCTAATTCATTCATACGATCCATTCTTATTCATTCGCACGAATGTATCCATTCTAATTCATTCGCACGATCCATTCTAATTCATTCATAAAATCCATTCTAATTCTTTGGCACGAATGTATCCATTCTAATTCATTCATACGATCCATTCTAATTCATTCGTATGATCTATTCTAATTCATTCGCATGATCCATTATATTCATTCATACGATCCAATCTAATTCATTCGTACGATCCATTCTAATTCAATCGCACGAATGTATCAACTCTAATTCATTCGTACGATCCATTCTAATTCATTCATACATGTACGAATGAATTAGAATGGATACATTCGTGCGAATGAATTAGAATGGATCGTATGAATGAATTAGAATCGATCGTACGAATGAATTAGAATGGATCATGCGAATGAATTAGAATGGATCGTACGAATGAATTAGAATGGATCGAACGAATGAATTAGAATGGATACATTCGTGCAAAAGAATTAGAATGGATTGTATGAATGAATTAGAATGGATTGTGCGAATGAATTAGAATGGATCGTACGAATGAATTAGAATGGATACATTCGTGCGAAAGAATTAGAATAGATCGTATAAATGAATTAGAATGGATCGTATGAATGAAATAGAATGGATCATACGAATGAATTAGAACGGATCGTGCGAATGAATTAGAATGGATCGTACGAATGAATTAGAATGGATCGTACGAAGGAATTAGAATGGATCGTACGAATGAATTAGAAAGGATACATTCGAATTCATTCGTACGATCCATTCTAATTCCTTCGTACGATCCATATTCTAATTCATTCACACGATCCATTCTAATTCATTCGCACGATCCATTCTAATTCATTCATACGATCCATTCTAATTCATTCACACAATCCATTCTAATTCATTCTAATTTATTCGTATGTGAGTGGATCGTGTTTTTTCATGCTAATGAATTAGAATGGATCGTACGAATGAATTAGAATGGATACATTCGTGCGAAAGAATTAGAATGGATCGTATGAATGAATTAGATTGGATCGTATAAATGAATTAGAATGGATCGTACGATTGAATTAGAATGGATCGTGCTAATGAATTAGAATGGATCGTGTGAATGAATTAGAATGGATCGTACGAATGAATTAGAATGGATCGTTCGAATGAATTAGAATAGATTGTGCGAATGAATTAGAATGGATCGTACGAATGAATTAGAAAGGATACATTCGTGCGAATGAATTAGAATGGATCGTATGAGTGTGAATGAATTAGAATGGATACATACGAATGAATTAGAATGGATCGTGCGAATGAATTAGAAAGGATCGTACGAATGAATTAGAATGGATCGTATGAATGAATTAGAATGGATCGTAGTAATGAATTAGAATGGATCCTACGAATGAATTAGAATAGATTGTGCGAATGAATTAGAATGGATCTGGATCGTGTATCCATTCTAATTCATTCGTACGACCCATTCTAATTCATTCGCACGATCCATTCTAATTCATTCGTATGATCTATTCTATTTCATTCGTACAATCCATTCTAATTCATTCATACGATCCAATCTAATTCATTCATACGATCCATTCTAATTCATTCGTACGATCTATTCTATTTCATTCATACGATCCATTCTAATTCGTTTGTACGATCCTTTCTAATTCCTTCGTACGATCCATTCTATTTCATTCGTATGACCCATTCTAATTCATAAGTACGATCCATTCTAATTCATTCAAACGATCCATTCTAATTCATTCGTACGATCCATTATAATTCATTCGCACGATCCATTCTAATTCATTCATACGATCCAATCTAATTCATTCATACGATCCATTCTAATTCATTCGCACGAATGTATCCATTCTAATTCATTCATACGATCCATTCTAATTCATTCGCACGAATGTATCCATTCTAATTCATTCGCAAGATCCATTCTAATTCATTCATACAATCCATTCTAATTCTTTTGCACGAATGTATCCATTCTAATTCATTCGTACGATCCATTCTAATTCATTCGTATGATCTATTCTAATTCATTCGCATGATCCATTATAATTCATTCATACGATCCAATCTAATTCATTCGTACGATCCATTCTAATTCATTCGCACGAATGTATCAACTCTAATTCATTCGTACGATCCATTCTAATTCATTCATACATGTACGAATGAATTAGAATGGATACATTTGTGCGAATGAATTAGAATGGATCGTATGAATGAATTAGATTTGATCGTATGCATGAATTAGAATGGATCGTGCGAATGAATTAGAATGGATCGTACGAATGAATTAGAATGGATCGAACGAATGAATTAGAATGGATACATTCGTGCAAAAGAATTAGAATGGATTGTATGAATGAATTAGAATAGATCGTGCGAATGAATTAGAATGGATCGTACGAATGAATTAGAATGGATACATTCGTGCGAAAGAATTAGAATAGATCGTATGAATGAATTAGAATGGATCGTATGAATGAAATATAATGGATCGTACGAATGAATTAAAATGGATTGAATTAGAATGAATCGTACGAATGAATTAGAATGGATCGTACGAATGAATTAGAATGGATCGTACGAATGAATTAGAATGGATTGAATTAGAATGAATCGTACGAATGAATTAGAATGAATCATACCGTACGAATGAATTAGAATGGATCATACGAAGGAATTAGAATGGATCGTACGAATGAATTAGAATGGATCGTACGAAGGAATTAGAATGGATCGTACGAAGGAATTAGAATGGATAGTATGAATGAATTAGAATGGATACTTTCGTGCAAATGAATTAGAATGGATCGTACAAATGAGTAAGAATGGATCGTACGAATGAAATAGAATGGATCGTATGAATGAATTAGAATGGATCGTGCGAATGAATTAGAATGGATCGTGCTAATGAATTAGAATGGATCGTGCGAATGAATTAGAATGGATCGTGCGAATGAATTAGAATGGATCGTACGAATGAATTAGAATGGATCGTACGAATGAATTAGAATAGATTGTGCGAATGAATTAGAATGGATCGTACGAATGAATTAGAAAGGATACATTCGTGTGAATGAATTAGAATGGATCGTATGAGTGTGAATGAATTAGAATGGATCGTGCGAATGAATTAGAATGGATCGTACGAATGAATTAGAATGGATCATATGAATGAATTAGAATGGATCGTTTGAGTGAATGCGAATGGATCGTGCGAATGAATTAGAATGTTTCGTGCTAATGAATTAGAATGGATCGTACGAATGAATTAGAATGGATACATTCGTGCGAAAGAATTAGATTGGATCGTATGAATGAATTAGATTGGATCGTATAAATTGATTAGAATGGATCGTACGAATGAATTAGAATGTATCGTGCTAATGAATTAGAATGGATCGTGCGAATGAATTAGAATGGATCGTACGAATGAATTAGAATGGATCGTACGAATGAACTAGAATGGATCGTTTGAGTGAATGTGAATGGATCGTGCGAATGAATCAGAATGTTTCGTGCTAATGAATTAGAATGGATCGTACGAATGAATTAGAATGGATACATTCGTGCGAAAGAATTGGAATGGATTGTATGAATGAATTAGATTGGATCGTATAAATGAATTAGAATGGATCGTACGAATGAATTAGAATGGATCGTGCGAATGAATTAGAATGGATCGTACGAATGAAAAAGAATGGATTGTACGAATGAGATAGAATGGACCGTACGAATGAATTAGAATGGATACATTCATGCGAATGAATTAGAATGGATCATACGAATGAATTAGAATGGATTCATTCGTGCGAATGAATTAGAATAGATCGTACGAATGAGTAAGAATGGATCGTACGAATGAATTAGAATGGATTGAATTAGAATGAATCGTACGAATGAATTAGAATGGATCGTACGAATGAATTAGAATGGATCGTGCGAATGAATTAGAATGGGTTGTACGAATGAATTAGAATGGATCGTAGTAATGAATTAGAATGGATCGTGCGAATGAATTAGAATGGATCGTACGAATGAAATAGAATGGATTGTACGAATGAGATAGAATGGATCGTACGAATGAATTAGAATGGATACATTCGTACGAATGGAATTAGAATGGATTGTACGAATGAGATAGAATGGATCGTACGAATGAATTGGAATGGATACATTCATGTGAATGAATTAGAATGGATCATACGAATGAATTAGAATGGATTCGTTCGTGCGAATGAATTAGAAAGGATCGTACGAATGAGTAAGAATGGATCGTACGAATGAATTAGAATGGATTGAATTAGAATGAATCGTACGAATGAATTAGAATGGATCGTACGAATGAATTAGAATAGATTGTGCGAATGAATTAGAATGGATCGTACGAATGAATTGGAATGGATACATTCGTGTGAATGAATTAGAATGGATCGTATGAATGAATTAGAGTGGATACATTCGTACAAATGAATTAGAATGGATCGTACGAATGAATTAAAATGGATACATTCGTGCGAATGAATTAGAATGGATCATATGAATGAATTAGAATGGATCGTTTGAGTGAATTAGAATAGATTGTGCGAATGAATTAGAATGTATCGTACGAATGAATTAGAATGGATCGTGCGAATAAATTAGAATGGATCGTATGAATGAATTAGAATGGATCGGGCGAATGAATTAGAATATAGATCGTACGAATGAATTAGAATGGATCGTACGAATGAATTCAAACGTATCCTTTCTAATTCATTCGTACGATCCATTCTAATTCATTCGTATGATCCATTCTAATTCATTCGCACGATCCATTCTAATTCATTCGCACGATCCATTCTAATTCATTCATACAATCCATTCTAATTCTTTTGCACGAATGTATCCATTCTAATTCATTCGTACGATCCATTCTAATTCATTCGTACGATCCATTCTAATTTATTCGCACAATCCATTCTAATTCATTCACACTCATACGATCCATTCTAATTCATTCGCACGAATGTATCCGTTCTAATTCATTCGTACGATCCATTCTAATTCATTCGCACAATCTATTCTAATTCATTCGAACGATCCATTCTAAGTCATTCGTACGATCCATTCTAATTTATTCGTACGATCCATTCTAATTCATTCGCACGATCCATTCTATTTCATTCGTACGATCCATTCTAATTCATTCGCACGAATGTATCCATTCTAATTCATTCGTACGATCCATTCTAATTCATTCGCACAATCTATTCTAATTCATTCGTACGATCAATTCTAATTCATTCGCACGTATCCATTCTAATTCATTCATACGATCCATTCTATTTCATTCGTACGATCCATTCTTACTCATTCGTACGATCCATTCTAATTCATTCGTACGATCCATTCTAATTCATTCGCACAATCTATACGTTCCATTCTAATTCATTCGTAAGATCCATTCTAATTCATTCGCACGATCCGAATGAATTAGAATGGATCGTACGAATGAATTAGAATGGATCGTATGAATGAATTAGAGTGGATCATATGAATGAATTAGAATAGATCGTATGAATGAATTAGAATGGATCGTGTGAATGAATTATAATGGATCGTGCGAATGAATTAGAATGAATCGTACGAATGAATTAGAATGGGTCGTACGAATGAATTAGAATGGATACACGATCCAGATCCATTCTAATTCATTCGCACAATCTATTCTAATTCATTCGTAGGATCGATTCTAATTCATTACTACGATCCATTCTAATTCATTCATACGATCCATTCTAATTCATTCGTACGATCCATTCTAATTCATTCGCACGATCCATTCTAATTCATTCATACGATCCATTCTAATTCCTTCGTATGATCCATTCTAATTCATTCGTACGATCCATTCTAATTCATTCGTACGATCCATTCTAATTCCTTCGTATGATCCATTCTAATTCATTCGTACGGTATGATTCATTCTAATTCATTCGTACGATTCATTCTAATTCAATCCATTCTAATTCATTCGTACGATCCATTCTAATTCATTCGTACGATCCATTCTAATTCATTCGTACGATTCATTCTAATTCAATCCATTCTAATTCAATCGTACGATCCATTCTTACTCATTCGTACGATCCATTCTAATTCATTCGTACGATCCATTCTATCTCATTCGTACAATCCATTCTATTTCATTCGTACGATCCATTCTAATTCATTCGCACGATCCATTCTAATTCATTCGCATCATATGAATTAGAATGGATCGTACGAAGGAATTAGAATGGATCATATGAATGAATTAGATTGGATCGTATTAATGAATTTGAATGGATCGTATGAATGAATTAGATTGGATCGTATGAATGAATTAGAATGGATCTTGCGAATGAATTAGAATGGATCGTACGAATGAAATAGAATGGATTATATGAATGAATTAGAATAGATCGTGCGAATGAATTATAATGGATCGTACGAATGAATTAGAATGGATCATATGAATGAATTAGAATGGATCGTACGTATGAATTAGAATGGATCGTTCGAATGAATTAGAATGGATCGTATGAATGAATTAGAGTAGATACATTCGTACGAAGGAATTAGAATGGATCGTACGAATGAATTAGAATGGATTATATGAATGAATTAGAATGGATCGTACGAATGAATTAGAATACGATCCATCCTAATTCATTCGCACGAATGTATCCATTCTAATTCATTCGTACAATCCATTCTATTTCATTCGTACGATCCATTCTTACTCATTCGTACGATCCATTCGTATCCATTCTAATTCATTTGTACGATCTATTCTAATTCATTCGTACGATCCATTCTAATTCATTAATACGATCCAATCTAATTCATTCATACGATCCATTCTAATTCATTCATACGATCCATTCTATTTCATTCATACGATCCATTCTAATTCATTCATACGATCTATTCTAATTCTTTCGCACGAATGTATCCATTCTAATTCATTCGTACGATCCATTCTAATTCATTCGTACGATCCATTCTAATTCATTCATACAATCCATTCTAATTCTTTTGCACGAATGTATCCATTCTAATTCATTCGTTCGATCCATTCTAATTCATTCGTACGATCCATTCTAATTCATTCGCACGATCCATTCTAATTCATGCATACGATCCAATCTAATTCATTCATATGATCCATTCTAATTCATTCGCACGAATGTATCCATTCTAATTCATTCGTCAATGTATGAATGAATTAGAATGGATCGTACGAATGAATTAGAGTTGATACATTCGTGAGAATGAATTAGAATGGATCGTACGAATGAATTAGATTGGATCGTATGAATGAATTATAATGGATCATGCGAATGAATTAGAATAGATCATACGAATGAATTAGAATGGATCGTACGAATGAATTAGAATGGATACATTCGTGCAAAAGAATTAGAATGGATTGTATAAATGAATTAGAATGGATCGTGCGAATGAATTAGAATGGATACATTCGTGCGAATGAATTAGAATGGATAGTATGAATGAATTAGATTGGATCGTATGAATGAATTAGAATGGATCGTGCGAATGAATTAAAATGGATACATTCGTGCGAATGAATTAGAATGGATCATACGAAGGAATTAGAATGGATCGTACGAATGAATTAGAATGGATCGTACGAATGAATTAGAATGGATACATTCATGCGAATGAATTAGAATGGATTGTACGAATGAATTAGAATGGATATTAGAATGAAATAGAATAGATTGTGCGAATGGATTAGAATGGATCGTATGAATGAATTAGAATGGATCGTACGAATGAATTGGAATGGATACATTCGTGCGAATGAATTAGAATGGATCGTATGAATGAATTAGAGTGGATACATTCGTACAAATGAATTAGAATGGATCGTACGAATGAATTAGAATGGATACATTCGTGCGAATTAATTAAAATGGATCATATGAATGAATTAGAATGGATCGTTTGAGTGAATACGAATGGATCGAGCGAATGAATTAGAATGGATTGTACGAATGAATTAGAATGGATCGTACGAATGAATTAGAATGGATACATTCGTGCGAATGAATTAGAATAGATCGTATGAATGAATTAGAATGGATTGTACGAATAAATTAGAATGGATCGTACGAATGAATTAGAATAGATTGTACGAATGAATTAGAATGGATCGTACGAATGAATTAGAATGGATCGTACGAATGAATTAGAATGGATACATTCGTGCGAATGAATTAGAATGGATCATTTGAATGAATTAGAGTTGATACATTCGTGTGAATGAATTAAAATGGATAATACGAATGAGTAAGAATGGATCGTAGAATTAGAATGGATCGTATGAATGAATTAGAATGGATACATACGAATGAATTAGAATGGATCGTATGAATGAATTAGAATGGATCGTATGAATGAATTAGAATCGATCGTACGAATGAATTAGAATGGATCATGCGAATGAATTAGAATGGATCGTGCGAATGAAATAGAATGGATCGTACGAATGAAATAGAATGGATTGTACGAATGAGATAGAATGGATCGTACGAATGAATTAGAATGGATACATTCATGCGAATGATGAATTAGAATGGATCATACGAATGAATTAGAATGGATTCATTCGTGCGAATGAATTAGAATGGATCGTACGAATGAGTAAGAATGGATCGTACGAATGAATTAGAATGAATCGTACGAATGAATTAGAATGGATTGTACGAATGAATTAGAATGGATCGTGCGAATGAATTAGAATGGGTCGTACGAATGAATTAGAATGGATACACGATCCAGATCCATTCTAATTCATTCGCACAATCTATTCTAATTCATTCGTAGGATCCATTCTAATTCATTACTACGATCCATTCTAATTCATTCATACAATCCATTCTAATTCTTTTGTACGAATGTATCCATTCTAATTCATTCGTTCGATCCATTCTAATTCATTCGTACGATCCATTCTAATTCATTCTCACGATCCATTCTAATTTATGCATACGATCCAATCTAATTCATTCATACGATCCATTCTAATTCATTCGCACGAATGTATCCATTCTAATTCATTCGTACATGTATGAATGAATTAGAATGGATCGTACGAATGAATTAGAGTTGATACATTCGTGCGAATGAATTAGAATGGATCGTACGAATGAATTAGATTGGATCGTATGAATGAATTATAATGGATTCGAATTAGAATAGATCATACGAATGAATTAGAATGGATCGTACGAATGAATTAGAATGGATACATTCGTGCAAAAGAATTAGAATGGATTGTATGAATGAATTAGAATGGATCGTGCGAATGAATTAGAATGGATACATTCGTGCGAATGAATTAGAATGGATCGTATGAATGAATTAGATTGGATCGTATGAATGAATTAGAATGGATCGTGCGAATGAATTAGAATGGATACATTCGTGCGAATGAATTAGAATGGATCATGCGAAGGAATTAGAATGGATCGTACGGATGAATTAGAATGGATCGTACGAATGAATTAGAATGGATACATTCATGCGAATGAATTAGAATGGATTGTACGAATGAATTAGAATGAAATAGAATAGATTGTGCGAATGGATTAGAATGGATCGTATGAATGAATTAGAATGGATCGTACGAATGAATTGGAATAGATACATTCGTGCGAATGAATTAGAATGGATCGTATGAATGAATTAGAGTGGATACATTCATACAAATGAATTAGAATGGATCGTACGAATGAATTAGAATGGATACATTCGTGTGAATGAATTAGAATGGATCATATGAATGAATTAGAATGGATCGTTTGAGTGAATGCAAATGGATCGTGCGAATGAATTAGAATGGATTGTACGAATGAATTAGAATGGATCGTACGAATGAATTAGTATGGATACATTCGTGCGAATGAATTAGAATGGATCGTATGAATGAATTAGAATGGATTGTACGAATAAATTAGAATGGATCGTACGAATGAATTAGAATAGATTGTACGAATGAATTAGAATGGATCGTACGAATGAATTAGAATGGATCGTACGAATGAATTAGAATGGATCGTACGAATGAATTAAAATGGATACATTCATGCGAATGAATTAGAATGGATCATACGAATGAATTAGAGTTGATACATTCGTGTGAATGAATTAAAATGGATAATACGAATGAGTAAGAATGGATCGTAGAATTAGAATGGATCGTATGAATGAATTAGAATGGATACATACGAATGAATTAGAATGGATCGTATGAATGAATTAGAATGAATCGTATGAATGAATTAGAATCGATCGTACGAATGAATTAGAATGGATCATGCGAATGAATTAGAATGGATTCATTCGTGCGAATGAATTAGAATAAATCGTACGAATGAGTAAGAATGGATCGTACGAATGAATTAGAATGGATTGAATTAGAATGAATCGTACGAATGAATTAGAATGGATCGTACGAATGAATTAGAATGGATCGTGCGAATGAATTAGAATGGGTCGTACGAATGAATTAGAATGGATACACGATCCAGATCCATTCTAATTCATTCACACAATCTATTCTAATTAATTCGTAGGATCCATTCTAATTCATTACTATGATCCATTTTAATTCATTCATACGATCCATTCTAATTCATTCGTACGATCCATTCTAATTCATTCGCACGATCCATTCTAATTCATTCATACGATCCATTCTAATACATTCGTATGTATCCATTCTAATTCATTCATACGATCCATTCTAATTCTACGATCCATTCTTACTCATTTGTATTATCTATTTTAACTCATTCACACGAATGTATCAACTCTAATTCATTCGTATGATCCATTCTAATTCAGTCGCACGAATGTATCCATTCTAATTCATTCGTACGATCCATTCTAATTCATTCGTACGATCCATTCTAATTCATTCGTACAATTTATTCTAATTCATTCGTACGATCAATTCTAATTTATTCGTACAATCCATTCTAATTCATTCATACGATCCATTCTAATTCATTCGCACGAATGTATCCATTCTAATTCATTCGTACGACCCATTCTAATTCATTCGTACAATCCATTCTAATTCATTCGCACGATCCATTCTAATTCACTTGTACGAATGTATCCACTCTAATTAATTCATACGATCCATTCTAATTCATTCGCACGAATGTATCCATTCCAATTCATTCGTACGATCCATTCTAATTCATTCGCACAATCTATTCTAATTCATTCGTACGATCAATTCTAATTCATTAGCATGATCCATTCTAATTCATTCGTACGATCTATTCTATTTCATTCGTACAATCCATTCTTACTCAATCGTATGATCCATTCTAATCCATTCGCACAATCTATTCTAATTCATTCGTATGATCCATTCTATTTCATTCGTACGATCCATTCTAATTCATACGATCCATTCTATTTCATTCACACGATCCATTCTAATTCATTCATACAATCCATTCTAATTCTTTTGCACGAATGTATCCATTCTAATTCATTCGCTCGATCCATTCTAATTCATTCGTACGATCCATTCTTACTCATTCGTACGATCCATTCTAATTCATTCGCACGAATGAATCCATTCTAATTCATTCGTATGATCCATTCCAATTCATTCGTACGATCCATTCTATCTCATTCATACAATCCATTCTATTTTATTCGTACGATCCATTCTAGATCATACGAAGAAATTAGAATGGATCGTACGAAGAAATTAGAATGGATACATTCATGCGAATGAATTAGAATGAACCATACGAATGAATTAGAATGGATAGTACGAATGAATTAGAATGGATCATACTAATGAATTAGAATGGATCGTACGAATGAATTAGAATGGATCGTACGAATGAATTAGAATGGATCGTACGAAGGAATTAGAATGGATCGTACAAAGGAATTAGAATGGATCGTAGGAATGAATTAGAATGGATCGTACGAATGAATTAGAATGGATTGTACGAATGAATTAGAATGGATCGTACGAATGAATTAGAATGGATCGTGCGAATGAATTAGAATGGATTGAATTAGAATGAATCGTACGAATGAATTAGAATGGATCGTACGAATGAATTAGAATGGATCGTATGAATGAATTAGAATGGATTGAATTAGAATGAATCGTACGAATGAATTAGAATGAATCATACCGTACGAATGAATTAGAATGGATCATACAAAGGAATTAGAATGGATCGTACGAATGAATTAGAATGGATCATACGAATGAATTAGAATGGATCGTACGAAGGAATTAGAATGGATCGTACGAAGGAATTAGAATGGATAGTACGAATGAATTAGAATGGATACCTTCGTGCAAATGAATTAGAATGGATCGTACGAATGAGTAAGAATGGATCGTACGAATGAAATAGAATGGATCGTATGAATGAATTAGAATGGATCGTGCGAATGAATTAGAATGGATCGTACGAATGAATTAGAATAGATTGTGCGAATGAATTAGAATGGATCGTACGAATGAATTAGAATGGATTGTACGAATGAATTAGAATGGATCGTGCGAATGAAGTAGAATGGATCGTACGAATGAAATAGAATGGATTCGCACGAACGTATCCATTCTAATTCATTCGTACGATCCATTCTAATTCATTCGTACAATTTATTCTAATTCATTCGTACGATCCATTCTAATTTATTCGTACAATCCATTCTAATTCATTCATACGATCCATTCTAATTCATTCGCACGAATGTATCCATTCTAATTCATTCGTACGATCAATTCTAATTCATTCGTACAATCCATTCTAATTCATTCGCACGATCCATTCTAATTCACTTGTACGAATGTATCCACTCTAATTAATTCATACGATCCATTCTAATTCATTCGCACGAATGTATCCATTCCAATTCATTCATACGATCCATTATAATTCATTCGCACAATCTATTCTAATTCATTCGTACGATCAATTCTAATTCATTAGCATGATCCATTCTAATTCATTCGTACGATCTATTCTATTTCATTCGTACAATCCATTCTTACTCAATCGTATGATCCATTCTAATCCATTCGCACAATCTATTCTAATTCATTCGTACGATCCATTCTATTTCATTCGTACGATCCATTCTAATTCATACGATCCATTCTATTTCATTCGCACGATCCATTCTAATTCATTCATACAATCCATTCTAATTCTTTTGCACGAATGTATCCATTCTAATTCATTCGTTCGATCCATTCTAATTCATTCGTACGATCCATTCTTACTCATTCGTACGATCCATTCTAATTCATTCGCACGAATGAATCCATTCTAATTCATTCGTTTGATCCATTCTAATTCATTCGCATGAATGTATCCATTCTAATTCATTCGTACGATCCATTCTATCTCATTCGTACAATCCATTCTATTTCATTCGTACGATCCATTCTAGATCATATGAAGAAATTAGAATGGATCGTACGAAGAAATTAGAATGGATACATTCATGCGAATGAATTAGAATGAACCATACGAATGAATTAGAATGGATAGTACGAATGAATTAGAATGGATCATACGAATGAATTAGAATGGATCGTACGAATGAATTAGAATGGATCGTACGAATGAATTAGAATGGATTGTACGAAGGAATTAGAATGGATCGTACCAAGGAATTAGAATGGATCGTACGAATGAATTAGAATGGATCGTACGAATGAATTAGAATGGATCGTACGAATGAATTAGAATGGATCGTATAAATGAATTAGAATTGATCGTGCGAATGAATTAGAATGGATTGAATTAGAATGAATCGTACGAATGAATTAGAATGGATCGTACGAATGAATTAGAATGGATCGTACGAATGAATTAGAATGGATTGAATTAGAATGAATCGTACGAATGAATTAGAATGAATCATACCGTACGAATGAATTAGAATGGATCATACGAAGGAATTAGAATGGATCGTACGAATGAATTAGAATGGATCATACGAATGAATTAGAATGGATCGTACGAAGGAATTAGAATGGATCGTACGAAGGAATTAGAATAGATAGTACGAATGAATTAGAATGGATACCTTCGTGCAAATGAATTAGAATGGATCGTACGAATGAGTAAGAATGGATCGTACGAATGAAATAGAATGGATCGTATGAATGAATTAGAATGGATCGTGCGAATGAATTAGAATGGATCGTACGAATGAATTAGAATGGATCGTACGAATGAATTAGAATGGATCGTGCGAATGAAGTAGAATGGATCGTACGAATGAAATAGAATGGATTCGCACGAACGTATCCATTCTAATTCATTCGTACGATCCATTCTAATTCATTCGTACAATCCATTCTAATTCATTCGCACGATCCATTCGCATTCACTCAAACGATCCATTCTAATTCATTCATATGATCCATTCTAATTCATTCGCACGAATGTATCCATTCTAATTCATTCGTACGATCCATTCTAATTCATTTGTACGAATGTATCCACTCTAATTCATTCATACGATCCATTCTAATTCATTCGCACGAATGTATCCATTCCAATTCATTCGTACGATCCATTCTAATTCATACGCACAATCTATTCTAATTCATTCGTACGATCCATTCTAATTCATTCGCACAATCTATTCTACTTCATTAGTACGATCCATTCTAATTCATTCGTACGATCCATTCTAATTCATTAGCACGATCCAAATTCATTTATCCGTACGATCTATTCTATTTCATTCGTACGATCCATTCTTATCGCACGATCCATTCTAATTCATTCGCACGATCCATTCTCCATTCTAATTCCTTCGTACGATCCATTCTAATTCCTTCGTATCCATTCTAATTCACTCATACGATCCATTCTAATTCATTCATACGATCCATTCTAATTCATTCGCATGAATGTATCCATTCTAATTCATTCGTACGATCCATTCTAATTCATTCGCACAATCTATTCTAATTCATTCATACGATCTATCCTAATTCATTCGCACGAATGTATCCATTCTAATTCATTCGTACAATCCATTCTATTTCATTCGTACGATCCATTCTTACTCATTCGTACGATCCATTCGTATCCATTCTAATTCATTCATACGATCTATTCTAATTCATTCGTACGATCCATTCTAATTCATTAATACGATCCAATCTAATTCATTCATACGATCCATTCTAATTCATTCGTACGATCCATTCTAATTCATTCGCATGATCCATTCTAATTCATTCGCACGATCCATTCTAATTCATTCATACGATCCATTCTAATTCATTCGTATGATCCATTCTAATGGATACATTCGTGCGAATGAATTAGAATGGATCGTATGAATGAATTAGATTGGATCGTATGCATGAATTAGAATGGATCGTGCGAATGAATTAGAATGGATCGTACGAATGAATTAGAATGGATACATTCGTGCGAAAGAATTAGAATGGATCGTACGAATGAATTAGAATGGATCGTATGAATGAATTAGAATGGATCGTGCGAATGAATTAGAATGGATACGAATGGATCGTACGAATGAGTAAGAATGGATCGTACGAATGAAATAGAATGGATTGTACGAATGAATTAGAATGGATACATTCGTGCGAATGAATTAGGATGGATCGTATGAATGAATTAGAATAGATTGTGCGAATGAATTAGAATGGATCGTATGAATGAATTAGAATGGATACATTCATGCGAATGAATTAGAATGGATCGTATGAATGAATTAGAATGGATCGTATGAGTGAATTAGAATGGATACGAAGGAATTAGAATGGATCATACGAAGGAATTAGAATGGATACATTCGTGCGAATGAATTAGAATGGATCGTATGAATGAATTAGAATCGATCGTACGAATGAATTAGAATGGATCATGCGAATGAATTAGAATGGATCGGGCGAATGAATTAGAATAGATCGTACGAATGAAATAGAATGGATTGTACGAATGAGATAGAATGGATCGTACGAATGAATTAGAATGGATAATTCATGCGAATGAATTAGAATGGATCATACGAATGAATTAGAATGGATTCATTCTTGCGAATGAATTAGAATGGATCGTACGAATGAGTAAGAATGGATCGTACGAATGAATTAGAATGGATTGAATTAGAATGAATCGTACGAATGAATTAGAATGGATCGTACGAATGAATTAGAATGGATCGTACGAATGAATTAGAATGGATTGAATTAGAATGAATCGTACGAATGAATTAGAATGAATCATACCGTACGAATGAATTAGAATGGAACATACGAAGGAATTAGAATGGATCGTGCGAATAAATTAGAATGGATCGTATGAACGAATTAGAATAGATTGTGCGAATGAATTAGAATAGATCGTACGAATGAATTAGAATGGATACATTCGTGCGAATGAATTAGAATGGATCGTATGAATGAATTAGAATCGATCGTACAAATGAATTAGAATGGATCATGCGAATGAATTAGAATGGATCGTGCGAATAAATTAGAATGGATCGTACGAATGAAATAGAATGGATTGTCCGAATGAGATAGAATGGATCGTACGAATGAATTAGAATGGATACATTCATGCGAACGAATTAGAATGGATTCATTTGAGCGAATGAATTAGAATGGATCGTACGAATGAGTAAGAATGGATCGTACGAATGAATTAGAATGGATTGAATTAGAAATAATCGTACGAATGAATTAGAATGGATCGTACGAATGAATTAGAATGGATTGAATTAGAATGAATCGTACGAATGAACTAGAATGAATCATACCGTACGAATGAATTAGAATGGATCATACGAAGGAATTAGAATGGATCGTACGAAGGAATTAGAATGGATCGTACGAAGGAATTAGAATGGATAGTACGAATGAATTAGAATGGATACCTTCGTGCAAATGAATTAGAATGGATCGTATGAATGAGTAAAAATGGATCGTACGAATCAAATAGAATGGATCGTATGAATGAATTAGAATGGATCGTGCGAATGAGTAAGAATGGATCGTACGAATAAAATAGAATGGATCGTATGAATGAATTAGAATGGATACGTGCGAATGAATTAGAATTGATCGTACGAATGAATTAGAATAGATTGTGCGAATGAATTAGAATGGATCGTACGAATGAATTGGAATGGATACATTCGTGCGAATGAATTAGAATGGATCATACGAATGAAATAGAATGGATCGTGCGAATGAATTAGAATGGATCGTACGAATGAATTAGAATGGATCGTACGAATGACTTAGAATGGATCGTTCGAATGAATTAGAATAGATTGTGCGAATGAATTAGAATGGATCGTACGAATGAATTAGAAAGGATACATTCGTGCGAATGAATTAGAATGGATCGTATGAGTGTGAATGAATTAGAATGGATTGTGCGAATGAATTAGAATGGATCGTACGAATGAATTAGAATGGATCGTACGAATGAATTAGAATGGATACATTCGTGCAAAAGAATTAGAATGGATTGTATGAATGAATTAGAATGGATCGTGCGAATGAATTAGAATGGATCGTACGAATGAATTAGAATAGATTGTGCGAATGAATTAGAATGGATCGTACAAATGAATTGGAATGGACACATTCGTACGAATGAATTAGAATGGATCGTATTAATGAATTAGGATGGATCATGCGAATGAATTAGAATGGATCGTACGATTGAATTAGAATGGATCGTACGAAGGAATTAGAATGGATTGTATGAATGAATTAGAATAGATCGGATTCATTCGTGCGAATGAATTAGAATGGATCGTACGAATGAGTAAGAATGGATCGTAGGAATGAATTAGAATAGATTGTGCGAATGGATTAGAATGGATCATACGATTGAGTAAGAATGGATTGTACGAATGAAATAGAATAGATCGTACGAATGAATTAGAATGGATCGTACGAATGAATTAGAATTAGAATGAATCGTACGAATGAATTAGAATGGATCGTACGAATGAATTAGAATGGATCGTACGAATGAATTAGAATGGATCGTACGAATGAATTAGAATGGATTGAATTAGAATGAATCGTACGAATAAATTAGAATGAATCATACTGTACGAATGAATTAGAATGGATCATACGAAGGAATTAGAATGGATCGTACGAATGAATTAGAATGGATCGTACGAATGAATTAGAATGGATCGTACGAATGAATTAGAATGGATCGTATGAATGAATTAGAATGGATCGTGCGAATGAATTTGAATGGATCGTACGAATGAAATAGAATGGATTCGCACGAATGTATCCATTCTAATTCATTCGTACGATCCATTCTTATTCATTCGGACAATCCATTCTAATTCATTCGCACGATCCATTCGCATTCACTCAAACGACCCATTCTAATTCATAAGTACGATCCATTCTAATTCATTCAAACGATCCATTCTAATTCATTCGTACGATCCATTCTAATTCATTCGCACGAATGTATCCTATCTAATTCATTCGTACGATCTATTCTAATTCATTTGTACGAATGTATCCATTCTAATTCATTCGTACGATCCATTCTAATTCATTTGTACGAATGTATCCTTTCTAATTCATTCGTACGATCCATTCTAATTCATTCGCACAATCTATTCTAATTCATTAGTACGATCTAATCTAATTTATTCGTATGATCCATTCTAATTCATTCGTACGATCCATTCTAATTCATTCGCACATTCTATTCTAATACATTCGTACGATCCATTCTAATTCATTCGCACGATCCATTCTAATTCATTCATATTTTCCATTCTAATTCATTCGCACGAATGTATCCATTCTAATTCATTCGTACGATCCATTCTAATTCATTCCAACAATCTATTCTAATTCATTCATACGATCCATTCTAATTTATTCGCACGATCCATTCTAATTCATTCATATGATCCATTCTAATTCATTCGCACGATCTATTCTTACTCATTCGTACAATCCATTCTAATTCATTCGCACGATCCATTCTAATTCATTAATACGATCCATTCTAATTCATTCGCACGATCCATTCTAATTCATTCGTACAATCCATTCTATTTCATTCGTACGATCTATTCTAATTCATTTGCACGATCCATTCTAATTCATTCGCATGATCCATTCTAATTCATTCGTACGATCGATTCTAATTCATTCATACGATCCATTCTAATTCATTCGCACGAATGTATCCATTCTAATTCATTCGTACGATCCATTCTAATTCATTCATACGATCTATTCTATTTCATTCGTACGATCCATTCTAATTCATTCGTACGATCCATTCTAATTCATTCGTACGATCCATTCTAATTCCTTCGTATGATCCATTCTAATTCATTCGTACGGTATGATTCATTCTAATTCATTCGTACGATTCATTCTAATTCAATCTATTCTAATTCATTCGTACGATCCATTCTAATTCATTCGTACGATCCATTCTAATTCATTCGTACGATTCATTCTAATTCAATCCATTCTAATTCATTCGTACGATCCATTCTTACTCATTCGTACGATCCATTCTAATTCATTCGCACGAATGAATCCATTCTAATTCATTCGTATAATCCATTCTAATTCATTCGCATGAATTATCCATTCTAATTCATTCGTACGATCCATTCTATCTCATTCGTACAATCCATTCTAATTCATTCGTACGATTCATTCTAATTCATTCGCATGATCTATTCTAATTCATTCGTACGATCGATTCTAATTCATTCATACGATCCATTCTAATTCATTCGCACGAATGTATCCATTCTAATTCATTCGTACGATCCATTCTAATTCATTCGTACGATCTATTCTATTTCATTCGTACGATCCATTCTAATTCATTCGTACGATCCATTCTAATTCATTCGTACGATCCAT
Organism: Chamaelirium japonicum; assembly: GCA_947650365.1. Classification (NCBI taxonomy): domain Eukaryota; kingdom Viridiplantae; phylum Streptophyta; class Magnoliopsida; order Liliales; family Melanthiaceae; genus Chamaelirium; species Chamaelirium japonicum. The sequence continues at coordinate 288,198 of CANTAL010000141.1, read as the reverse complement.
TCCAATTCCTTCGTATGATCCATTGTAATTCATTCGTACGGTATGATTCATTCTAATTCATTCGTACGATTCATTCTAATTCAATCCAGTCTAATTCATTCGTACGATCCATTCTAATTCATTCGTACGATTCATTCTAATTCAATCCATTCTAATTCATTCGCACAATCTATTCTAATTCATTCATACGATCCATTCTAATTTATTCGCACGATCCATTCTAATTCATTCATACGATCCATTCTAATTCATTCATATGATCCATTCTAATTCATTCGCACGATCCATTCTAACTCATTCATACGATCCATTCTAATTCATTCGCATGATCCATTCTAATTCATTAATACGATCCATTCTAGAATAGATCGTGCGAATGAATTAGAATTGATCGTACGAATAAATTGGAATGGATACATTCGTGCGAATGAATTAGAATGGATCGTATGAAAGAATTAGAGTGGATACATTCGTACAAATGAATTAGAATGGGTCGTACGAATGAATTAGAATGGATACATTCGTGCGAATGAATTAGAATGGATCATATGAATGAATTAGAATGGATCGTTTGAGTGAATGCGAATGGATCGTGCGAATGAATTAGAATGGATTGTACGAATTAATTAGAATGGATCGTACGAATGAATTAGAATGGATACATTCGTGCGAATCCATTCTATTTCATTTGTACGATCTATTCTAATTCATTCACACGATCCTTTCTAATTCATTCATACGATCCATTCTAATTCCTTCGTACGATCCATTCTAATTCATTCGTACGATCCATTCTAATTCATTCGCACAATCTATTCTAATTCATTCGTACGATCCAATCTAATTCATTCGCACGATCCATTCTAATTCATTCATACGATCCATTCTATTTTATTCGTACGATCCATTCTTACTCATTCGTACGATCCATTCTAATTCATTTGCACGAAGGTATCTATTCTAATTCATTCGTACTACCCATTCTAATTCCTTCGTACGATCCATTCTAATTCATTCGTACGATCCATTCTAATTTATTCGTACGATCCATTCTAATTCCTTCGTATGATCCATTCTAATTTATTCGTACGATATGATTCATTCTAATTCATTCGTACGATTCATTCTAATTCAATCCATTCTAATTCATTCGTACGATCCATTCTAATTCATTCGTACGATCCATTGTAATTCATTCATACGATTCATTCTAATTCAATCCATTCTAATTCATTCGTACGATCCATTCTTACTCATTCGTACGATCCATTCTAATGAATTAGAATGGATCGTACGGATGAATTGGAATGGATACATTCGTGCGAATGAATTAGAATGGATCGTATGAATAAATTAGAGTGGATACATTCGTACAAATGAATTAGAATGGATCGTACGAATGAATTAGAATGGATACATTCATGCGAATGAATTAGAATGGATCATATGAATGAATTAGAATGGATCGTTTGAGTGAATGCGAATGGATCGTGCGAATGAATTAGAATGGATTGTACGAATGAATTAGAATGGATCATACGAATGAATTAGAATGGATACATTCGTGCGAATCCATTCTATTTCATTCGTACGATCCATTCTAATTCATTCGCACGATCCATTCTAATTCATTCATACGATCCATTCTAATTCATTCGTACAATTTATTCTAATTCATTCGTACGATCCATTCTAATTCATTCGCACAATCTATTCTAATTCATTCGTACAATCCATTCTAATTCATTCGCACGATCCATGCTAATTCATTCATACGATCCATTCTATTTCATTCGTACGAATGTATCCGTTCTAATTCATTCGTATAATCCATTCTAATTCATTTGTACGAATGTATCCACTCTAATTCATTCATACGATCCATTCTAAGTCATTCGCACGAATGTATCCATTCCAATTTATTCATACGATCCATTCTAATTCATTCGCACAATCTATTCTAATTCATTTGTACGATCAATTCTAATTCATTAGCATGATCCATTCTAATTCATTAGCACGATCCAAATTTATTTATCCGTACGATCTATTCTATTTCATTCGTACGATCCATTCTTATCGCACGATCCATTCTAATTCATTCGCACGATCCATTCTCCATTCTAATTCCTTCGTACGATCCTTTCTAATTCCTTCGTATCCATTCTAATTCACTCATACGATCCATTCTAATTCATTCATACGATCCATTCTAATTCATTCGCATGAATGTATCCATTCTAATTCATTCGTACGATCCATTCTAATTCATTCGCACAATCTATTCTAATTCATTCATGCGATCCATCCTAATTCATTCGCACGAATATATCCATTCTAATTCATTCGTACAATCCATTCTATTTCATTCGTACGATCCATTCTTACTCATTCGTACGATCCATTCGTATCCATTCTAATTCATTCGTACGATCTATTCTAATTCATTCGTACGATCCATTCTAATTCATTAATACAATCCAATCTAATTCATTCATACGATCCATTCTAATTCATTCGTACGATCCATTCTAATTCATTCGCACGATCCTAATTCATTCGCACGATCCATTCTAATTCATTCATACGATCCATTCTAATTCATTCGTACGATCCATTCTAATTCATTCGCACGATCCATTCTAATTCAGTCGCACGAATGTATCCATTCTAATTCATTCGTATGATCCATTCTAATTCATTCACAAGATCCATTCTAATTCATTCATACAATCCATTCTATTTCTTTTGCACGAATGTATCCATTCTAATTCATTCGTACGATCCATTCTATTTCATTCGTACGATCCATTCTAATTCATTCGTACAATCCATTCTAATTCATTCGCACGATCTATTCGAATTCATTCGCACGAATGTATCCACTCTAATTCATTCATACGATCCATTCTAATTCCTTCGTACGATCCATTCTATTTCATTCGTATGATCCATTCTATTTCATTCATATAATCCATTCTAATTCATTCGCACGATCCATTCTAATTCATTCATACGATCCATTCTAATTCATTCGTATGATCCATTCTAATTCATTCGTTCGATCCATTCTAATTTATTCGCACGATCCATTCTAATTCATTCATACGATCCATTCTTACTCATTCGTACGATCCATTCTAATTCATTCGCACGATCCATTTAATTCATCCCTACGATCCATTCTATTTCATTCGTAAGATCCATTCTTACTCATTCGTACGATCCATTCTAATTCATTCGCACGAATGTATCCATTCTAATTCATACGTACGATCCATTCTAATTCCTTCGTACAAACCATTCTAATTCCTACGTACGATCCATTCTAATTCCTTTGTACGACCCATTATATTTCATTCGTATGATCCATTCTAATTCCTTTGTACGATCCAGTCTAATTCATGCCCATGAATGTATCCATTCTAATTCATTTACGCGAATGTATCCATTCTAATTCATTCATACGATCCATTCTAATTCATTCGTACGTTCCATTCTAATTCATTCGTAAGATCCATTCTAATTCATTCATACGATCTATTCTAATTCATTCATACAATGCATTCTAATTCCTTCGTACGATCCATTCTAATTCATTCGTACGATCCATTCTAATTCATTCATACTATCCATTCTTACTCATTCGTATGAAGGAATTAGAATGGATCGTATGAAGGAATTAGAATGGATAGTACGAATGAATTAGAATGGATACCTTCGTGCAAATGAATTAGAATAGATCGTACGAATGAGTAAAAATGGATCGTACGAATGAAATAGAATGGATCGTATGAATGAATTAGAATGGATCGTGCGAATGAATTAAAATGGATCGTACGAATGAATTAGAATAGATTGTGCGAATGAATTACAATGGATCGTACGAATGAATTAGAATGGATCGTACGAATGAATTAGAATGGATCGTATGAATTAATTAGAATGGATCGTGCGAATGAATTAGAATGGATCGTACGAATGAAATAGAATGGATTCGCACGAATGTATCCATTCTAATTCATTCGTACGATCCATTCTAATTCATTCGCACGATCCATTCGCATTCACTCAAACGATCCATTCTAATTCATTCATATGATCCATTCTAATTCATTCGCACGAATGTATCCATTCTAATTCATTCGTACAATCCATTCTAATTCATTCGCACGATCCATTCGCATTCACTCAAACGATCCATTCTAATTCATTCATATGATCCATTCTAATTCATTCGCACGAATGTATCCATTCTAATTCATTCGTACGATCCATTCTAATTCATTTGTACGAATGTATCCACTCTAATTCATTCATACGATCCATTCTAATTCATTCGCACGAATGTATCCATTCCAATTCATTCGTACGATCCATTCTAATTCATTCGCACAATCTATTCTAATTCATTCGTACGATCAATTCTAATTCATTAGCATGATCCATTCTAATTCATTCGTACGATCTATTCTATTTCATTCGTACAATCCATTCTTACTCAATCGTATGATCCATTCTAATTCATTCGCACAATCTATTCTAATTCATTCGTACGATCCATTCTATTTCATTCGTACGATCCATTCTAATTCATACGATCCATTCTATTTCATTCATACGATCCATTTTAATTCATTCGCACGATCTATTCTAATTCATTCATACGATCCATTCTAATTTATTCGTACGATCCATTCTAATTTCTTCGTATGATCTATTCTAATTCCTTCGTACGATCCATTCTAATTCCTTCGTACGATCCATTCAAATTCATTCACACGAATCTATCCATTCTAATTCATTCGTACGATCCATTATAATTCATTCGCACGATCCATTCTAATTCATTAATACGATCCTATCTAATTCATTCATACGATCTATTCTAATTCATTCGCACGAATATATCCTTTCTAATTCATTCATACGATCCATTCTAATTCATTCGCACAATCTATTCTAATTCATTAGTACGATCCATTCTAATTAGAATAGATTGTATGAATTAGAATGGATCGTATGAATGAATTAGAATAGATAGTACGAATGAATTAGAATGGATCGTATGAATGAATTAGATTGTGCGAATGAATTAGAATGGATACATTCGTGCGAATGAATTAGATTGGATCGTATTCATGAATTAGAATGGATCGTGCGAATGAATTAGAATGGATCGTACGAATGAATTAGAATGGATCGTACGAATGAATTAGAATGGATCGTACGAATGAATTAGAATGGATACATTCGTGCGAAAGAATTAGAATAGATCGTATGAATGAATTAGAATGGATCGTATGAATGAAATAGAATGGATCGTACGAATGAATTAGAATGGATCGTGTGAATGAATTAGAATGGATCGTACAAATGAATTAGAATGGATCGTACGAAGGAATTAGAATGGATCGTACGAATGAATTAGAATTAGAATGAATCGTATGAATGAATTAGAATGGATGTACGAATGAATTAGAATGGATCGTACGAATGAATTAGAATGGATCGTACGAATGAATTAGAATGGATTGAATTAGAATGAATCGTATGAATGAATTAGAATGAATCATACCGTACGAATTAATTAGAATGGATCATACGAAGGAATTAGAATAGATCGTATGAATGAATTAGAATGGATCGTACGAATGAATTAGAATGGATCGTACTAATGAATTAGAATGGATCGTATGAATGAATTAGAATGGATCGTGCGAATGAATTAGAATGGATCGTACGAATGAAATAGAATGGATTCGCACGAATGTATCCATTCTAATTCATTCGTACGATCCATTCTAATTCATTCGTACAATCCATTCTAATTCATTCGCACGATCCATTCGCATTCACTCAAACGACCCATTCTAATTCATAAGTACGATCCATTCTAATTCATTCAAACGATCCATTCTAATTCATTCGTACGATCCATTCTAATTCATTCGCACGAATGTATCCATTCTAATTCATTCGTACGATCTATTTTAATTCATTTGTACGAATGTATCCATTCTAATTCATTCATATGATCCATTCTAGTTCATTTGTACGAATGTATCCTTTCTAATTCATTCGTACGATCCATTCTAATTCATTCGCACAATCTATTCTAATTCATTAGTACGATCCATTCTAATTCATTCGTACGATCCATTCTAATTCATTCATACGATCCATTCTAATTCATTCGTATGATCCATTCTAATTCATTCGTACGATCCATTCTAATTTATTCGCACAATCTATTCTAATACATTCGTACGATCCATTCAAATTTATTCGCACGTTCCATTCTAATTCATTCATACGATCCATTCTAATTCATTCGCACGAATGCATCCATTCTAATTCATTCGTACGATCCATTCTAATTCATTCGCACAATCTATTGTAATTCATTCATACGATCCATTCTAATTTATTCGCACGATCCATTTTAAGTCATTCATACGATCCATTCTAATTCATTCATATGATCCATTCTAATTCATTCGCACGATCCATTCTTACTCATTTGAACGATCCATTCTAATTCATTCGCACGATCCATTCTAATTCATTAATACGATCCATTCTAATTTATTCGCACGATCCATTCTAATTCATTCACACTCAAATAGAATGGATTGTACGAATGAATTAGAATGGATACATTCGTGCAAAAGAAATAGAATGGATTGTATGAATGAATTAGAATAGATCGTGTGAATGAATTAGAATGGATCATAGGAATGAATTAGAATGGATACATTCGTGCGAATGAATTAGAATGGATCGTGCGAATGAATTAGAATGGATCGTACGAATGAATTAGAATGGATCGTGCGAATGAATTAGAATGGATCGTACGAATGAATTAGAATGGATCGTAAGAATGAATTAGATTGGATCGTATTAATGAATTAGAATGGATCGTACGAATGAATTAGAATAGATCGTACGAATGAATTAGAATGGATACGAATGGATCGTACGAATGAGTAAGAATGGATCGTACGAATGAAATAGAATGGATTGTACGAATGAATTAGAATGGATACATTCGTGCGAATGAATTAGGATGGATCGTATGAATGAATTAGAATAGATTGTGCGAATGAATTAGAATGGATCGTACGAATGAATTAGAATGGATACATTCATGCGAATGAATTAGAATGGATCGTATGAATGAATTAGAATGGATCGTATGAGTGAATTAGAATAGATACGAAGGAATTAGAATGGATCGTACGAAGGAATTAGAATGGAGAATGGATCGTGCGAATGAATTAGAATGGATCGTGCGATAAGAATGGATCGTACGAATGAAATAGAATAGACCGTACGGATAAATGAATTTGGATCGTGCTAATGTATTAGAATGGATCGTACGAATGAATTAGAATGGATCGTACTAATGAATTAGAATAGATTGTGCGAATGAATTAGAATGGATCGTACGAATGACTTAGAAAGGATATATTCGTGCGAATGAATTAGAATAGATCGTATGAATGAATTAGATTGTATCGTATTAATGAATTAGAATGGATCGTGCGAATGAATTAGAATGGATCGTACGAACGAATTAGAATGGATCGTACGAATGAGTAAGAATGGATCGTACGAATGAAATAGAATGGATCGTATGAATGAATTAGAATGGATCGTGCGAATGAATTAGAATGGATCGTACGAATGAATTAGAATAGATTGTGCGAATGAATTAGAATGGATCGTACGAATGAATTAGAATGGATCGTACGAATGAATTAGAATGGATCATATGAATGAATTAGAATGGATCGTGCGAATGAATTAGAATGGATCATACGAATGAATTAGAATGGATCGAACGAATGAATTAGAATGGATACATTCGTGCAAAAGAATTAGAATGGATTGTATGAATGAATTAGAATGGATCATGCGAATGAATTAGAATGGATCGTACGAATGAATTAGAATGGATACATTCGTGCGAATGGATTAGAATGGATCATACGAATGAATTAGAGTTGATACATTCGTGTGAATGAATTAAAATGGATAATACTTATGAGTAAGAATGGATCGTAGAATTAGAATGGATCGTATGAATGAATTAGAATGGATCGTACGAATGAATTAGAATGGATACATTCGTGCGAATGAATTAGAATGGATCGTACGAATGAGTAAGAATGGATCGTACGAATAAAATAGAATGGATCGTACAGATGAATTAGAATGGATCGTGCGAATGAATTAGAATGGATCGTACGAATGAGTAAGAATGGATCGTATGAATGAATTAGAATGGATCGTGCGAATGAATAAGAATGGATAGTACGAATGAATAAGAATGGATCGTATGAATGAATTAGAATGGATCGTGCGAATAAATTAGAATGGATCGAACGAATGAATTAGAATGGATCATACGAATGAATTAGAATGGATCGTATGAATGAATTAGAATGGATCGTGCGAATGAATTAGAATGGATTATATGAATGAAATAGAATGGATCATATGAATGAAATAGAATGGATCGTACGATGGAATTAGAATGGATCGTATGAATGAATTAGAGTGGATACATTGAATGAATTAGAGTGGATACATTCGTACAAATGAACTAGAATGGATCGTACGAATGAATTAGAATGGATACATTCGTGCGAATGAATTAGAATGGATCATATGAATGAAATAGATTGGATTTTACGAATGAGATAGAATGGATCGTACGAATGAATTAGAATGGATACATTCATGCGAATGAATTAGAATGGATCATACGAATGAACTAGAATGGATTTATTCGTGCGAATGAATTAGAAGGGATCGTACGAATGAGTAAGAATGGATCGTACGAATGAATTAGAATGGATTGAATTAGAATGAATCGTACGAATGAATTAGAATGGATCGTACGAATGAATTAGAATGGATCATATTAATGAATTAGAATGGATCGTGCGAATGAATTAGAATGGATCGTACGAATGAGTAAGAATGGATCGTGCGAATGAATTAGAATGGATCATATGAAAGAATTAGAATGGATTGTATGAATGAATTAGAATGGATCGTGCGAATGAATTAGAATGGATACATTCGTGCGAATGAATTAGAATGGACCGTATGAAGGAATTAGATTGGATCGTATGAATGAATTAGAATGGATCGTGCGAATGAATTAGAATGGATCATACGAATGAATTAGGATGGATCATACGAATGAATTAGAATGGATCGTAGGAATGAATTACAATGGATCGTATGAATTAGAATGGATCGTACGAAGGAATTTGAATGGATCGTATGAGTGAATTAGATTGGATCGTATTAATGAATTTGAATGGATCGTATGAATGAATTAGATTGGATCGTATGAATGAATTAGAATGGATCTTGCGAATGAATTAGAATGGATCGTATGAATGAAATAGAATGGATTGTATGAATGAATTAGAATAGATCGTGCGAATGAATTAGAATGGATCGTACGAATGAATTAGAATGGATCATATGAATGAATTAGAATGGATCGTTCGTATGAATTAGAATGGATCGTGCGAATGAATTAGAATGGATCGTATGAATGAATTAGAGTAGATACATTCGTACGAAGGAATTAGAATGGATCGTTCGAATAAATTAGAATGGATTATATGAATGAATTAGAATTAATCGTACGAATGAATTAGAATGGATACATTCGTGCGAATGAATTAGAATGGATTGTACGAATAAATTAGAATGGATCGTACGAATGAATTAGAATAGATTGTACGAATGAATTAGAATGGATCGTACGTCTAATTCATTCGTACGATCCATTCTAATTCATTCATACAATCTATTCTACTTCTTTTGCACGAATGTATCCATTCTAATTCATTCGTACGATCCATTCTAATTCATTCGTACGACCCATTCTAATTCATTCGCACGATCCATTCTAATTCATTCGTACGATCTATTCTATTTCATTCGTACAATCCATTCTAATTCATTCATACGATCCAATCTAATTCATTCATACGATCCATTCTAATTCATTCGTGCGATCTATTCTATTTCATTCATACGATCCATTCTAATTCGTTTGTACGATCCTTTCTAATTCCTTCGTACAATCCATTCTATTTCATTCGTATGACCCATTCTAATTCATAAGTGATCCATTCTAATTCATTTAAACGATCCATTCTAATTCATTCGTACGATCCATTCTAATTCATTCGCACGATCCATTCTAATTCATTCATACGATCCAATCTAATTCATTCATACGATCCATTCTATTTCATTCGCACGAATGTATCCATTCTAACTCATTCGCATGATCCATTCTAATTCATTCATACGATCCATTCTATTTCATTCGTACGATCCATTCTTACTCATTCGTACGATCCATTCTAATTCATTTGCACGAAGGTATCCATGCTAATTCATTCGTACTATCCATTCTAATTCCTTCGTACGATCCATTCTAATTCCTTCGTACGATCCATTCTAATTCATTCGTACGATCCATTCTAATTCATTCGTACGATCCATTCTAATTCCTTCGTATGATCCATTATAATTCATTTGTACGATATGATTCATTCTAATTCATTCGTACGATTCATTCTAATTCAATCCGTTCTAATTCATTCGTACGATCCATTCTAATTCATTCGTACGATCCATTCTAATTCATTCGTATGATTCATTCTAATTAAATCCATTCTAATTCATTCATACGATCCATTCTTACTCATTCGTACGATCCATTCTAATTCATTCGCACGAATGAATCCATTCTAATTCATTCGTATGATCCATTCTAATTCATTCGCATGAATGTATCCATTCTAATTCATTCGTACGATCCATTCTATCTCATTCGTACAATCCATTCTATTTCATTCGTACGATCCATTCTAATTCATTCGCACGATCCATTCTAATTCATTCACATGATCCATTCTAATTCATTCGTACGATCGATTCTAATTCATTCATACGATCCATTCTAATTCATTCGCACGAATGTATCCATTCTAATTCATTCGTACGATCCATTCTAATTCATTCGTACGATCCATTCTTACTCATACGTACGATCCATTCTAATTCATTCATACGATCCAATCTAATTCATTCATACGATCCATTCTAATTCATTCGCACAATCTATTCTAATTCATTCATACGATCCATTCTAATTTATTCGCACGATCCATTCTAATTCATTCATACGATCCATTCTAATTCATTCATATGATCCATTATAATTCATTCGCACGATCCATTCTTACTCATTCTTACGATCCATTCTAATTCATTCGTACTATCCATTCTAATTCATTCATACGATCCATTCTATTTCATTCGTACGATCCATTCTTACTCATTCGTACGATCCATTCTAATTCATTTGCCCGAAGGTATCCATTCTAATTCATTCGTACTATCCATTCTAATTCCTTCGTCCAATCCATTCTAATTCATTCGTACGATCCATTCTAATTCATTCGTACGATCCATTCTAATTCATTCGCACGATCCATTCTAATTCATTCGCACGATCCATTCTAATTCATTAGCACGATCCATTCTAATTCATTCGTACGATCCATTCTAATTCATTTATACGATCCAATCTAATTCATTCATACGATCCATTCTAATTCTTTCACACGAATGTATCCATTCTAATTCATTCTAATTTAATCCATTCTAATTCATTCGTACGATCCATTCTAATTCATTCGTACAATCAATTCTAATTCATTCGCACGATCCATTCGCATTCACTCAAACGATCCATTCTAATTCATTCATATGATCCATTCTAATTCATTCGCACGAATGTATCCATTCTAATTCATTCGTTCGATCCATTCTAATTCATTGGTACGAATGTATCCACTCTAATTCATTCATACGATCCATTCTAATTCATTCGCACGAATGTATCCATTCCAATTCATTCGTACGATCCATTCTAATTCATTCGCACAATCTATTCTAATTCATTCGTACGATCAATTCTAATTCATTTGCATGATCCATTCTAATTCATTCATACTATCCATTCTAATTCCTTCGTACGATCCATTCTAATTCCTTCGTATCCATTCTAATTCACTCATACGATCCATTCTAATTCATTCATACGATCCATTCTAATTCATTCGCATGAATGTATCCATTCTAATTCATTCGTACGATCCATTCTAATTCATTCGCACAATCTATTCTAATTCATTCGTGCGAATGAATCCATTCTAATTCATTCGTATGATCCATTCTAATTCATTCGCATGAATGTATTCATTCTAATTCATTCGTACGATCCATTCTATCTCATTCGTACAATCCATTCTATTTCATTCGTACGATCCATTCTAATTCATTCGCACGATCCATTCTAATTCATTCGCATGATCCATTCTAATTCATTCGTACGATCGATTCTAATTCATTCATATGATCCATTCTAATTCATTCGTACGAATGTATCCATTCTAATTCATTCGTACGATCAATTCTAATTCATTCGCACGATCCATTCTAATTCATTCATACGATCCATTCTATTTCATTCGTACGATCCATTCGTACTCATTCGTACGATCCATCCTAATTCATTTGCACAAAGGTATCCATTCTAATTCATTCGTACTATCCATTCTAATTCCTTCGTACGATCCATTCTAATTCCTTCGTACGATCCATTCTAATTTATTCGTACGATCCATTCTAATTCATTCGTACGATCCATTCTAATTCAGTGTATGATCCATTCTAATTCATTCGTACAGTATGATTCATTCTAATTCATTCGTACGATTCATTCTAATTCAATCCATTCTAATTCATTCATACGATCCATTCTAATTCATTCGTACGATCCATTCTAATTCATTCGTACGATTCATTCTAATTCAATCCATTCTAATTCATTCGCACGATCCATTCTTACTCATTCGTACGATCCATTCTAATTCATTCGCACGAATGAATCCATTCTAATTCATTCGTATGATCCATTCTAATTCATTCGCATGAATGTATCCATTCTAATTCATTCGTACGATCCATTCTAATTCATTCGCACAATCTATTCTAATTCATTCGTACGATCCATTCTAATTCATTCGCACAATCTATTCTAATTCATTAGTACGATCCATTCTAATTCATTCGTACGATCCATTCTAATTCATTAGCACGATCCAAATTCATTTATCCGTACGATCTATTCTATTTCATTCGTACGATCCATTCTTATCGCATGATCCATTCTAATTCATTCGCACGATCCATTCTCCATTCTAATTCCTTCGTACGATCCATTCTAATTCCTTCGTATCCATTCTAATTCACTCATACGATCCATTCTAATTCATTCATACGATCCATTCTAATTCATTCGCATGAATGTATCCATTCTAATTCATTCGTACGATCCATTCTAATTCATTCGCACAATCAATTCTAATTCATTCATACGATCCATCCTAATTCATTCGCACGAATGTATCCATTCTAATTCATTCGTACAATCCATTCTATTTCATTCGTACGATCCATTCTTACTCATTCGTACGATCCATTCGTATCCATTCTAATTCATTCGTACGATCTATTCTAATTCATTCGTACGATCCATTCTAATTCATTAATACGATCCAATCTAATTCATTCATACGATCCATTCTAATTCATTCGTACGATCCATTCTATTTCATTCGCACGATCCATTCTAATTCATTCGCACGATCCATTCTAATTCATTCATACGATCCATTCTAATTCATTCGTACGATCCATTCTAATGGATACATTCGTGCGAATGAATTAGAATGGATCGTATGAATGAATTAGATTGGATCGTATGCATGAATTAGAATGGATCGTGCGAATGAATTAGAATGGATCGTACGAATGAATTAGAATGGATACATTCGTGCGAAAGAATTAGAATGGATCGTACGAATGAATTAGAATGGATCGTATGAATGAATTAGAATGGATCATGCGAATGAATTAGAATAGATACGAATGGATCGTACGAATGAGTAAGAATGGATCGTACGAATGAAATAGAATGGATTGTACGAATGAATTAGAATGGATACATTCGTGCGAATGAATTAGGATGGATCGTATGAATGAATTAGAATAGATTGTGCGAATGAATTAGAATGGATCGTACGAATGAATTAGAATGGATACATTCATGCGAATGAATTAGAATGGATCGTATGAATGAATTAGAATGGATCGTATGAGTGAATTAGAATGGATACGAAGGAATTAGAATGGATCGTACGAATGAATTAGAATGGATACATTCGTGCGAATGAATTAGAATGGATCGTATGAATGAATTAGAATAGATCGTACGAATGAATTAGAATGGATCAAGCGAATGAATTAGAATGGATCGTGCGAATGAATTAGAATGGATCGTACGAATGAAATAGAATGGATTGTACGAATAAGATAGAATGGATCGTACGAATGAACTAGAATGGATAATTCATGCGAATGAATTAGAATGGATCATACGAATGAATTAGAATGGATTCATTCGTGCGAATGAATTAGAATGGATCGTACGAATGAGTAAGAATGGATCATACGAATGAATTAGAATGGATTGAATTAGAATGAATCTTACGAATGAATTAGAATTGATCGTACGAATGAATTAGAATGGATTGAATTAGAATAAATTGTACGAATGAGTTAGAATGAATCATACCGTACGAATGAATTAGAATGGATCATACGAAGGAATTAGAATGGATCGTGCGAATAAATTAGAATGGATCGTATGAATGAATTAGAATAGATTGTGCGAATGGATTAGAATGGATCATACGATTGAGTAAGAATGGATTGTACGAATGAAATAGAATAGATCGTACGAATGAATTAGAATGGATCATGCTAATGAATTAGAATTGATCACACGAATGAATTAGAATAGATTGTGCGACTGAATTAAAATGGATCGTATAAATGAATTAGAATGGATCGTATGAATGAATTAGAATGGATCGTGCGAATGAATTAAAATGGATCGTATGAATGAAATAGAATGGATCGTATGAATTAGAATGGATCGTACGAATGAAATAGAATGGATTGTACGAATGAATTAGAATAGATTGTGCGAATGGATTAGATTGGATCATACGATTGAGTAAGAAAGGATTGTACGAATGAAATAGAATAGATCGTACGAATGAATTAGAATGGATCGTATGAATGAATTAGAATGGATCGTTCGAATGAATTAGAATAGATTGTGCGAATGAATTAGAATGGATCGTACGAATGAATTAGAATGGATCGTGCGAATAAATTAGAATGGATCGTATGAATGAATTAGAATGGATCGTGCGAATGAATTAGAATATGGATCGTACGAAGGAATTAGAATGGATCGTACGAATGAATTCGAATGTATCCTTTCTAATTCATTCGTATGATCCATTCTAATTCATTCGTACGATCCATTCTAATTCATTCATACGATCCATTCTAATTCATTCGCATGATCCATTCTAATTCATTCGCATGATCCATTCTAATTCATTCATACAATCCATTCTAATTCTTTTGCACGAATGTATCCATTCTAATTCAGTCGTACGATCCATTCTAATTCATTCGTACGATCCATTCTAATTCATTCGCACAATCCATTCTAATTCATTCACACTCATACGATCCATTCTAATTCATTCGCACGAATGTATCCTTTCTAATTCATTCGTATGATCCATTCTAATTCATTCGCACAATCTATTCTAATTCATTCGAACGATCCATTCTAAGTCATTCTTACGATCCATTCTAATTCATTCGTACGATCCATTCTAATTCATTCGCACGATCCATTCTATTTCATTCGTACGATCCATTCTAATTCATTCGCACGAATGTATCCATTCCAATTCATTCGTACGATCCATTCTAATTCATTCGCACAATCTATTCTAATTCATTCGTACGATCAATTCTAATTCATTCGCACGTATCGATTCTAATTCATTCGTTCGAACCATTCTATTTCATTCGTACGATCCATTCTAATTCATTCACACGATCCATTCTATTTCATGCATACGATGTACGAATGAATTAGAATGGATTGAATTAGAATGGATCGTATGAATGAATTAGAATAGATTGTGCGAATGAATTATAATGGATCGTACGAATGAATTAGAATGGATACATTCGTGCGAATGAATTAGAATGGATCGTATGAGTGTGAATGAATTAGAATGGATCGTGCGAATGAATTTGAATGGATTATGCGAATGAATTAGAATAAATCATACGAATGAATTAGAATGGATCGTACGAATGAATTAGAATGGATACATTCGTGCAAAAGAATTAGAATGGATTGTATGAATGAATTAGAATGGATCGTTTGAGTGAATGCGAATGGATCGTGCGAATGAATTAGAATGAATCGTACGAATGAGTAAGAATGGATCGTACGAATGAAAAAGAATGGATCGTAAGAATGAATTAGAATGGATCGTGCGAATGAATTAGAATGGATCGTACGAATGAATTAGAATAGATTGTGCGAATGAATTAGACTGGATCGTAGGAATGAATTAGACTGGATCGTACGAATGAATTAGAATGGATCGTGCGAATGAATTAGAATGGATCGTACGAATGAAATAGAATAGATTCGCACGAATGTATCCATTCTAATTCATTCGTACGATCCATTCTAATTCATTCGTAGAATCCATTCTAATTCATTCACACGATCCATTCGCATTCACTCAAACGATCCATTCTAATTCATTCATATGATCCATTCTAATTCAGTCACACGAATGTATCCATTCTAATTCATTCGTACGATCCATTCTAATTCATTTGTACGAATGTATCTACTCTAATTCATTCATACGATCCATTCTAATTAATTCGCACGAATGTATCCATTCCAATTCATTCGTACGATCCATTCTAATTCATTCGCACGATCCATTCTAATTCATTAATACGATCCAATCTAATTCATTCATACGATCTATTCTAATTCATTCGCACGAATGTATCCATTCTAATTCATTCGTACGATCCATTCTAATTCATTCGTACAATCCATTCTAATTCATTCGCACGATCCATTCTAATTCACTTGTACGAATGTATCCACTCTAATTCATTCATACGATCCATTCTAATTCATTCGCACGAATGTATCCATTCCAATTCATTCGTACGATCCATTCTAATTCATTCGCACAATCTATTCTAATTCATTCGTACGATCAATTCTAATTCATTAGCATGATCCATTCTAATTCATTCGTACGATCTATTATATTTCATTCGTACAATCCATTCTTACTCAATCGTATGATCCATTCTAATCCATTCGCACAATCTATTCTAATTCATTCGTACGATCCATTCTATTTCATTCATACGATCCATTCTAATTCATACGATCCATTCTATTTCATTCATACGATCCATTTTAATTCATTCACACGATCCATTCTAATTCATTCATACGATCCATTCTAATTCATTCATACGATCCATTCTAATTTCTTCGTATGATCTATTCTAATTCCTTCGTACGATCCATTCTAATTCCTTCGTATGATCCATTCAAATTCATTCGCACGAATCTATCCATTCTAATTCATTCGTACGATCCATTCTAATTCATTCGCACGATCCATTCTAATTCATTAATACGATCCAATCTAATTCATTCATACGATCTATTCTAATTCATTCGCACGAATATATCCTTTCTAATTCATTCGTACGATCCATTCTAATTCATTCGCACAATCTATTCTAATTCATTAGTACGATCCATTCTAATTAGAATACATTGTATGAATTAGAATGGATCGTATGAATAAATTAGAATAGATCGTACGAATGAATTAGAATGGATCGTATGAATGAATTAGATTGTGCGAATGAATTAGAATGGATACATTCGTGCGAATGAATTAGATTGGATCGTATGCATAAATTAGAAGGGATCGTGCGAATGAATTAGAATAGATTGTGCGAATGAATTAGAATGGATCGTACGAATGAATTAGAATGGATCGTACGAATGAATTAGAATGGATACATTCATGCGAAAGAATTAGAATAGATCGTATGAATGAATTAGAATGGATCGTACGAATGAATTAGAACGGATACATTCGTGCGAATGAATTAGAATGGATTGTATGAGTGTGAATGAATTAGAATGGATTGTGCGAATGAATTAGAATGGATCATATGAATGAATTAGAATGGATCGTACGAATGAATTAGAATGGATACATTCGTGCAAAAGAATTAGAATGGATTGTATGAATGAATTAGAATGGATCGTGCGTATGAATTAGAATGGATCGTGCGAATGAATTAGAATGGATCGTACGAATGAATTAGAATGGATCGTACGAATGAATTAGAATGGATACATTTCGTACGATCCATTCTAATTCATTCGTACGATCTATTCTATTCATTCATGCAATCCATTCTAATTCATTCGTACGAAGGAATTAGAAAGGATCGTATGAATGAATTAGAATGGATCGTACGAATGAAATAGAATAGATCGTACGAATGAATTAGAATGGATCGTGCGAATGAATTAGAATGGATCGTACGAATTTATTAGAATAGATTGTGCGAATGAATTAGAATGGATCATACGAATGAATTAGAATACATCGTACGAATGAATTAGAATGGATCGTATGAATGAATTAGAATGGATCGTACGAATGAATTAGAATAGATCGTACGAATGAATTAGAATGGATTGTACGAATGAGATAGAATGGATCGTACGAATGAATTAGAATGTATACATTCATGCGAATGAATTAGAATGGATCATACGAATGAATTAGAATGGATTCATTCGTGCGAATGAATTAGAATGGATCGTACGAATGAGTAAGAATGGATCGTACGAATGAATTAGAATGGATTGAATTAGAATGAATCGTACGAATGAATTAGAATGGATCGTACGAATGAATTAGAATGGATCGTACGAATGAATTAGAATGGATTGAATTATAATGAATCGTACGAATGAATTAGAATGAATCATACCATACGAATAAATTAGAATTGATCATACGAAGGAATTAGAATGGATCATACAAATGAATTAGAATGGATCGTACGAATGAGTCAGAATGGATCGTACGAATGAAATAGAATGGATCGTATGAATGAATTAGAATGGATCGTGCGAATGAATTAGAATGGATACATTCGTGTGAATGAATTAGAATGGATCGTATGAATGAATTAGATTGGATCGTATGAATGAATTAGAATGGATCGTGCGAATGAATTAGAATGGATCGTACGAATGAATTAGAATGGATCGTTTGAATGAATTAGAATGGATCGTACTTATGAATTAGAATGGGTCATACGAATGAAATAGAATGAATCGTACGAAGGAATTAGAAAGGATCGTACAAGCGAATTAGAATGGATCGTATGAATGAAATAGAATAGATCGTACGAATGAATTAGAATGGATCGTATGAATGAATTAGATTGGATCGTATGAATGAATTAGAATGGATCGTACGAATGAATTGGAATGGATACATTCGTGCGAATAAATTAGAATGGATCGTATGAATGAATTAGATTGGATCGTATTAATGAATTAGAATGGATCGTGCGAATGAATTAGAATGGATAGTACGAATGAATTAGAATGGATAGATTCGTGCGAATGAATTTGAATGGATCATACGAAGGAATTATAATGGATCGTACGAATGAATTAGAATGGATCGTACGAATGAATTAGAATGGATCGTACGAAGGAATTAGAATGGATCGTACGAAGGAATTAGAATGGATAGTACGAATTAATTAGAATGGATACCTTCGTGCAAATGTATTAGAATGGATCGTACGAATGAGTAAGAATGGATCGTACGAATGAAATAGAATAGATCGTATGAATGAATTAGAATGGATCGTGCGAATGAATTAGAATGGATCGTACGAATGAATTAGAATAGTTGTGCGAATGAATTAGAATAGATCGTGCGAATGAATTAGAATAGGTCGTACGAATGAATTAGAATGGATACACGATCCAGATCCATTCTAATTCATTCGCACAATCTATTCTAATTCATTCGTAGGATCCATTCTAATTCATTACTACGATCCATTCTAATTCATTCATACGATCCATTCTAATTCATTCGTACGATCCATTCTAATTCATTCGCACGATCCATTCTAATTCATTCATACGATCCATTCTAATTCATTCGTACGATCTATTCTATTTAATTCGTACAATCCATTCTTACTCAATCGTATGATCCATTCTAATCCATTCGCACAATCTATTCTAATTCATTCGTACGATCCATTCTATTTCATTCGTACGATCCATTCTAATTCATACGATCCATTCTATTTCATTCATACGATCCATTTTAATTCATTCGCACGATCCATTCTAATTCATTCATACGATCCATTCTAATTCATTTATACGATCCATTTTAATTTATTCGCACAATCTATTCTAATTCATTCGTACGATCAATTCTAATTCATTAGCATGATCCATTCTAGTTCATTCGTACGATCTATTCTATTTCATTCGTACAATCCATTCTTACTCAATCGTATGATCCATTCTAATCCATTCGCAAAATCTATTCTAATTCATTCGTACGATCCATTCTATTTCATTCGTACGATCCATTCTAATTCATACAATCCATTCTTTTTTCATTCATACGATCCATTTTAATTCATTCGCACGATCCATTCTAATTCATTCATACGATCCATTCTAATTCATTCGTACGATCCATTCTGATTTCTTCGTATGATCTATTCTAATTAGAATGGATCGTATGAATGAATTAGATTGGATCGTATTAATGAATTAGAATGGATCGTACGAATGAATTAGAATAGATCGTACGAATGAATTAGAATGGATACGAATGGATCGTACGAATGAGTAAGAATGGATCGTACGAATGAAATAGAATGGATTGTACGAATGAATTAGAACGGATACATTCGTGCGAATGAATTAGGATGGATCGTATGAATAAATTAGAATAGATAGTGCGAATGAATTAGAATGGATCGTACAAATGAATTAGAATGGATACATTCAAGCGAATGAATTAGAATGGACCGTATGAATGAATTAGAATGGATCGTTTGAGTGAATTAGAATGGATACGAAGGAATTAGAATGGATCGTACGAAGGAATTAGAATGGAGAATGGATCGTGCTAATGAATTAGAATGGATCGTGCGATAAGAATGGATCGTACGAATGAAATAGAATAGATCGTACGGATGAATGAATTTGGATCGTGCGAATGAATTAGAATAGATCGTACGAATGAATTAGAATGGATCGTACTAATGAATTAGAATAGATTGTGCGAATGAATTAGAATGGATCGTACGAATGAATTAGAAAGGATATATTCGTGCGAATGAATTAGAATAGATCGTATGAATGAATTAGATTGGATCGTATTAATGAATTAGAATGGATCGTGCGAATGGATTAGAATGGATCGTACGAATGAATTAGAATGGATAGATTCGTGCGAATGAATTTGAATGGATCGTACGAAGGAACTAGAATGGATCGTACGAAGGAATTAGAATAGATCATACGAAGAAATTAGAATGGATCGTACGAATGAATTAGAATGGATCGTATGAATGAATTAGAATGGATCGTGTAAATGAATTAAAATGGATCGTATGAATGAAATAGAATGGATCGTATGAATTAGAATGGATCGTACGAATGAAATAGAATGGATCGTACGAATGAATTAGAATAGATTGTGCGAATGGATTAGAATGCATCATACGATTGAGTAAGAATGGATTGTACGAATGAAAAAGAATAGATCGTACGAATGAATTAGAATGGATCATGCTAATGAATTAGAATTGATCGTACGAATGAATTAGAATAGATTGTGCGAATGAATTAGAATGGATCGTACGAATGAATTGGAATGGATACATTCGTGCGAATGAATTAGAATGGATCGTATGAATGAATTAGAGTGGATACATTCGTACAAATGAATTAGAATGGATCGTACGAATGAATTAGAATGGATACATTCGTGCGAATGAATTAGAATGGATCATATGAATGAATTAGAAGTGATCGTTTGAGTGAATGCGAATGGATCCTGTGAATGAATTAGAATGGATTGTACGAATGAATTAGAATGGATCGTACGAATGAATTAGAATGGATACATTCGTGCGAATCCATTCTATTTCATTCGTACGATCCATTCTAATTCATTCGCACGATCCATTCTATTTCATTCGTACGATCCATTCTAATTCATTCGCATGAATGTATCCATTCTAATTCATTCGTACGATCCATTCTAATTCATTCACACAATCTATTCTAATTCATTCATACGAACCATCCTAATTCATTCGCACGAATGTATCCATTCTAATTCATTCGTACAATCCATTCTATTTCATTCGTACGATCCATTCTAATTCATTAATACGATCCAATCTAATTCATTTATACGATCCATTCTATGTCATTCGTACGATCCATTCTAATTCATTCGCACAATCTATTCTAATTCATTCGTACGATCCATTCTAATTCATTCGCATGATCCATTCTAATTCATTCATACGATCCATTCTATTTCATTCGTACGATCCATTCTTACTCATTCATACGATCCATTCTAATTCATTTGCACGAAGGTATCCATTCTAATTCATTCGTACTATCCATTCTAATTCCTTCGTACGATCCATTCTAATTCCTTCGTACGATCCATTCTAATTCATTCGAACGATCTATTCTAATTCATTCGTACGATCCATTCTAATTCCTTCGTATGATCCATTCTAATTCATTCGTATGGTATAATTCATTCTAATTCATTCGTACGATTCATTCTAATTCAATCCATTCTAATTCATTCGTACGATCCATTCTAATTCATTCGTACGATCCATTCTAATTCATTCGTACGATTCATTCTAATTCAATCCATTCTAATTCATTCGTACGATCCATTCTTACTCATTCGTACGATCCATTCTAATTCATTCGCACGAATGAATCCATTCTAATTCATTCGTATGACCCATTCTAATTCATTCGTACGAATGAGATAGAATGAATCGTACGAATGAATTAGAATGGATACATTCATGCGAATGAATTAGAATGGATCATACGAATGAATTAGAATGGATTCATTCGTGCGAATGAATTAGAATGGATCGTACGAATGAGTAAGAATGGATCGTACGAATGAATTAGAATGGATTGAATTAGAAGGAATCGTACGAATGAATTAGAATGGATCGTACGAATGAATTAGAATGGATCGTACGAATGAATTAGAATGGATTGAATTAGAATGAATCATACGAATGAATTAGAATAAATCATACCGTACGAATGAATTAGAATGGATCGTACGAATGAATTAAATTGGATCGTATTAATGAATTAGAATGGATCGTGCGAATGAATTAGAATGGATCTTACGAATGAATTAGAATGGATTGTACGAATGAATTAGAATAGATCGTATGAATGAATTAGATTGGATCGTATTAATGAATTAGAATGGATCGTGCGAATGAATTAGAATGGATCGTACGAATGAATTAGAATGGATAGATTCGTGCGAATGATTTTGAATGGATCGTACGAAGGAATTAGAATGGATCGTACGAAGGAATTAGAATAGATCATACGAAGAAATTAGAATGGATCGTATGAATGAATTAGAATGGATCGTATGAATGAATTAGAATGGATCGTGCGAATGAATTAAAATGGATCGTATGAATGAAATAGAATGGATCGTATGAATTAGAATGGTTCGTACGAATGAAATAGAATGGATCGTATAAATGAATTAGAATAGATTGTGCGAATAGTTTAGAATGGATCATACGATTGAGTAAGAATGGATTGTATGAATAAAATAGAATAGATCGTACGAATGAATTAGAATGGATCATGCTAATGAATTAGAATTGATCGTACGAATGAATTAGAATAGATTTTGCGAATGAATTAGAATGGATCGTACGAATGAATTGGAATGGATACATTCGTGCGAATGAATTAGAATGGATCGTATGAATGAATTAGAGTGGATACATTCGTACAAATGAATTAGAATGGATCGTACGAATGAATTAGAATGGATACATTCGTGCGAATGAATTAGAATGGATCATATGAATGAATTAGAATGGATCGTTTGAGTGAATGCGAATGGATCGTGCGAATGAATTAGAATGGATTGTACGAATGAATTAGAATGGATAGTACGAATGAATTAGAATGGATACATTCGTGTGAATCCATTCTATTTCATTCGCACGATCCATTCGCATTCACTCAAATGATCCATTCTAATTCATTCATATGATCCATTCTAATTCATTCGCATGAATGTATCCATTCTAATTCATTCGTACGATTCATTCTAATTCATTTGTACGAATGTATCCACTCTAATTCATTCATACGATCCATTCTAATTCATTCGCACAATCTATTCTAATTCATTCGTACGATCAATTCTAATTCATTAGCATGATCCATTCTAATTCATTCGTACGATCTATTCTATTTCATTCGTACAATCCATTCTTACTCAATCGTATGAATGAATTAGAATGGATCGTACGAAGGAATTAGAATGGATCGTACGAAGGAATTAGAATGGATAGTACGAATGAATTAGAATGGATACCTTCGTCCAAATGAATTAGAATGGATCGTACGAATGAGTAAGAATGGATCGTACGAATGAAATAGAATGGATCGTATGAATGAATTAGAATGGATCGTGCGAATGAATTAGAATGGATCGTACGAATGAATTAGAATAGATTGTGCGAATGAATTAGAATGGATCGTACGAATGAATTAGAATGGATCGTACGAATGAATTAGAATGGATCGCACGAATGAATTAGAATGGATCGTGCGAATGAATTAGAATGGATCGTACGAATGAAATAGAATGGATTCGCACGAATATATCCATTCTAATTCATTCGTACGATCCATTCTAATTCATTCGTACAATCCATTCTAATTCATTCGCACGATCCATTCGCATTCACTCAAACGATCCATTCTAATTCATTCATATGATCCATTCTAATTCATTCGCACGAATGTATCCATTCTATTTCATTCATACGATCCATTCTAATTCATTCGCACGATCCATTCTAATTCATTCATACGATCCATTCTAATTCATTCGTATGATCCATTCTAATTCATTCGTACGATCCATTCTAATTCATTCACACAATCTATTCTAATTCATTCGTACGATCCATTCTATCTCATTCGTACAATCCATTCTATTTCATTCGTACGATCCATTCTAATTCATTCGCACGATCCATTCTAATTCATTCGCACGATCCATTCTAATTCATTTGTACGAATGTATCCTTTCTAATTCATTCGTACGATCCATTCTAATTCATTCGCACAATCTATTCTAATTCATTAGTACGATCCATTCTAATTCATTCGTACGATCCATTCTAATTCATTCATACGATCCATTCTAATTCATTCGTATGATCCATTCTAATTCATTCGTACGATCCATTCTAATTTATTCGCACAATCTATTCTAATACATTCGTACGATCCATTCTAATTTATTCGCACGTTCCATTCTAATTCATTCATACGATCCATTCTAATTCATTCGCACGAATGCATCCATTCTAATTCATTCGTACGATCCATTCTAATTCATTCGCACAATCTATTGTAATTCATTCATACGATCCATTCTAATTTATTCGCACGATCCATTTTAAGTCATTCATACGATCCATTCTAATTCATTCATATGATCCATTCTAATTCATTCGCACGATCCATTCTTACTCATTTGAACGATCCATTCTAATTCATTCGCACGATCCATTCTAATTCATTAATACGATCCATTCTAATTTATTCGCACGATCCATTCTAATTCATTCACACTCAAATAGAATGGATTGTACGAATGAATTAGAATGGATACATTCGTGCAAAAGAAATAGAATGGATTGTATGAATGAATTAGAATGGATCGTGTGAATGAATTAGAATGGATCATACGAATGAATTAGAATGGATACATTCGTGCGAATGAATTAGAATGGATCGTGCGAATGAATTAGAATGGATCGTACGAATGAATTAGAATGGATCGTGCGAATGAATTAGAATGGATCGTACGAATGAATTAGAATGGATCGTATGAATGAATTAGATTGGATCGTATTAATGAATTAGAATGGATCGTACGAATGAATTAGAATAGATCGTACGAATGAATTAGAATGGATACGAATGGATCGTACGAATGAGTAAGAATGGATCGTACGAATGAAATAGAATGGATTGTACGAATGAATTAGAATGGATACATTCGTGCGAATGAATTAGGATGGATCGTATGAATGAATTAGAATAGATTGTGCGAATGAATTAGAATGGATCGTACGAATGAATTAGAATGGATACATTCATGCGAATGAATTAGAATGGATCGTATGAATGAATTAGAATGGATCGTATGAGTGAATTAGAATAGATACGAAGGAATTAGAATGGATCGTACGAAGGAATTAGAATGGAGAATGGATCGTGCGAATGAATTAGACTGGATCGTGCGATAAGAATGGATCGTACGAATGAAATAGAATAGATCGTACGGATAAATGAATTTGGATCGTGCTAATGTATTAGAATGGATCGTACGAATGAATTAGAATGGATCGTACTAATGAATTAGAATAGATTGTGCGAATGAATTAGAATGGATCGTACGAATGACTTAGAAAGGATATATTCGTGCGAATGAATTAGAATAGATCGTATGAATGAATTAGATTGTATCGTATTAATGAATTAGAATGGATCGTGCGAATGAATTAGAATGGATCGTACGAACGAATTAGAATGGATCGTACGAATGAGTAAGAATGGATCGTACGAATGAAATAGAATGGATCGTATGAATGAATTAGAATGGATCGTGCGAATGAATTAGAATGGATCGTACGAATGAATTAGAATAGATTGTGCGAATGAATTAGAATGGATCGTACGAATGAATTAGAATGGATCGTACGAATGAATTAGAATGGATCATATGAATGAATTAGAATGGATCGTGCGAATGAATTAGAATTGATCATACGAATGAATTAGAATGGATCGAACGAATGAATTAGAATGGATACATTCGTGCAAAAGAATTAGAATGGATTGTATGAATGAATTAGAATCGATCATGCGAATGAATTAGAATGGATCGTACGAATGAATTAGAATGGATACATTCGTGCGAATGGATTAGAATGGATCATACGAATGAATTAGAGTTGATACATTCGTGTGAATGAATTAAAATGGATAATACTTATGAGTAAGAATGGATCGTAGAATTAGAATGGATCGTATGAATGAATTAGAATGGATCGTACGAATGAATTAGAATGCATACATTCGTGCGAATGAATTAGAATGGATCGTACGAATGAGTAAGAATGGATCGTACGAATAAAATAGAATGGATCGTACAGATGAATTAGAATGGATCGTGCGAATGAATTAGAATGGATCGTACGAATGAGTAAGAATGGATCGTATGAATGAATTAGAATGGATCGTGCGAATGAATTAAATGGATAGTACGAATGAATAAGAATGGATCGTATGAATGAATTAGAATGGATCGTGCGAATAAATTAGAATGGATCGAACGAATGAATTAGAATGGATCATACGAATGAATTAGAATGGATCGTATGAATGAATTAGAATGGATCGTGCGAATGAATTAGAATGGATTATATGAATGAAATAGAATGGATCATATGAATGAAATAGAATGGATCGTACGATGGAATTAGAATGGATCGTATGAATGAATTAGAGTGGATACATTGAATGAATTAGAGTGGATACATTCGTACAAATGAACTAGAATGGATCGTACGAATGAATTAGAATGGATACATTCGTGCGAATGAATTAGAATGGATCATATGAATGAAATAGATTGGATTTTACGAATGAGATAGAATGGATCGTACGAATGAATTAGAATGGATACATTCATGCGAATGAATTAGAATGGATCATACGAATGAATTAGAATGGATTTATTCGTGCGAATGAATTAGAAGGGATCGTACGAATGAGTAAGAATGGATCGTACGAATGAATTAGAATGGATTGAATTAGAATGAATCGTACGAATGAATTAGAATGGATCGTACGAATGAATTAGAATGGATCATATTAATGAATTAGAATGGATCGTGCGAATGAATTAGAATGGATCGTACGAATGAGTAAGAATGGATCGTGCGAATGAATTAGAATGGATCATATGAAAGAATTAGAATGGATTGTATGAATGAATTAGAATGGATCGTGCGAATGAATTAGAATGGATACATTCGTGCGAATGAATTAGAATGGACCGTATGAAGGAATTAGATTGGATCGTATGAATGAATTAGAATGGATCGTGCGAAGGAATTAGAATGGATCATACGAATGAATTAGGATGGATCATACGAATGAATTAGAATGGATCGTAGGAATGAATTACAATGGATCGTATGAATTAGAATGGATCGTACGAAGGAATTTGAATGGATCGTATGAGTGAATTAGATTGGATCGTATTAATGAATTTGAATGGATCGTATGAATGAATTAGATTGGATCGTATGAATGAATTAGAATGGATCTTGCGAATGAATTAGAATGGATCGTATGAATGAAATAGAATGGATTGTATGAATGAATTAGAATAGATCGTGCGAATGAATTAGAATGGATCGTACGAATGAATTAGAATGGATCATATGAATGAATTAGAATGGATCGTTCGTATGAATTAGAATGGATCGTGCGAATGAATTAGAATGGATCGTATGAATGAATTAGAGTAGATACATTCGTACGAAGGAATTAGAATGGATCGTTCGAATAAATTAGAATGGATTATATGAATGAATTAGAATTAATCGTACGAATGAATTAGAATGGATACATTCGTGCGAATGAATTAGAATGGATTGTACGAATAAATTAGAATGGATCGTACGAATGAATTAGAATAGATTGTACGAATGAATTAGAATGGATCGTACGTCTAATTCATTCGTACGATCCATTCTAATTCATTCATACAATCTATTCTACTTCTTTTGCACGAATGTATCCATTCTAATTCATTCGTACGATCCATTCTAATTCATTCGTACGACCCATTCTAATTCATTCGCACGATCCATTCTAATTCATTCGTACGATCTATTCTATTTCATTCATACAATCCATTCTAATTCATTCATACGATCCAATCTAATTCATTCATACGATCCATTCTAATTCATTTGTGCGATCTATTCTATTTCATTCATACGATCCATTCTAATTCGTTTGTACGATCCTTTCTAATTCCTTCGTATGATCCATTCTATTTCATTCGTATGACCCATTCTAATTCATAAGTGATCCATTCTAATTCATTTAAACGATCCATTCTAATTCATTCGTACGATCCATTCTAATTCATTCGCACGATCCATTCTAATTCATTCATACGATCCAATCTAATTCATTCATACGATCCATTCTAATACATTCGCACGAATGTATCCATTCTAACTCATTCGCACGATCCATTCTAATTCATTCATACGATCCATTCTATTTCATTCGTACGATCCATTCTTACTCATTCGTACGATCCATTCTAATTCATTTGCACGAAGGTATCCATGCTAATTCATTCGTACTATCCATTCTAATTCCTTCGTACGATCCATTCTAATTCCTTCGTACGATCCATTCTAATTCATTCGTACGATCCATTCTAATTCATTCGTACGATCCATTCTAATTCCTTCGTATGATCCATTATAATTCATTTGTACGATATGATTCATTCTAATTCATTCGTACGATTCATTCTAATTCAATCCGTTCTAATTCATTCGTACGATCCATTCTAATTCATTCGTACGATCCATTCTAATTCATTCGTATGATTCATTCTAATTCAATCCATTCTAATTCATTCATACGATCCATTCTTACTCATTCGTACGATCCATTCTAATTCATTCGCACGAATGAATCCATTCTAATTCATTCGTATGATCCATTCTAATTCATTCGCATGAATGTATCCATTCTAATTCATTCGTACGATCCATTCTATCTCATTCGTACAATCCATTCTATTTCATTCGTACGATCCATTCTAATTCATTCGCACGATCCATTCTAATTCATTCACATGATCCATTCTAATTCATTCGTACGATCGATTCTAATTCATTCATACGATCCATTCTAATTCATTCGCACGAATGTATCCATTCAAATTCATTCGTACGATCCATTCTAATTCATTCGTACGATCCATTCTTACTCATACGTACGATCCATTCTAATTCATTCATACGATCCAATCTAATTCATTCATACGATCCATTCTAATTCATTCGCACAATCTATTCTAATTCATTCAGACGATCCATTCTAATTTATTCGCATGATCCATTCTAATTCATTCATACGATCCATTCTAATTCATTCATATGATCCATTATAATTCATTCGCACGATCCATTCTTACTCATTCTTACGATCCATTCTAATTCATTCGTACTATCCATTCTAATTCATTCATACGATCCATTCTATTTCATTCGTACGATCCATTCTTACTCATTCATACGATCCATTCTAATTCATTTGCCCGAAGGGATCCATTCTAATTCATTCGTACTATCCATTCTAATTCCTTCGTACGATCCATTCTTATTCATTCGTACGATCCATTCTAATTCATTCGTACGATCCATTCTAATTCATTCGCACGATCCATTCTAATTCATTCGCACGATCCATTCTAATTCATTAGCACGATCCATTCTAATTCATTCGTACGATCCATTCTAATTCATTTATACGATCCAATCTAATTCATTCATACGATCCATTCTAATTCTTTCACACGAATGTATCCATTCTAATTCATTCTAATTTAATCCATTCTAATTCATTCGTACGATCCATTCTAATTCATTCGTACAATCAATTCTAATTCATTCGCACGATCCATTCGCATTCACTCAAACGATCCATTCTAATTCATTCATATGATCCATTCTAATTCATTCGCACGAATGTATCCATTCTAATTCATTCGTTCGATCCATTCTAATTCATTTGTACGAATGTATCCACTCTAATTCATTCATACGATCCATTCTAATTCATTCGCACGAATGTATCCATTCCAATTCATTCGTACGATCCATTCTAATTCATTCGCACAATCTATTCTAATTCATTCGTACGATCAATTCTAATTCATTTGCATGATCCATTCTAATTCATTCATACTATCCATTCTAATTCCTTCGTACGATCCATTCTAATTCCTTCGTATCCATTCTAATTCACTCATACGATCTATTCTAATTCATTCATACGATCCATTCTAATTCATTCGCATGAATGTATCCATTCTAATTCATTCGTACGATCCATTCTAATTCATTCGCACAATCTATTCTAATTCATTCGTGCGAATGAATCCATTCTAATTCATTCGTATGATCCATTCTAATTCATTCGCATGAATGTATCCATTCTAATTCATTCGTACGATCCATTCTATCTCATTCGTACAATCCATTCTATTTCATTCGTACGATCCATTCTAATTCATTCGCACGATCCATTCTAATTCATTCGCATGATCCATTCTAATTCATTCGTACGATCGATTCTAATTCATTCATACGATCCATTCTAATTCATTCGTACGAATGTATCCATTCTAATTCATTCGTACGATCAATTCTAATTCATTCGCACGATCCATTCTAATTCATTCATACGATCCATTCTATTTCATTCGTACGATCCATTCGTACTCATTCGTACGATCCATCCTAATTCATTTGCACAAAGGTATCCATTCTAATTCATTCGTACTATCCATTCTAATTCCTTCGTACGATCCATTCTAATTCCTTCGTACGATCCATTCTAATTTATTCGTACGATCCATTCTAATTCATTCGTACGATCCATTCTAATTCAGTGTATGATCCATTCTAATTCATTCGTACAGTATGATTCATTCTAATTCATTCGTACGATTCATTCTAATTCAATCCATTCTAATTCATTCATACGATCCATTCTAATTCATTCGTACGATCCATTCTAATTCATTCGTACGATTCATTCTAATTCAATCCATTCTAATTCATTCGCACGATCCATTCTTACTCATTCGTACGATCCATTCTAATTCATTCGCACGAATGAATCCATTCTAATTCATTCGTATGATCCATTCTAATTCATTCGCATGAATGTATCCATTCTAATTCATTCGTACGATCCATTCTAATTCATTCGCACAATCTATTCTAATTCATTCGTACGATCCATTCTAATTCATTCGCACAATCTATTCTAATTCATTAGTACGATCCATTCTAATTCATTCGTACGATCCATTCTAATTCATTAGCACGATCCAAATTCATTTATCCGTACGATCTATTCTATTTCATTCGTACGATCCATTCTTATCGCATGATCCATTCTAATTCATTCGCACGATCCATTCTCCATTCTAATTCCTTCGTACGATCCATTCTAATTCCTTCGTATCCATTCTAATTCACTCATACGATCCATTCTAATTCATTCATACGATCCATTCTAATTCATTCGCATGAATGTATCCATTCTAATTCATTCGTACGATCCATTCTAATTCATTCGCACAATCAATTCTAATTCATTCATACGATCCATCCTAATTCATTCGCACGAATGTATCCATTCTAATTCATTCGTACAATCCATTCTATTTCATTCGTACGATCCATTCTTACTCATTCGTACGATCCATTCGTATCCATTCTAATTCATTCGTACGATCTATTCTAATTCATTCGTACGATCCATTCTAATTCATTAATACGATCCAATCTAATTCATTCATACGATCCATTCTAATTCATTCGTACGATCCATTCTATTTCATTCGCACGATCCATTCTAATTCATTCGCACGATCCATTCTAATTCATTCATACGATCCATTCTAATTCATTCGTACGATCCATTCTAATGGATACATTCGTGCGAATGAATTAGAATGGATCGTATGAATGAATTAGATTGGATCGTATGCATGAATTAGAATGGATCATGCGAATGAATTAGAATGGATCGTACGAATGAATTAGAATGGATACATTCGTGCGAAAGAATTAGAATGGATCGTACGAATGAATTAGAATGGATCGTATGAATGAATTAGAATGGATCATGCGAATGAATTAGAATGGA
This sequence comes from Chamaelirium japonicum, assembly GCA_947650365.1. NCBI lineage: Eukaryota > Viridiplantae > Streptophyta > Magnoliopsida > Liliales > Melanthiaceae > Chamaelirium > Chamaelirium japonicum. The sequence continues at coordinate 254,690 of CANTAL010000141.1, read as the reverse complement.
TACGAATGGATCGTACGAATGAGTAAGAATGGATCGTACGAATGAAATAGAATGGATTGTACGAATGAATTAGAATGGATACATTCGTGCGAATGAATTAGGATGGATCGTATGAATGAATTAGAATAGATTGTGCGAATGAATTAGAATGGATCGTACAAATGAATTAGAATGGATACATTCATGCGAATGAATTAGAATGGATCGTATGAATGAATTAGAATGGATCGTATGAGTGAATTAGAATGGATACGAAGGAATTAGAATGGATCGTACGAATGAATTAGAATGGATACATTCGTGCGAATGAATTAGAATGGATCGTATGAATGAATTAAAATAGATCGTACGAATGAATTAGAATGGATCAAGCGAATGAATTAGAATGGATCGTGCGAATGAATTAGAATGGATCGTACGAATGAAATAGAATGGATTGTACGAATAAGATAGAATGGATCGTACGAATGAACTAGAATGGATAATTCATGCGAATGAATTAGAATGGATCATACGAATGAATTAGAATGGATTCATTCGTGCGAATGAATTAGAATGGATCGTACGAATGAGTAAGAATGGATCATACGAATGAATTAGAATGGATTGAATTAGAATGAATCTTACGAATGAATTAGAATGGATCGTACGAATGAATTAGAATGGATTGAATTAGAATAAATTGTACGAATGAATTAGAATGAATCATACCGTACGAATGAATTAGAATGGATCATACGAAGGAATTAGAATGGATCGTGCGAATAAATTAGAATGGATCGTATGAATGAATTAGAATAGATTGTGCGAATGGATTAGAATGGATCATACGATTGAGTAAGAATGGATTGTACGAATGAAATAGAATAGATCGTACGAATGAATTAGAATGGATCATGCTAATGAATTAGAATTGATCACACGAATGAATTAGAATAGATTGTGCGACTGAATTAAAATGGATCGTATAAATGAATTAGAATGGATCGTATGAATGAATTAGAATGGATCGTGCGAATGAATTAAAATGAATCGTATGAATGAAATAGAATGGATCGTATGAATTAGAATGGATCGTACGAATGAAATAGAATGGATTGTACGAATGAATTAGAATAGATTGTGCGAATGGATTAGATTGGATCATACGATTGAGTAAGAAAGGATTGTACGAATGAAATAGAATAGATCGTACGAATGAATTAGAATGGATCGTATGAATGAATTAGAATGGATCGTTCGAATGAATTAGAATAGATTGTGCGAATGAATTAGAATGGATCGTACGAATGAATTAGAATGGATCATGCGAATAAATTAGAATGGATCGTATGAATGAATTAGAATGGATCGTGCGAATGAATTAGAATATGGATCGTACGAAGGAATTAGAATGGATCGTACGAATGAATTCGAATGTATCCTTTCTAATTCATTCGTATGATCCATTCTAATTCATTCGTACGATCCATTCTAATTCATTCATACGATCCATTCTAATTCATTCGCATGATCCATTCTAATTCATTCGCATGATCCATTCTAATTCATTCATACAATCCATTCTAATTCTTTTGCACGAATGTATCCATTCTAATTCAGTCGTACGATCCATTCTAATTCATTCGTACGATCCATTCTAATTCATTCGCACAATCCATTCTAATTCATTCACACTCATACGATCCATTCTAATTCATTCGCACGAATGTATCCTTTCTAATTCATTCGTATGATCCATTCTAATTCATTCGCACAATCTATTCTAATTCATTCGAACGATCCATTCTAAGTCATTCTTACGATCCATTCTAATTCATTCGTACGATCCATTCTAATTCATTCGCACGATCCATTCTATTTCATTCGTACGATCCATTCTAATTCATTCGCACGAATGTATCCATTCCAATTCATTCGTACGATCCATTCTAATTCATTCGCACAATCTATTCTAATTCATTCGTACGATCAATTCTAATTCATTCGCACGTATCGATTCTAATTCATTCGTTCGAACCATTCTATTTCATTCGTACGATCCATTCTAATTCATTCACACGATCCATTCTAATTCATGCATACGATGTACGAATGAATTAGAATGGATTGAATTAGAATGGATCGTATGAATGAATTAGAATAGATTGTGCGAATGAATTATAATGGATCGTACGAATGAATTAGAATGGATACATTCGTGCGAATGAATTAGAATGGATCGTATGAGTGTGAATGAATTAGAATGGATCGTGCGAATGAATTTGAATGGATTATGCGAATGAATTAGAATAGATCATACGAATGAATTAGAATGGATCGTACGAATGAATTAGAATGGATACATTCGTGCAAAAGATTTAGAATGGATTGTATGAATGAATTAGAATGGATCGTTTGAGTGAATGCGAATGGATCGTGCGAATGAATTAGAATGAATCGTACGAATGAGTAAGAATGGATCGTACGAATGAAAAAGAATGGATCGTAAGAATGAATTAGAATGGATCGTGCGAATGAATTAGAATGGATCGTACGAATGAGTTAGAATAGATTGTGCGAATGAATTAGACTGGATCGTAGGAATGAAGTAGACTGGATCGTACGAATGAATTAGAATGGATCGTGCGAATGAATTAGAATGGATCGTACGAATGAAATAGAATAGATTCGCACGAATGTATCCATTCTAATTCATTCGTACGATCCATTCTAATTCATTCGTAGAATCCATTCTAATTCATTCACACGATCCATTCGCATTCACTCAAACGATCCATTCTAATTCATTCATATGATCCATTCTAATTCAGTCACACGAATGTATCCATTCTAATTCATTCGTACGATCCATTCTAATTCATTTGTACGAATGTATCCACTCTAATTCATTCATACGATCCATTCTAATTAATTCGCACGAATGTATCCATTCCAATTCATTCGTACGATCCATTCTAATTCATTCGCACGATCCATTCTAATTCATTAATACGATCCAATCTAATTCATTCATACGATCTATTCTAATTCATTCGCACGAATGTATCCATTCTAATTCATTCGTACGATCCATTCTAATTCATTCGTACAATCCATTCTAATTCATTCACACGATCCATTCTAATTCACTTGTACGAATGTATCCACTCTAATTCATTCATACGATCCATTCTAATTCATTCGCACGAATGTATCCATTCCAATTCATTCGTACGATCCATTCTAATTCATTCGCACAATCTATTCTAATTCATTCGTACGATCAATTCTAATTCATTAGCATGATCCATTCTAATTCATTCGTACGATCTATTATATTTCATTCGTACAATCCATTCTTACTCAATCGTATGATCCATTCTAATCCATTCGCACAATCTATTCTAATTCATTCGTACGATCCATTCTATTTCATTCATACGATCCATTCTAATTCATACGATCCATTCTATTTCATTCATACGATCCATTTTAATTCATTCACACGATCCATTCTAATTCATTCATACGATCCATTCTAATTCATTCGTACGATCCATTCTAATTTCTTCGTATGATCTATTCTAATTCCTTCGTACGATCCATTCTAATTCCTTCGTACGATCCATTCAAATTCATTCGCACGAATCTATCCATTCTAATTCATTCGTACGATCCATTCTAATTCATTCGCACGATCCATTCTAATTCATTAATACGATCCAATCTAATTCATTCATACGATCTATTCTAATTCATTCGCACGAATATATCCTTTCTAATTCATTCGTACGATCCATTCTAATTCATTCGCACAATCTATTCTAATTCATTAGTACGATCCATTCTAATTAGAATACATTGTATGAATTAGAATGGATCGTATGAATAAATTAGAATAGATCGTACGAATGAATTAGAATGGATCGTATGAATGAATTAGATTGTGCGAATGAATTAGAATAGATACATTCGTGCGAATGAATTAGATTGGATCGTATGCATAAATTAGAATGGATCGTGCGAATGAATTAGAATAGATTGTGCGAATGAATTAGAATGGATCGTACGAATGAATTAGAATGGATCGTACGAATGAATTAGAATGGATACATTCGTGCGAAAGAATTAGAATAGATCGTATGAATGAATTAGAATGGATCGTACGAATGAATTAGAACGGATACATTCGTGCGAATGAATTAGAATGGATTGTATGAGTGTGAATGAATTAGAATGGATTGTGCGAATGAATTAGAATGGATCGTACGAATGAATTAGAATGGATCGTACGAATGAATTAGAATGGATACATTCGTGCAAAAGAATTAGAATGGATTGTATGAATGAATTAGAATGGATCGTGCGAATGAATTAGAATGGATCGTGCGAATGAATTAGAATGGATCGTACGAATGAATTAGAATGGATCGTACGAATGAATTAGAATGGATACATTTCGTACGATCCATTCTAATTCATTCGTACGATCTATTCTATTCATTCATGCAATCCATTCTAATTCATTCGTACGAAGGAATTAGAAAGGATCGTATGAATGAATTAGAATGGATCGTACGAATGAAATAGAATAGATCGTACGAATGAATTAGAATGGATCGTGCGAATGAATTAGAATGGATCGTACGAATTTATTAGAATAGATTGTGCGAATGAATTAGAATGGATCATACGAATGAATTAGAATACATCGTACGAATGAATTAGAATGGATCGTATGAATGAATTAGAATGGATCGTACGAATGAATTAGAATAGATCGTACGAATGAATTAGAATGGATTGTACGAATGAGATAGAATGGATCGTACGAATGAATTAGAATATATACATTCATGCGAATGAATTAGAATGGATCATACGAATGAATTAGAATGGATTCATTCGTGCGAATGAATTAGAATGGATCGTACGAATGAGTAAGAATGGATCGTACGAATGAATTAGAATGGATTGAATTAGAATGAATCGTACGAATGAATTAGAATGGATCGTACGAATGAATTAGAATGGATCGTATGAATGAATTAGAATGGATTGAATTATAATGAATCGTACGAATGAATTAGAATGAATCATACCATACGAATAAATTAGAATTAATCATACGAAGGAATTAGAATGGATCATACAAATGAATTAGAATGGATCGTACGAATGAGTAAGAATGGATCGTACGAATGAAATAGAATGGATCGTATGAATGAATTAGAATGGATCGTGCGAATGAATTAGAATGGATACATTCGTGTGAATGAATTAGAATGGATCGTATGAATGAATTAGATTGGATCGTATGAATGAATTAGAATGGATCGTGCGAATGAATTAGAATGGATCGTACGAATGAATTAGAATGGATCGTTTGAATGAATTAGAATGGATCGTACTTATGAATTAGAATGGGTCATACGAATGAAATAGAATGAATCGTACGAAGGAATTAGAAAGGATCGTACAAACGAATTAGAATGGATCGTATGAATGAAATAGAATAGATCGTACGAATGAATTAGAATGGATCGTATGAATGAATTAGATTGGATCGTATGAATGAATTAGAATGGATCGTACGAATGAATTGGAATGGATACATTCGTGCGAATAAATTAGAATGGATCGTATGAATGAATTAGATTGGATCGTATTAATGAATTAGAATGGATCGTGCGAATGAATTAGAATGGATCGTACGAATGAATTAGAATGGATAGATTCGTGCGAATGAATTTGAATGGATCATACGAAGGAATTATAATGGATCGTACGAATGAATTAGAATGGATCGTACGAATGAATTAGAATGGATCGTACGAAGGAATTAGAATGGATCGTACGAAGGAATTAGAATGGATAGTACGAATTAATTAGAATGGATACCTTCGTGCAAATGTATTAGAATGGATCGTACGAATGAGTAAGAATGGATCGTACGAATGAAATAGAATAGATCGTATGAATGAATTAGAATGGATCGTGCGAATGAATTAGAATGGATCGTACGAATGAATTAGAATAGTTGTGCGAATGAATTAGAATAGATCGTGCGAATGAATTAGAATAGGTCGTACGAATGAATTAGAATGGATACACGATCCAGATCCATTCTAATTCATTCGCACAATCTATTCTAATTCATTCGTAGGATCCATTCTAATTCATTACTACGATCCATTCTAATTCATTCATACGATCCATTCTAATTCATTCGTACGATCCATTCTAATTCATTCGCACGATCCATTCTAATTCATTCATACGATCCATTCTAATTCATTCGTACGATCTATTCTATTTAATTCGTACAATCCATTCTTACTCAATCGTATGATCCATTCTAATCCATTCGCACAATCTATTCTAATTCATTCGTACGATCCATTCTATTTCATTCGTACGATCCATTCTAATTCATACGATCCATTCTATTTCATTCATACGATCCATTTTAATTCATTCGCACGATCCATTCTAATTCATTCATACGATCCATTCTAATTCATTTATACGATCCATTTTAATTTATTCGCACAATCTATTCTAATTCATTCGTACGATCAATTCTAATTCATTAGCATGATCCATTCTAGTTCATTCGTACGATCTATTCTATTTCATTCGTACAATCCATTCTTACTCAATCGTATGATCCATTCTAATCCATTCGCAAAATCTATTCTAATTCATTCGTACGATCCATTCTATTTCATTCGTATGATCCATTCTAATTCATACAATCCATTCTTTTTTCATTCATACGATCCATTTTAATTCATTCGCACGATCCATTCTAATTCATTCATACGATCCATTCTAATTCATTCGTACGATCCATTCTGATTTCTTCGTATGATCTATTCTAATTAGAATGGATCGTATGAATGAATTAGATTGGATCGTATTAATGAATTAGAATGGATCGTACGAATGAATTAGAATAGATCGTACGAATGAATTAGAATGGATACGAATGGATCGTACGAATGAGTAAGAATCGATCGTACGAATGAAATAGAATGGATTGTACGAATGAATTAGAACGGATACATTCGTGCGAATGAATTAGGATGGATCGTATGAATAAATTAGAATAGATTGTGCGAATGAATTAGAATGGATCGTACGAATGAATTAGAATGGATACATTCAAGCGAATGAATTAGAATGGACCGTATGAATGAATTAGAATGGATCGTTTGAGTGAATTAGAATGGATACGAAGGAATTAGAATGGATCGTACGAAGGAATTAGAATGGAGAATGGATCGTGCGAATGAATTAGAATGGATCGTGCGATAAGAATGGATCGTACGAATGAAATAGAATAGATCGTACGGATAAATGAATTTGGATCGTGCGAATGAATTAGAATAGATCGTACGAATGAATTAGAATGGATCGTACTAATGAATTAGAATAGATTGTGCGAATGAATTAGAATGGATCGTACGAATGAATTAGAAAGGATATATTCGTGCGAATGAATTAGAATAGATCGTATGAATGAATTAGATTGGATCGTATTAATGAATTAGAATGGATCGTGCGAATGGATTAGAATGGATCGTACGAATGAATTAGAATGGATAGATTCGTGCGAATGAATTTGAATGGATCGTACGAAGGAATTAGAATGGATCGTACGAAGGAATTAGAATAGATCATACGAAGAAATTAGAATGGATCGTACGAATGAATTAGAATGGATCGTATGAATGAATTAGAATGGATCGTGTAAATGAATTAAAATGGATCGTATGAATGAAATAGAATGGATCATATGAATTAGAATGGATCGTACGAATGAAATAGAATGGATCGTACGAATGAATTAGAATAGATTGTGCGAATGGATTAGAATGCATCATACGATTGAGTAAGAATGGATTGTACGAATGAAAAAGAATAGATCGTACGAATGAATTAGAATGGATCATGCTAATGAATTAGAATTGATCGTACGAATGAATTAGAATAGATTGTGCGAATGAATTAGAATGGATCGTACGAATGAATTGGAATGGATACATTCGTGCGAATGAATTAGAATGGATCGTATGAATGAATTAGAGTGGATACATTCGTACAAATGAATTAGAATGGATCGTACGAATGAATTAGAATGGATACATTCGTGCGAATGAATTAGAATGGATCATATGAATGAATTAGAAGTGATCGTTTGAGTGAATGCGAATGGATCGTGCGAATGAATTAGAATGGATTGTACGAATGAATTAGAATGGATCGTACGAATGAATTAGAATGGATACATTCGTGCGAATCCATTCTATTTCATGCGTACGATCCATTCTAATTCATTCGCACGATCCATTCTATTTCATTCGTACGATCCATTCTAATTCATTCGCATGAATGTATCCATTCTAATTCATTCGTACGATCCATTCTAATTCATTCACACAATCTATTCTAATTCATTCATACGAACCATCCTAATTCATTCGCACGAATGTATCCATTCTAATTCATTCGTACAATCCATTCTATTTCATTCGTACGATCCATTCTAATTCATTAATACGATCCAATCTAATTCATTCATACGATCCATTCTAATTCATTCGTACGATCCATTCTAATTCATTCGCACAATCTATTCTAATTCATTCGTACGATCCATTCTAATTCATTCGCATGATCCATTCTAATTCATTCATACGATCCATTCTATTTCATTCGTACGATCCATTCTTACTCATTCATACGATCCATTCTAATTCATTTGCACGAAGGTATCCATTCTAATTCATTCGTACTATCCATTCTAATTCCTTCGTACGATCCATTCTAATTCCTTCGTACGATCCATTCTAATTCATTCGAACGATCTATTCTAATTCATTCGTACGATCCATTCTAATTCCTTCGTATGATCCATTCTAATTCATTCGTATGGTATAATTCATTCTAATTCATTCGTACGATTCATTCTAATTCAATCCATTCTAATTCATTCGTACGATCCATTCTAATTCATTCGTACGATCCATTCTAATTCATTCGTACGATTCATTCTAATTCAATCCATTCTAATTCATTCGTACGATCCATTCTTACTCATTCGTACGATCCATTCTAATTCATTCGCACGAATGAATCCATTCTAATTCATTCGTATGACCCATTCTAATTCATTCGTACGAATGAGATAGAATGAATCGTACGAATGAATTAGAATGGATACATTCATGCGAATGAATTAGAATGGATCATACGAATGAATTAGAATGGATTCATTCGTGCGAATGAATTAGAATGGATCGTACGAATGAGTAAGAATGGATCGTACGAATGAATTAGAATGGATTGAATTAGAATGAATCGTACGAATGAATTAGAATGGATCGTACGAATGAATTAGAATGGATCGTACGAATGAATTAGAATGGATTGAATTAGAATGAATCATACGAATGAATTAGAATAAATCATACCGTACGAATGAATTAGAATGGATCGTACGAATGAATTAAATTGGATCGTATTAATGAATTAGAATGGATCGTGCGAATGAATTAGAATGGATCTTACGAATGAATTAGAATGGATTGTACGAATGAATTAGAATAGATCGTATGAATGAATTAGATTGGATCGTATTAATGAATTAGAATGGATCGTGCGAATGAATTAGAATGGATCGTACGAATGAATTAGAATGGATAGATTCGTGCGAATGATTTTGAATGGATCGTACGAAGGAATTAGAATGGATCGTACGAAGGAATTAGAATAGATGATACGAAGAAATTAGAATGGATCGTATGAATGAATTAGAATGGATCGTATGAATGAATTAGAATGGATCGTGCGAATGAATTAAAATGGATCGTATGAATGAAATAGAATGGATCGTATGAATTAGAATGGTTCGTACGAATGAAATAGAATGGATCGTATAAATGAATTAGAATAGATTGTGCGAATAGTTTAGAATGGATCATACGATTGAGTAAGAATGGATTGTATGAATAAAATAGAATAGATCGTACGAATGAATTAGAATGGATCATGCTAATGAATTAGAATTGATCGTACGAATGAATTAGAATAGATTTTGCGAATGAATTAGAATGGATCGTACGAATGAATTGGAATGGATACATTCGTGCGAATGAATTAGAATGGATCGTATGAATGAATTAGAGTGGATACATTCGTACAAATGAATTAGAATGGATCGTACGAATGAATTAGAATGGATACATTCGTGCGAATGAATTAGAATGGATCATATGAATGAATTAGAATGGATCGTTTGAGTGAATGCGAATGGATCGTGCGAATGAATTAGAATGGATTGTACGAATGAATTAGAATGGATAGTACGAATGAATTAGAATGGATACATTCGTGTGAATCCATTCTATTTCATTCGCACGATCCATTCGCATTCACTCAAATGATCCATTCTAATTCATTCATATGATCCATTCTAATTCATTCGCATGAATGTATCCATTCTAATTCATTCGTACGATTCATTCTAATTCATTTGTACGAATGTATCCACTCTAATTCATTCATACGATCCATTCTAATTCATTCGCACAATCTATTCTAATTCATTCGTACGATCAATTCTAATTCATTAGCATGATCCATTCTAATTCATTCGTACGATCTATTCTATTTCATTCGTACAATCCATTCTTACTCAATCGTATGAATGAATTAGAATGGATCGTACGAAGGAATTAGAATGGATCGTACGAAGGAATTAGAATGGATAGTACGAATGAATTAGAATGGATACCTTCGTCCAAATGAATTAGAATGGATCGTACGAATGAGTAAGAATGGATCGTACGAATGAAATAGAATGGATCGTATGAATGAATTAGAATGGATCGTGCGAATGAATTAGAATGGATCGTACGAATGAATTAGAATAGATTGTGCGAATGAATTAGAATGGATCGTACGAATGAATTAGAATGGATCGTACGAATGAATTAGAATGGATCGTACGAATGAATTAGAATGGATCGTGCGAATGAATTAGAATGGATCGTACGAATGAAATAGAATGGATTCGCACGAATATATCCATTCTAATTCATTCGTACGATCCATTCTAATTCATTCGTACAATCCATTCTAATTCATTCGCACGATCCATTCGCATTCACTCAAACGATCCATTCTAATTCATTCATATGATCCATTCTAATTCATTCGCACGAATGTATCCATTCTATTTCATTCGTATGATCCATTCTAATTCATTCGCACGATCCATTCTAATTCATTCATACGATCCATTCTAATTCATTCGTACGATCCATTCTAATTCATTCGTACGATCCATTCTAATTCATTCACACAATCTATTCTAATTTATTCGTACGATCCATTCTATCTCATTCGTACAATCCATTCTATTTCATTCGTACGATCCATTCTAATTCATTCGCACGATCCATTCTAATTCATTCGCACGATCCATTCTAATTCATTCATAAGATCCATTCTATTTCATTCGTACGATCCATTCTTACTCATTCGTACGATCCATTCTAATTCATTTGCACGAAGGTATCCATTCTAATTCATTCGTACTATCCATTCTAATTCCTTCGTACGATCCATTCTAATTCCTTCGTACGATCCATTCTAATTCATTCGTACGATCCATTCTAATTCATTCGTACGATCTATTCTAATTCCTTCGTATGATCCATTCTAATTCATTCGTACGATATGATTCATTCTAATTCATTCGTACGATTCACTCTAATTCAATCCATTCTAATTCATTCGTACGATCCATTCTAATTCATTCATACGATCCATCATAATTCATTCGCACGAATGTATCCATTCTAATTCATTCGTACAATCCAATCTATTTCATTCGTACGATCCATTCTTACTCATTCGTACGATCCATTCGTATCCATTCTAATTCATTCGTACGATCTATTCTAATTCATTTGTATGATCCATTCTAATTCATTAATACGATCCATTCTAATTCATTCGTACGATCCATTCTAATTTATTCGCACGATCATTTCTAATTCATTCGCACGATCCATTCTAATTCATTCATAGGATCCATTCTAATTCATTCTTACGATCCATTCTAATTCATTCGCATGATCCATTCTAATTCATTCGCACGAATGTATCCATTCTAATTCATTCATATGATCCATTCTAATTCATTCACACGATCCATTCTAATTCATTCATACAATCCATTCTATTTCTTTTGCACGAATGTATCCATTCTAATTCATTCGTACGATCCATTCTATTTCATTCGTACGATCCATTCTAATTCATTCGTACAATCCATTCTAATTCATTCGCACGATCTATTCGAATTCATTCGCACGAATGTATCCACTCTAATTCATTCATACGATCCATTCTAATTCCTTCGTACGATCCATTCTATTTCATTCGTATGATCCATTCTATTTCATTCATACGAATGAATTAGAATGGATCGTATGAATGAATTAGATTGGATCGTATGCATGAATTAGAATGGATCATGCGAATGAATTTGAATGGATCGTACGAATGAATTAGAATGGATCAAATGAATGAATTAGAATGGATCGTGCGAATGAATTAGAATGAATCGTACGAATGAATTAGAATAGATTGTGCGAATGAATTAGAATGGATCGTACGAATGAATTAGAATGGATCGACGAATGGATCGTACGAATGAGTAAGAATGGATCGTACGAATGAAATAGAATGGATTGTACGAATGAATTAGAATGGATACATTCGTGCGAATGAATTAGGATGGATCGTATGAATGAATTAGAATAGATTGTGCGAATGAATCAGAATGGATCGTACGAATGAATTAGAATGGATACATTCATGCGAATGAAATAGAATGGATCGTATGAATGAATTAGAATGGATCGTACGAATGAATTAGAATGGATACATTCGTGCGAATGATTTAGAATGGATCGTACGAATGAATTAGAATAGATTGTGCGAATGAATTAGAATGGATCGTATGAATTAGAATTGATCGTACGAATGAATTAGAATGGATACATTCGTGTGAATGAATTAGAATGGATCGTACGAATGAATTAGAATGGATCGTATGAATGAATTAGAATGGATCGTGCGAATGAATTAGAATGGATCGTACGAATGAATTAGAATGGATTGAATTAGAATGAATCGTACAAATGAATTAGAATGAATCATACCGTACGAATGAATTAGAATGGATCATACGAAGGAATTAGAATGGATCGTACGAATGAATTAGAATGGATCGTACGAATGAATTAGAATGGATCGTACGAAGGAATTAGAATGGATCGTACGAAGGAATTAGAATGGATAGTACGAATGAATTAGAATGGATACCTTCGTGCAAATGAATTAGAATGGATCGTACGAATGAGTAAGAATGGATCGTACGAATGAAATAGAATGGATCGTATGAATGAATTAGAATGGATTAGAATGCATCGTATGCATGAATTAGAATCGATCATACGAATGAATTAGAATAGATTGTGCGAATGAATTAGAATGGATCGTACGAATGAATTGGAATGGATACATTCGTGCGAATTCATTAGAATGGATCGTACGAATGAGTAAGAATGGATCGTAGGAATGAATTAGAGTGGATCGTACGAATGTATTAGAATAGATTGTGCAAATGAATTAGAATGGATCGTACGAATGAATTAGAATGGATCGTATGAGTGAATTAGAATGGATCGTACGAATGAATTAGAATGGATCGTACTAATGAATTAGAATAGATTGTGCGAATGAATTAGAATGGATCGTACGAATGAATTAGAAAGGATACATTCGTACAAATGAATTAGAATGGATCGTACGAATGAATTAGAATGGATACATTCGTACAAATGAATTAGAATGGATCGTATGAATGAATTAGAATGGATACATTCGTGCGAATGAATTAGAATGGATCGTACGATTGAATTAGAATGGATCGTTTGAATGAATTAGAATGGATCGTACTTATGAATTAGAATGGGTTGTTTGAGTGAATGCGAATGGATCGTGCGAATGAATTAGAAAGGATTGTACGAATAAATTAGAATGGATCGTACGAATGAATTACAATGGATACATTCGTGCGAATCCATTCTATTTCATTCGTACGATCCATTCTAATTCATTCGCACGATCCATTCTAATTCATTCATACGATCCATTCTAATTCATTCGCACGATCCATTCTAATTCATTCATACGATCCATTCTAATTCATTCGTATGTATCCATTCTAATTCATTCATACGATCCATTCTAATTCTACGAACCATTCTTACTCATTCATATTATCCATTTTAATTCATTCACACGAATGTATCAACTCTAGTTCATTCATACGATCCATTCTATTTCATTCGTACGATCCATTCTAATTCATTCGCACGATCCATTCTAATTCATTCATACGATCCATTCTAATTCATTCACACAATCCATTATAATTCATTCGTACGATTCATTCTAATTCAATCCATTCTAATTCTTTCGTACAATCCATTCTTACTCATTCGTACGATCCATTCTAATGAATTCGCACGAATGTATCCATTCCAATTCATTCGCACGATCCATTCTAATTCATTCGTATGATCCATTATAATTCATTCATACGATCCAATCTAATTCATTCGTACGATCCATTCTAATTCATTCGCACGAATGTATCAACTCTAATTCATTCGTACGATCCATTCTAATTCATTCATACATGTACGAATGAATTAGAATGGATACATTCGTGCGAATGAATTAGAATGGATCGTATGAATGAATTAGATTGGATCGTATGCATGAATTAGAATGGATCGTGCGAATGAATTAGAATGGATCGTAGGAATGAATTAGAATGGATCGAACGAATGAATTAGAATGGATACATTCGTGCAAAAGAATTAGAATGGATTGTATGAATGAATTAGAATGGATCGTGCGAATGAATTAGAATGGATCGTACGAATGAATTAGAATGGATACATTCGTGCGAAAGAATTAGAATAGATCGTATGAATGAATTTGAATGGATCGTATGAATGAATTAGAATGGATCGTACGAATGAATTAGAATGGATCATGCGAACGAATTAGAATGGATCGTACGAATGAATTAGAATGGATCGTATGAAGGAATTAGAATGGATCGTACGAATGAATTAGAAAGGATACATTCGAATTCATTCGTACGATCCATTCTAATTCCTTCGTACGATCCATATTCTAATTCATTCACACGATCCATTCTAATTCATTACTACGATCCATTCTAATTCATTCGTATGATCCATTCTAATTCATTCGCACGATCCATTCTAATTCATTCATATGATCCATTCTATTTCATTCGTACGATCCATTCTTACTCATTCGTACGATCCATTCTAATTCATTTGCATGAAGGTATCCATTCTAATTCATTCGTACTATCCATTCTAATTCATTCGTACTATCCATTCTAATTCCTTCGTACGATCTATTCTAATTCATTCGTACGATCCATTCTAATTCATTCGCATGAATGTATCCATTCAAATTCATTCGTACGATCCATTCTAATTCATTCATACGATCCATTCTAATTCATTCGCACGATCTATTCTAATTCATTCATACGATCCATTCTAATTCATTCGTACGATCCATTCTAATTCATTCGCACGATCCATTCTAATTCATTCGCACGAATGTATCCATTCTAATTCATTCGTATGATCCATTCTAATTCATTCACACGATCCATTCTAATTCATTCATACAATCCATTCTATTTCTTTTGCACGAATGTATCCATTCTAATTCATTCGTACAATCCATTCTATTTCATTCGTACGATCCATTCTAATTCATTCGTACAATCCATTCTAATTCATTCGCACGATCTATTCGAATTCATTCGCACGAATGTATCCACTCTAATTCATTCATACGATCCATTCTAATTCCTTCGTACGATCCATTCTATTTTATTCGTATGATCCATTCTATTTCATTCATATAATCCATTCTAATTCATTCGCACGATCCATTCTAATTCATTCATACGATCCATTCTAATTCATTCGTATGATCCATTCTAATTCATTCGTTTGATCCATTCTAATTTATTCGCACGATCCATTCTAATTCATTCATACGATCCATTCTTACTCATTCGTACGATCCATTCTAATTCATTCGCACGATCCATTCTAATTCATCCGTACGATCCATTCTATTTCATTCGTACGATCCATTCTTACTCATTCGTACGATCCGTTCTAATTCATTCGTACGATCCATTCTAATTCATCCGTACGATCCATTCTATTTCATTCGTACGATCCATTCTTACTCATTCGTACGATCCATTCTAATTCATTCGCGTACGAATGAATTAGAATGGATACATTCGTGCAAAAGAATTAGAATGGATTGTATGAATGAATTAGAATGGATCGTGCGAATGAATTAGAATGGATGCATTCGTGCGAATGAATTAGAATGGATCGTATGAATGAATTAGATTGGATCGTATGAATGAATTAGAATGGATCGTGCGAATGAATTAGAATGGATCGTTTGAATGAATTAGAATGGATCGTACTTATGAATTAGAATGGGTCATACGAATGAAATAGAATGGATCGTACGAAGGAATTAGAAAGGATCGTACAAACGAATTAGAATGGATCGTATGAATGAAATAGAATAGATCGTACGAATGAATTAGAATGGATCGTATGAATGAATTATATTGGATCGTATGAATGAATTAGAATGGATTGTACGAATGAAATAGATTAGCTCGTACGAATGAATTAGAATGGATCGTGCGAATGAATTAGAATGGGTCGTACGAATGAATTAGAATGGATACACGATCCAGATCTATTCTAATTCATTCGCACGATCTATTCTAATTCATTCGTAGGATCCATTCTAATTCATTACTACGATCCATTCTAATTCATTCATAGGATCCATTCTAATTCATTCGTACGATCCATTCTAATTCATTCGCACGATCCATTCTAATTCATTCGCACGATCCATTCTAATTCATTCGTACGATCTATTCTATTTCATTCGTACAATCCATTCTTACTCAATCGTATGATCCATTCTAATCCATTCGCACAATCTATTCTAATTCATTCGTACGATCCATTCTATTTCATTCGTACGATCCATTCTAATTCATACGATCCATTCTATTTCATTCATACGATCCATTTTAATTCATTCGCACGATCCATTCTAATTCATTCATACGATCCATTCTAATTCATTTATACGATCGTATGAATGAAATAGAATGGATCGTATGAATGAATTAGATTGGATCGTATAAATGAATTAGAATGGATCGTACGAATGAATTAGAATGGATCGTGCTAATGAATTAGAATGGATCGTGCGAATGAATTAGAATGGATCGTGCGAATGAATTAGAATGGATCATACGAATGAATTAGAATGGATCATACGAATGGATTAGAATGGATCGTACGAAGGAATTAGAATGTATCGTACGAAGGAATTAGAATGGATAGTACGAATGAATTAGAATGGATACCTTCGTGCAAATGAATTAGAATGGATCATACGAATGAATAAGAATGGATCGTACGAATGAAATAGAATGGATCGTATGAATGAATTAGAATGGATCGTGTGAATGAATTAGAATGGATCGTACGAATGAATTAGAATAGATTGTGCGAATGAATTAGAATGGATCGTACGAATGAATTAGAATAGATTGTGCGAATGAATTAGAATGGATCGTACGAATGAATTAGAATGGATCGTATGAATGAATTAGAATGGATCGTATGAATGAATTAGAATGGATCGTACGAATGAATTAGAACGGATCGTATGAATGAATTAGAATGGATCGTATGAATGAATTAGAATGGATCGTGCGAATAAATTAGAATGGATCGTATGAATGAATTAGAATAGATTGTGCGAATGAAATAGAATGGATTGTACGAATGAGATAGAATGGATCGTACGAATGAATTAGAATGGATACATTCATGCTAATGAATTTGAATGGATCATACGAATGAATTAGAATGGATTCATTCGTGTGAATGAATTAGAATGGATCGTACGAATGAGTAAGAATGGATCGTACGAATGAATTAGAATGGATTGAATTAGAATGAATCGTACGAATGAATTATATTGGATCGTACGAAGGAATTAGAATGGATCGTACGAAGGAATTAGAATGGATAGTATGAATGAATTAGAATGGATACCTTCGTGCAAATGAATTAGAATGGATCGTACGGATGAGTAAGAATGGATCGTACGAATGAAATAGAATGGATCGTATGAATGAATTAGAATGGATCGTGCGAATGAATTAGAATGGATCGTACGAATGAATTAGAATAGATTGTGCGAATTAATTAGAATGGATCATACGAATGAATTAGAATGGATCGTATGAATGAATTAGAATGGATCGTGCGAATGAATTAGAATGGATCGTAGGAATGAATTAGAATGGATCGTGCGAATGAATTAGAATGGATCGTACGAATGAAATAGAACGGATTCGCACGAATGTATCCATTCTAATTCATACGATCCATTCTAATTCATTCGCACGAATGAATCCATTCTAATTCATTCGTATGATCCATTCTAATTCATTCGCATGAATGTATCCATTCTAATTCATTCGTACGATCCATTCTATCTCATTCGTACAATCCATTCTATTTCATTCGTACGATCCATTCTAATTCATTCGCACGATCCATTCTAATTCATTCGCATGATCCATTCTAATTCATTCGTACGATCGATTCTAATTCATTCATACGATCCATTCTAATTCATTCGCACGAATGTATCCATTCTAATTCATTCGTACGATCCATTCTAATTCATTCGCACAATCTATTCTAATTCATTCATACGATCCATTCTAATTTATTTGCACGATCCATTCTAATTCATTCATACGATCCATTCTAATTCATTCATATGATCCATTCTAATTCATTCGCACGATCCATTCTTACTCATTCGTACGATCCATTCTAATTCATTCGCACGATCCATTCTAATTCATTAGTACGATCCATTCTAATTCATTCGCACGATCCATTCTAATTCATTCACACTCATACGATCCATTCTAATTCATTCGCACGAATGTATCCATTCTAATTCATTCACACGATCCATTCTAATTCATTCGCACAATCTATTCTAATTCATTCGCACGATCCATTCTAATTCATTCATACGATCCATTCTAATTCATTCGTACGATCCATTCTAATTCATTCGTACGATCCATTCTAATTCATTCGTACAATCTATTCTAATTCATTCGTACGATCCATTCTAATTCATTCGCACGATCCATTCTAATTCATTCGTACGATTCATTCTAATTCATTCGTACGATCCATTCTAATTCATTCGTACGATCCATTCTAATTCATTCGCACAATCTATTCTAATTCATTCGTACGATCCATTCTAATTCATTCATACGATCCATTCTAATTCATTCGTACGATTCATTCTAATTCATTCGCTCTATCCATTCTAATTCCTTCGTATGATCCATTCTAATTCATTCGTACGGCATGATTCATTCTAATTCATTCGTACGATTCATTCTAATTCAATCCATTCTAATTCATTCGTACGATCCATTCTAATTCATTCGTAAGATTCATTCTAATTCAATCCATTCTAATTCATTCGTACGTGGATCGTATTAATGAATTTGAATGGATCGTATGAATGAATTAGATTGGATCGTATGAATGAATTAGAATGGATCGTACGAATGAGTAAGAATGGATCGTACGAATGAATTAGAATGGATTGAATTAGAATGAATCGAACGAATGAATTAGAATGGATGGTACGAATGAATTTGAATGGATCGTGCGAATGAATTAGAATGGATCGTAGAATGGATCGTATGAATGAATTAGATTGGATCGTACGAATGAGTAAGAATGGATCATACGAATGAAATAGAATGGATCGTGCGTATCAATTAGAATGGATACATTCGCATTCACTCATTCGTACAATCCATTCGTACGAATGAATTAGAATGGATCGTATGAATGAATTAGAGTAGATACATTCGTACGAATGAATTAGAATGGATCATACGAATGAATTAGATTGGATCGTATTAATGAATTAGAATGGATCGTGCGAATGAATTAGAATGGATCTTACGAATGAATTAGAATGGAACGTATAGATTGTGCGAATGAATTAGAATGGATCGTACGAATGAATTAGAATGGATCATACGAATGAGTAAGAATGGATCGTACGAATGAAATAGAATGGATCGTACGAATGAAATAGAATGGATGATATGAAAGAATTAGAATGGATACGTGCGAATGAATTAGAATTGATCGTACGAATGATATAGAATAGATGGTGTGAATGAATTAGAATGGATCGTACGAATGAATTGGAATGGATACATTCGTGCGAATGAATTAGAATGGATCGTATGAATGAAATAGAATGGATCGTGCGAATGAATTAGAATGGATCGTACGAATGAATTAGAATGGATCGTACGAATGACTCAGAATGGATCGTTCGAATGAATTAGAATAGATTGTGCGAATGAATTAGAATGGATCGTACGAATGAATTAGAAAGGATACATTCGTGCGAATGAATTAGAATGGATCGTATGAGTGTGAATGAATTAGAATGGATTGTGCGAATGAATTAGAATGGATTGTACGAATGAATTAGAATGGATCGTACGAATGAATTAGAATGGATACATTCGTGCAAAAGAATTAGAATGGATTGTATGAATGAATTAGAATGGATCGTGCGAATGAATTAGAATGGATCGTGGGAATGAATTAGAATGGATCGTACGAATGAATTAGAAAGGATACATTCGAATTCAGTCGTACGATCCATTCTAATTCCTTCGTACGATCCATATTCTAATTCATTCGCACGATCCATTCTAATTCATTCATACGATCCATTCTAATTTATTCGCACGATCCATTCTAATTCATTCGTACGATCCATTCTAATTCATTCGCATAATCTATTCTAATTCATTCGAACGATCCATTCTAATTCATTCATACGATCCATTCTAATTCATTCATACGATCTATTCTATTTCATTCGTACAATCCTTTCTTACTCAATCGTATGATCCATTCTAATCCATTCGCACAATTTATTCTAATTCATTCGCACGATCCATTCTAATTCATTCGCAGGATCCATTCTAATTCATTCGTACGATCGATTCTAATTCATTCATACGATCCATTCTAATTCATTCGCACGAATGTATCCATTCTAATTCATTCGTACGATCCATTCTAATTCATTCGCACGATCCATTCTAATTCATTCATACGATCCAATCTATTTCATTCGTACGATCCATTCTTACTCATTCGTACGATCCATCCTAATTCATTTGCACGAAGGTATCCATTCTAATTCATTCGTACAATCCATTCTAATTCCTTCGTACGATCCATTCTAATTCCTTCGTACGATCCATTCTAATTCATTCGTACGATCCATTCTAATTCATTCGTACGATCCTTTCTAATTCCTTCGTATGATCCATTCTAATTCATTCGTACGGTATGATTCATTCTAATTCATTCGTACAAATGAATTAGAATGGATCGTATGAATGAATTAGAATGGATCGTATGAATGTATTAGAATAGATTGTGCGAATGAATTAGAATGGATCGTATGAATGAATTAGAATGGATCGTACGAATGAATTAGAATGGATCGTATGAATGAATTAGAATGGATCGTACGAATGAATTAGAATGGATCGTACTAATGAATTAGAATAGATTGTGCGAATGAATTAGAATGGATCTTACAAATGAATTAGAAAGGATACATTCGTACAAATGAATTAGAATGGATCGTACGAATGAATTAGAATGGATACATTCGTACAAATGAATTAGAATGGATCGTACGAATGAATTAGAATGGATACATTCGTGCGAATGAATTAGAATGGATCGTACGAATGAATTAGAATGGATCGTTTGAATGAATTAGAATGGATCGTACTTATGAATTAGAATGGGTCGTTTGAGTGAATGCGAATGGATCGTGCGAATGAATTAGAATGGATTGTACGAATGAATTAGAATGGATCGTACGAATGAATTAGAATGGATACATTCGTGCGAATCCATTCTATTTCATTCGTACGATCCATTCTAATTCATTCGCATGATCCATTCTAATTCATTCATACGATCCATTCTAATTCATTCGTACGATCCATTCTAATTCATTCGTACGATCCATTCTAATTCCTTCGTATGATCCATTCTAATTCATTCGTACGGTATGATTCATTCTAATTCATTCCTACGATTCATTCTAATTCAATCCATTCTAATTCATTCGTACGATCCATTCTAATTCATTTGTACGATCCATTCTAATTCATTCGTACGATCCATTCTAATTCATTCGTACTATTCATTCTAATTCTAATTCATTCGTACGATCCATTCTAATTCCTTCGTACGATCCATTCTAATTCATTCGCACGATCCATTCTAATTCAATCGTACGATCCATTCTATTTCATTCATACGATCCATTCTAATTCATTCATACGATCTATTCTAATTCTTTCGCACGAATGTATCCATTCTAATTCATTCGTACGATCCATTCTAATTCATTCGTACGATCCATTCTAATTCATTCGTACGATCCATTCTAATTCATTCGCACAATCTATTCTAATTCATTCGCACGATCCATTCTAATTCATGCATACGATCCAATCTAATTCATTCGCACGAATGTATCCATTCTAATTCATTCGCACAATCTAATTCATTCATACGATCCATTCTAATTCATTCGTACGATCTATTCTAATTCATTCATACGAACCATTCTAATTCATACAATCTATTCTAATTAGAATGGATCGTACTAATGAATTAGAATAGATTGTGCGAATGAATTAGAATGGATCGTACGAATGAATTAGAAAGGATATATTCGTGCGAATGAATTAGAATAGATCATATGAATGAATTAGATTGGATCGTATTAATGAATTAGAATGGATCGTGCGAATGAATTAGAATGGATCGTACGAATGAATTAGAATGGATAGATTCGTGCGAATGAATTTGAATGGATCGTACGAAAGAATTAGAATGGATCGTACGAAGGAATTAGAATAGATCATACGAAGAAATTAGAATGGATCGTACGAATGTATTAGAATGGATCGTATGAATGAATTAGAATGGATCGTGTGAATGAATTAAAATGGATCGTATGAATGAAATAGAATGGATCGTATGAATTAGAATGGATCGTACGAATGAAATAGAATGGATCGTACGAATGAATTAGAATAGATTGTGCGAATGGATTAGAATGGATCATACGATTGAGTAAGAATGGATTGTACGAATGAAATAGAATAGATCGTACGAATGAATTAGAATGGATCATGCTAATGAATTAGAATTGATCGTACGAATGAATTAGAATAGATTGTGCGAATGAATTAGAATGGATCATACGAATTAATTGGAATGGATACATTCGTGCGAATGAATTAGAATGGATCGTATGAATGAATTAGAGTGGATACATTCGTACAAATGAATTAGAATGGATCGTACGAATGAATTAGAATGGATACATTCGTGCGAATGAATTAGAATGGATCATATGAATGAATTAGAATGGATCGTTTGAGTGAATGCGAATGGATCGTGTGAATGAATTAGAATGGATTGTACGAATGAATTCGAATGGATCGTACGAATGAATTAGAATGGATACATTCGTGCGAATCCATTCTATTTCATTCGTACGATCCATTCTAATTCATTCGCACGATCCATTCTAATTCATTCATACGATCCATTCTAATTCATTTGTATGATCCAGTCTAATTCATTCGTACGATCCATTCTAATTCATTCGCACAATCTATTCTAATTCATTCGTACGATCCATTCTAATTCATTCGCACGATCCATTCTATTTCATTCGTACGATCCATTCTTACTCATTCGTACGATCCATTCTAATTCATTTGCACGAAGGTATCCATTCTAATTCATTCGTACTATCCATTCTAATTCCTTCGTACGATCCATTCTAATTCCTTCCTACGATCCATTCTAATTCATTCGTACGATCCATTCTAATTCCTTCGTATGATCCATTCTAATTCATTCGTACGGTATGATTCATTCTAATTCATTCGTACGATTCATTCTAATTCAATCCATTCTAATTCATTCGTACGATCCATTCTAATTCATTCGTACGATCCATTCTAATTCATTCGTACGATTCATTCTAATTCAATCCATTCTAATTCATTCGTACGAATGAATTAGAATGGCTCGTACGAATGAATTAGAATGGATCGTATGAATGAATTAGAATGGATCGTGCGAATGAATTAGAATGAATCGTACGAATGAAATAGAATGGATCGTATGAATTAATTAGAATGGATCGTGCGAATGAATTAGAATGGATCGTACGAATGAAATAGAATGGATTCGCACGAATTAGAATGGATCGTACGAATGAATTAGAATGGATAGTGCGAATGAATTAGAATGGATCGTACGAATGAATTAGAATGGATCGTACGAAGGAATTAGAATGGATCGTATGAATGAATTAGAAAGGATACATTCGAATTCTTTCGTACGATCCATTCTAATTCCTTCGTACGATCCATATTCTAATTCATTCGCACGATCCATTCTAATTCATTCACACGATCCATTCTAAGTCATTCATACGATCCATTCTAATTCCTTCACACAATCCATTCTAATTCATTCTAATTTATTCGTATGTGAGTGGATCGTGTTTTTTCGTGCTAATGAATTAGAATGGATCGTACGAATGAATTAGAATGGATACATTCGTGCGAAAGAATTAGAATGGATGGTATGAATGAATTAGATTGGATCGTATAAATGAATTAGAATGGATCGTACGAATGAATTAGAATGGATCGTGCGAATGAATTAGAATGGATCGTGCGAATGAATTAGAATGGATCGTACGAATGAATTAGAATGGATCGTACGAATGAATTAGAATGGATCGTTCGAATGAATTAGAATAGATTGTGCGAATGAATTAGAATGGATCGTACGAATGAATTAGAAAGGATACATTCGTGCGAATGAATTAGAATGGATCGTATGAGTGTGAATGAATAAGAATGGATCGTGCGAATGAATTAGAATGGATCGTATTAATGAATTAGAATGGATCGTGCGAATGAATTAGAATGGATCGTACGAATGAATTAGAATGGATCGTACGAATAAATTAGAATGGATCGTACGAATGAATTAGAATGGATCGTACGAATGAAATAGAATGGATTGTACGAATGAGATAGAATGGATCGTACGAATGAATTAGAATGGATACATTCTTGCGAATGAATTAGAATGGATCATACGAATCAATTAGAATGGATTCATTCGTGCGAATGAATTAGAATGGATCGTACGAATGAGTAAGAATGGATCGTACGAATGAAATAGAATGGATTGAATTAGAATGAATCGTACGAATGAATTAGAATGTATCGTACGAATGAATTAGAATGGATCGTACGAATGAATTAGAATGGATTGAATTAGAATGAATCGTACGAATGAATTAGAATGAATCATATCGTACGAATGAATTAGAATGGATCATACGAAGGAATTAGAATGGATCGTACGAATGAATTAGATTGGATCGTACGAATGAATTAGAATGGATCGTACGAAGGAATTAGAATGGATAGTACGGAGAATGGATTGTACGAATGTATATCGTATTTGATGGAGAGAGGAGAGAGGAGAGAGAGTGTTTTTGGGAAAACAGGCGATTCGCGGGAAAACAGAGGCTTGAAGAATTTTCCTTCTTCTAGATCTGAAGAGCATCTTCCACTCTCAAGATCCATCCCTGATGATTTTTCAACTCGGTCTTCTGCTGAGAGCTTCAGTAAGATTGATTCGGAGCAGAGATCCTCGTCATTTTCTTCTGCTCAAAAGCTAGATTGCTCAGTTCTTGATCAGGTGGCTGTGGATCAAGTTCAAGACAATCCATCTTCTTCAATCAGTTCTTTCTCTGCACACCCTCAGGGGATCTCTACAAATTGTGGTTCCCTGTCTAAATCTCTTTCGCCCAAAGCAGTTGAGAAGTCCATTGATGGATTGGAGAAGCGATTTTCTCAAGCATTTTCTGCTCAGCATCAAGATTGCCCTGTTCTTGGTCTGTTGGCTGTGGATCAAGTTAAAGGGTCTTCATCCCCTTTGGTTCAATCATTCACTGATCTTTCAAAAGGTATCCCTGTGGATCGTAGCTCTCTATCTTCATCTCTCCCAGATCAAGTCACGGAGCATTTAGTTCTTCATCGGCATTCAGCTTGGAAGGATTTATTTCAAACTGCTCCTTCTCCTGCTACTCTCAAATTCTTGCCGCCAAGAATCTTAGAGGATGATAGAAGGGGTGCTGATATTACTCAAGCTGATCTTGATGAGGGAATAAAACTATGGAGCTTCAGTCTTATTGGAAAGTTAATGGGGAAGAAACCATTTTTCAAGAATCTCAAATATTTTCTGTTAAAAACCTGGAAATGTAAAGGTACTTTCTCTATGTCTCCTCTAGAAAATGGATTAATCATTTTCAAATTCTCAGATTGTGCTGATTTTCAAAGAATTTTACAATTCGGGCCTTGGGAGTATGAAGGTAGACCTTTATTTCTTTGGGAATGGAAGCCAGGTATGAAACTTGACTGTAAAGTGTTTGATTCTTTTCCCATATGGGTGAGATTATCTCATTTGCCTCTAGAGCTCTATGCCTGGGAGAGCTTTTGTAAAATTGGAAGTGTCCTGGGTAAGCCTATCAGAATTGATGAGCTTACGAAACTGAAAATCAGACCAAGATTTGCTAGACTGTGTGTGGAAGTTAATAATGGTTCAAAGCTTGTTGATACTATTCCTGTCTTCATCAAGGGAGTTTTTGCTTTTGATCAGCAAGTAGTTTATGAATGGAGACCCCCCTCTTGCTCAAATTGCCTAAAAATTGGTCATGCATCTATGGATTGCCCTGATGCCATTCTAAAGGTTAAGACTGTGGGAAAAGGTAAAGCTTGGGTTCCAAAAGCTCAACATGAGAATCAAAGGATCAGTCTATCCAATACTTTTGCAGTTCTGGAAGCAGATGAAGCTGAAGTCATTCACTCTAGAGTTAATCCGGTAGCTGTCTCAAATATGAAGTTACCAGTTGGGAAAGGAAAAGAGGTAGCTACTCATTTTAAATCTGTCAAGGAAAAGGGATTTAAGGGTTTTGATAAGCACAGAAACCAGGAGCTGAATATCCTAGCTGATGGAGAGTCTAACCTTTATACAGAAAATTCAAAAATGGATTTTGTTATGGAATCTGAGCAAAATCTACAGCTTAACTCCAGTGTTTTAATCTCTGACTCAGATAAGGTTACTGCCGTTGCAGATTCTGATATTTCTTTGAATCCTTCAATAGATATCTCTGCTAGTCTATCTGAAAAGTTTATCAGTTCTACAGAGTATTCCAAAAGGGATATTGTTAAGGAACTTGAGCAAAATCTAAAGCATAACTCTAGCTTATGTGTTACTGATTCAACCAAGGCTACTATTCTGGCAGATTCAGCTAAGGCTACTATTCTGGCAGATTCTGAACTTCAATATGAAGTCCCAAAATTACAGGATTCAGCTAAGGCTACTATTCTGGCAGATTCTGAACTTCAATATGAAGTCCCAAAATTACAGGATCAGGAATTGGGGTCAATAGTGGATGACAGTTTTTTGTATTCCTCAGTAGGTATCTCTACTAGTATACCTGGTAATGGTCTGGATGTGGAAAGAGATGATATAGAGGTCTCAAAGCATAAACTGCAGCAAAACCTCAACTCAAATGACACAAAAGCAGTAGAAGATTTGAAGGAAAAAGAAATTCTTCAGGATTTACGAATCAAAGCTAATGCTAACTATATCATGGCTATCAAAAGATCTAATACTGAAGGCCCTCAAACAGAAGTGCAAGCTTATAGGAAAGCTGCTAGAATTCGTGTGATAAATTCTTTTGCCTCAGACAGTTCTAAATCAGCTGAAGCAGAAGTACAAACTGAAAAGGAGTTGGATAAAACTGATTTTATCTCCATATCCTCTGTGGGTGACACAATGCTCAACAGATTTTCCAAATGAATATTGCAGTTTGGAATACCAGGGGGTTAAACAGTTCAGATAGATGTGAGGATACTTGTTCTTTGTTAGCTAAGTACAATATTGGTATTATGGGGTTAGTAGAGACTAAAGTAAAGCTGAAGAACATTGAGAGGATTCATCGGAAAATTAATTCACAATGGGGGATTCTGACTAATCATGATTCTCATGTGGCAGGGAGGATTTTGCTCATCTGGAATTCCCAAAATTTTGAAGTTTCTAGATTAAAAGAATCTGACCAAATGCTGCACTGTAATGTTAAGTGGAAGCCAGGCAAGAAAGAGTTTCTCTTTTCAATCATTTATGGCCATAATTCTTATACAGAGAGAAGTAGTCTTTGGAAGCAGCTGAAAGATATTAGTCTGGGAGTTAAAGGGCCGTGGCTAGTTGCTGGTGACTTTAATATGGTTAGAGCCTCTGTGGAAAAAATAGGGGGAAATGCAGTGCCTTCTAGTGCTATGAGAGATCTAAATGATACTCTTGAAGACTGTAATCTAGATGATATGGACTCCTATGGTACTTTCCATACTTGGAATAATAGAGCTGATGCTACTCGTATTGCAGCTAAGCTAGATAGAGATTTAGTTAACCATCATTGGGTTTTTGGGTTCCCTAATAGTG
Organism: Chamaelirium japonicum; assembly: GCA_947650365.1. Taxonomy (NCBI): domain Eukaryota; kingdom Viridiplantae; phylum Streptophyta; class Magnoliopsida; order Liliales; family Melanthiaceae; genus Chamaelirium; species Chamaelirium japonicum. The sequence goes on along the minus strand of CANTAL010000141.1, from coordinate 225,717 downwards.
TGGCTTCTTACTGTAACCAGGGTTCCTCTGATCATACTCCAATTATCATAAATATGAATCACATTTGGTCTTTTGGTTCCCCTCCTTTTAAGTATATGAAGATTTGGGAAACTCATGCAGATTTCCAACAGTTAGTAGCTGATAGCTGGAATGTTCCAATTCATGGGGACCCTTTTTTCAAATTCTGCTCTAAGCTTAAACGCCTCAAGGCTGTTCTTAAGCTCTGGAATAAAAACCATTTTGGTCATACCATGCTTCGATGTAATCAGGCAGAGAAAATTCTGGATGATATTCAGAATCAACTTAATTTGGATCCTTTGAATGTTTCTTTGGCTTTGGAGGAAAGAAATGCTCTAGCTCATCTAAAGAAAGAGAGGGATCTAAATGATGAAGTTCTTAGATTGAAATCCAGAGTAAATTGGCTTTCAAAAGGTGATACGAATACCAAATTCTTCTATGCTGCTATTCAAGGCAGATACTCTAAAACTAGGATTTATTCTATTATGTCAGCTGAAGATATTCTCTTAGAAGACCCTGACAGTATTAAGGATGAAGCAGTTTCTTATTTCACTAACTTGTTTAAAGAGAAAAATTGTGAGCCTTTTTCCTTCAACAATATGCAGAAGCTGTCTACTGAGCAATCTAGCTGGATTAATAGTGATTTCACGTATGAGGAGATCTATGGTGCAGTTTTTGATAGTCCAAAGGATAAAGCCCCAGGTGCAGATGGATTTTCTGATGCATTCTACAGAAAATGTTGGCCTATCATCAAAACTGATCTTGTTGCTATGATACAACATTTTCATGATCATCCCCAGAAAGTTGAATACCTAAACCATACACTGATAGCTTTGATACCTAAAGAGGATCAAATTACTAGCTTTGCTAGTTGTAGGCCTATATCCCTTTGCAATTTCTCCTATAAAGTCATTTCCACTATTTTAGCCAATAGAATTAAGAAGTTCCTTCCCCAACTGATCATGGAGAACCAAGCAGCTTTTATACATGGGAGGCATATTCAAGATGCAGTAATGCTTGCTCATGAGCTTTTAAACAAGTTTCATATTAAGGCTGGGGCTCCAAGAATGTGTTTGAAGATTGATTTAAGGAAGGCTTTTGACACTGTAAATCATATCTTCCTTCTTCAGGTTTTGACAGCTATGAACTTCCCTAGTAGATGGATTAAGTGGATTAAAGAATGCATATCTTCTGTCAAATTCTCAGTTCTTATCAATGGCACTGCAGCAGGGTTCTTTAAAGCATATAGAGGACTTAGGCAGGGTGATCCTATCTCTCCTTATCTGTTTTGTATTGCTAGTAATGTATTTTCAAATATGATTCAGCAAGCTGAAATTCAGAAACAGGTTGACATTCCTTCCCTGGGGGGTTTCCCTATATCCCATTTGGCTTATGCTGATGATTTGTTGCTCTTTTGTAAAGCAAACACTCATTCAGCAGAAGGTATCAGTTCTGTTATCAGTATTTTCAGCAGACAGTCAGGCCTTGAGATAAACCAGGACAAATCCAAAGTTTTTTTCAGTGCAAATGTGCAACAAAAACAAAATTTGTTGTCTATTCTTGGCATGGGAGAAGCTCAGCTACCTGTGAAGTACCTTGGTTTACCTCTTTTGTCCAAAAGTCTTAAGCATGCTGACTGTCAATGCTTAATTGATAAAATCAGAATCAGAATTGGCTCTTGGAGTAAGAATTTTCTTTCTCTGGCAGGGAGGATTGAGCTCATCAAAACTGTTCTTAATTCTTTACACTTATATTGGTCAGGGATTTTTATTTTTCCTAAATCTATCACTAATGAAATTGAAAGACTGTTCAGTAGATTTCTTTGGGGAGGAAGTGCTCTTTCTAGGAAAATTGTTCCAATAGCTTGGAACAAGTTATGCTATCCAAAGAAGGAGGGAGGGATTGGTTTTAGAAGTCTGGAGGATTGGAATAAGGCTGCATTAGCTAAACATCTCTGGAAAATTTGTACAAATGAGGACTCACTCTGGATGAGATGGGTATATGTTAAATACCTGAGCCATGAAGGTATTTGGGACTGTAGGAAAACCTCTACTGCATCAGGTATTTGGAAGGGGATTTTAAATGTCAGAAAGTATTTTCAGCCGTGTATCCTAAATATAGTGGGGGATGGGAATATGACCAAATTCTGGTGGGATAACTGGCTTCCTCAAGGCAGACTTGTGGATAATTTTGATAGAAGGACTATCTATGATCTGGGTTATGTCTCTGATTTCACAGTCAATCAATTCATTGAGGATGGTAAATGGGTTCTTCCTCCTCCCTCTTCAGCTGATCTTATCAGTATTTTCAAATCAGTGTCAGAATATGTTCTTCAATACCCAAAACTCCCTGACTTAATTGTTTGGAAACAAGATAGCTGTGGGGTTTTCTCTACTAAATCAGCTTGGGATTTCATTCGGAATAAAGGGCCAGTTTTCCCAGCAGCAAATTGGATTTGGCATAAGCAAAGGATTGAGAGCCATGCTATTTGCTTATGGAGGGCTTATATCCAGAAATTGCTCACTTGTGACAAATTGCATAAAAGGCGTGTTCTTGTTCCTTCTCTTTGTTTTCTTTGTTGGTCTGATAGGGAGACTCATGAGCATCTTTTTTTCAGTTGCTCCTACTCTAGTTGGATATGGAGGTCTATTCTTGCTAGATTTGGTATTAATCCAACTTCAATAGGAAACCTTGCATCTGAAATTAATAAATTGCAGTCCAGATTTTCTGGGAATGGTCAAATAGCTACTTTGGCCAAAATTGCTACTGGCTGTATGGTTAAGATTCTATGGAAGGAAAGATGTAGTAGGATTTTTGATAAAGTTGCTAAGCATAAAAGAGCTTTGTTAGCTGATATCACCAAGACAGTTCTCCTAAGACTGTCTTGTTGTGAAGGATAAGATGTTAATATATTTGAAAATCAGACTATTATGGCTAAATGGGGGAGTTTTTTGAAGATTTCTCCTTATGAACCTCAGTATGTCAGATGGACCAGGCCCTTGCATAATTGGTTTAAGATCAACACTGATGGCTCCCTTACTCAAAATTCAGCTTCAATTGGAGGGATTATTAGAGATAGTAATGGTACAGCCACTCTGGGTTTCTATGGGTCTTCCAAGCATAGAAATATCTTAAATGTTGAGCTAGAAGCTATTGAGAAAGGGCTGAATTATGCTCAGGATATGAATATCAGTCAGCTCTGGGTTGAATCTGACTCTCTTGTTGCTGTTAAATGTATTCAAGGTTCTTATGCTATTCCTTGGACAGCAGCTCATCAAGTTCAGCATATTTGCAGTGAATTGGGTAAATTCAAAGAATATAAAATTTCTCATGTGTGGAGAGAAGGTACTGTACCTGCTGATATCTTGTCTAAAAATAGTCATGCAATTGATCATATGGTTAGATTGTTTCCAAAGGATTTCAGTGAGAATCTACGGATTGCTATAGAGAGTGATAAGAAAGGCAACATTTATAAGAGACACTGCAGCTTCTGAAACTAGTCCTGGGTTTCAGATGTTGATTTGCTGCTGAGTCCTATTTTCTTTAGAATCTGTTTCTAGTTCTGGTATTGTATTTTTCAGAATTTTCAGATATGCTGGTTGATAGTTGCTGCAGAATTTTCAGATTTGTTTCTGGATGTTAGATACTGAAGGTTCTGCAGTTAGTTCTGGTTTTCAGATATGTTGCTTGTCTTGGTGATGAGATATGTTGCTGGATGAAGCTAGTCCTGGATTTCAGCTATGATGCTATGCTGCTGAGTGATATTTTCTATAGTATCTGTATCTAGTCCTGGTGCTGTTTGTTTCAGAATTTCAGATATGATGCTGGATGATAGATGCTGAAGGTTCCGAAGATAGTTCTGGTTTTCAGATATGCTGCTTGTCCTGGTGATGATACTTTCAGTATTGATGTGGATAATAATTGCTGAAGTTCTGAAACTAGTCCTGGAGTTGAATGTTTTCTGTAGATTGTTCTGGACCTGTTAGCATTGTATGGTTTTTCTTTTTTTCTTTGTTTTCTTTTTTGTCTTCTTTTCTCAGAAGACCAGAGATGTAATTGATTGTTTTCATTCATGGGCGGGGTCCCAAATAAAATCCCCTAACATTGAATAAAAAAAAGAATGGATAGTACGAATGAATTAGAATGGATACCTTCGTGCAAATGAATTAGAATGGATCGTATGAATGAGTAAGAATGGATCGTACGAATGAAATAGAATGGATCGTATGAATGAATTAGAATGGATCGTGCGAATGAATTAGAATGGATCGTACGAAGGAATTAGAATGGATCGTAAGAAGGAATTAGAATGGATAGTACGAATGAATTAGAATGGATCCCTTCGTGCAAATGAATTAGAATGGATCATACGAATGAGTAAGAATGGATCGTACGAATGAAATAGAATGGATCGTATGAATTTATTAGAATGGATCGTGCGAATGAATTAGAATGGATCGTACGAATGAATTAGAATAGATTGTGCGAATGAATTAGAATGGATCGTACGAATGAATTAGAATGGATCGTACGAATGAATTAGAATGGATTGTATGAATGAATTAGAATGGATCGTGCGAATGAATTAGAATGGATCGTACGAATGAAATAGAATGGATTCGCACGAATGTATCCATTCTAATTCATTCGTATGATCCATTCTAATTCATTCGTACAATCCATTCTAATTCATTCGCACGATCCATTCTTACTCATTCGTACGATCCATTCTAATTCATTCGCACGATCCATTCTAATTCATTGATACGATCCATTCTAATTCATTCGCACGATCCATTCTAATTCATTCACACTCATACGATCCATTCTAATTCATTCGCACGAATGTATCCTTTCTAATTCATTCGTACGATCCATTCTAATTTATTCGCACAATCTATTCTAATTCATTCGAACGATCCATTCTAAGTCATTCGTACGATCCATTCTAATTCATTAGTACGATCCATTCTAATTCATTCGCACGATCCATTCTAATTCAATCATACGATCCATTCTAATTCATTCGTACGATCCATTCTAATTCATTCGCACGATCCATTCTAATTCATTCGCACGATCCATTCTAATTCATTTGTACAAATGTAGCCACTCTAATTCATTCATACGATCCATTCTAATTCATTCACACGAATGTATCCATTCCAATTCATTCATACGATCCATTCTATTTCATTCGTACGATCGATTCTAATTCATTCGTACGATCCATTCTAATTCCTTCGTATGATCCATTCTAATTCATTCGTACGGTATGATTCATTCCAATTCATTCGTACGATTCATTCTAATTCAATCCATTCTAATTCATTCGTACGATCCATTCTAATTCATTCGTACGATCCATTCTAATTCATTCATACGATTCATTCTAATTCAATCCATTCTAATTCATTCGTACGATCCATTCTTACTTATTCGTACGATCCATTCTAATTCATTCGCACGAATGAATCCATTCTAATTCATTCGTATGATCCATTCTAATTCATTCGCAAGAATGTATCCATTCTAATTCTTTCGTACGATCCATTCTATCTCATTCGTACAATCCCTTCTATTTCATTCGTACGATCCATTCTAATTCATTCGCACGATCCATTCTAATTTATTCGCATGATCCATTCTAATTCATTCGTACGATCGATTCTAATTCATTCATACGATCCATTCTAATTCATTCATACAATGCATTCTAGTTCTTTTGCACGAATGTATCCATTCTAATTCATTCGTTCGATCCATTCTAATTCATTAATACGATCCATTCTAATTCATTCGTACGATCCATTCTAATTCATTCGTACGATCCATTCTAATTCATTCGTACAATCCATTCTATTTCATTCGTACGATCCATTCGAATTCATTCGTACGATCCATTCTAATTCATTCGCATGATCCATTCTAATTCATTCGTACGATCGATTCTAATTCATTCATACGATCCATTCTAATTCATTCGCACGAATGTATCCATTCTAATTCATTCGTACTATCCATTCTAATTCATTCGTACAATCCATTCTAATTCATTCGCACGATCCATTCTTACTCATTCGTACGATCCATTCTAATTCATTCGCACGATCCATTCTAATTCCTTCGTATCCATTCTAATTCACTCATACGATCCATTGTAATTCATTCATACGATCCATTCTAATTCATTCGCAATGAATGTATCCATTCTAATTCATTCGTACGATCCATTCTAATTCATTCGCACAATCTATTCTAATTCATTCATATGATCCATCCTAATTCATTCGCACGAATGTATCCATTCTAATTCATTCGTACAATCCATTATATTTCATTCGTACGACATTCTAATTCATTCGCACGAATGTATCCATTCTAATTCATTCGTACGGTCCATTCTAATTCATTCGCACAATCTATTCTAATTCATTCATACAATCCATTCTAATTTATTCGCACGATCCATTCTAATTCATTCATACGATCCATTCTAATTCATTCATATGATCCATTCTAATTCATTCGCACGATCCATTCTTACTCATTCGTACGACATTCTAATTCATTCGCACGAATGTATCCATTCTAATTCATTCGTACGGTCCATTCTAATTCATTCGCACAATCTATTCTAATTCATTCATACAATCCATTCTAATTTATTCGCACGATCCATTCTAATTCATTCATACGATCCATTCTAATTCATTCATATGATCCATTCTAATTCATTCGCACGATCCATTCTTACTCATTCGTACGATCCATTCTAATTCATTCGCACGATCCATTCTAATTCATTAATATGACCTATTCTATTTCATTCGTACAATCCATTCTAATTCATTCGTACGATCCATTCTAATTCATTCGCACAATTTAGTCTAATTCATTCGTACTATGATTCATTCTAATTCATTCGTACGATTCATTCTAATTCAATCCATTCTAATTCATTCGTACGATCCATTCTAATTCATTCGTACGATCCATTCTAATTCATTCGCACAATCTATTCTAATTCATTCGTACGATCCATTCTAATTCATTCATACGATCCATTCTAATTCATTCGTACGATCCATTCTAATTCATTCGCACGATCCATTCTAATTCATTCATACGATCCACTCTATTTCATTCGTACGATCCATTCTTACTCATTCATACGATCCATTCTAATTCATTCGTATGATCCATTCTAATTCATTCGCATGAATGTATCCATTCTAATTCATTCGTACGATCCATTCTAATTCATTTATATGATCCATTCTAATTCATTCGTATGATCCATTCTAATTCATTCGCACGAATGTATCCATTCTAATTCATTCGTACGATCCATTGTAATTCATTCGCACAATCTATTCTAATTCATTCATACGATCCATTCTAATTTATTCGCACGATCCATTCTAATTCATTCATACGATCCATTCTAATTCGTAGAATGGATCGTATGAATGAATTAGAATGGATACATTCGTGCGAATGAATTAGAATGGATTGTACGAATAAATTAGAATGGATCGTACGAATGAATTAGAATATGGATCGTACGAAGGAATTAGAATGGATCGTACGAATGAATTAGAATGGATACATTCGTGCGAAAGAATTAGAATAGATCGTATGAATGAATTAGAATGGATCGTACGAAGGAATTAGAATAGATCATACGAAAAAATTAGAATGGATCGTACGAATGAATTAGAATGGATCGTATGAATGAATTAGAATGGATCGTGCGAATGAATTAAAATGGATCGTACGAAGGAATTAGAATGGATCATGCGAATGAATTAGAATAGATCATACGAATGAATTAGAATGGATCGTACGAATGAATTAGAATGGATACATTCGTGCAAAAGAATTAGAATGGATTGTATGAATGAATTAGAATGGATCGTTTGAGTGAATGCGAATGGATCGTGCGAATGAATTAGAATGGATTATACGAATGAATTAGAATGGATCGTACGAATGAATTAGAATGGATACATTCGTGCGAATCCATTCTATTTCATTCGTACGATCCATTCTAATTCATTCGCACGATCCATTCTAATTCATTCGTATGATCCATTCTAATTCATTCGTACGATCCATTCTAATTCATTCGTACGATCCATTCTAATTCATTCGTACGATCCATTCTAATTCATTCGCACAATCTATTCTAATTCATTCGAACGATCCATTCTAATTCATTCGTACGATCCATTCTAATTCATTCGTACGATCTATTCTATTTCATTCGTACAATCCATTCTTACTCAATCATTTGATCCATTCTAATCCATTCGCACAATCTACTCTAATTCATTCGTACGATCCATTCTATTTCATTTGCACGAAGGTATCCATTCTAATTCATACAATCCATTCTAATTCATTCGTACGATCCATTCTAATTCATTCGTACGATCCATTCTAATTCATTCGTATGAATGAATTAGAATGGATACATTCGTGCGAATCCATTCTATTTCATTCGTACGATCCATTCTAATTCATTCATACGATCCATTCTAATTCCTTCGTACGATCCATTCTAATTCATTCGTACGATCCATTCTAATTCATTCGTACGATCCATTCTATCTCATTCGTACGATCCATTCTATTTCTTTCGTACGATCCATTCTAATTCATTCGCCCGATCCATTCTAATTCATTCGCATGATCCATTCTAATTCATTCGTACGATCGATTCTAATTCATTCATACGATCCATTCTAATTCATTCGCACGAATGTATCCATTCTAATTCATTCGTACGATCCATTCTAATTCATTCGTACGATCCATTCTTACTCATTCGTACGATCCATTCTAATTCATTCATACGTTCCAATCTAATTCATTCATACGATCCATTCTAATTTATTCGCACAATCTATTCTAATTCATTCATACGATCCATTCTAATTTATTCGCACGATCCATTCTAATTCATTCATACGATCCATTCTAATTCATTCATATGATCCATTCTAATTCATTCGCACGATCTATTCTTACTCATTCGTACGATCCATTCTAATTCATTCGTACTATCCATTCTAATTCATTCATACGATCCATTCTATTTCATTCGTACGATCCAATCTTACTCATTCGTACGATCCATTCTAATTCATTTGCACGAAGGTATCCATTCTAATTCATTCGCACGATCCATTCTAATTCATTCGTACGATCCATTCTAATTCATTCGTACAATCCATTCTAATTCATTTGCACGATCCATTCGCATTCACTCGCACGAATGTATCCATTCTAATTCATTCGTACGATCCAATCTAATACCTTCGTGCAAATGAATTAGAATGGATCGTGCGAATGAATTAGAATGGATCGTACGAATGAATTAGATTGGATCGTACGAATGAATTAGAATGGATCGTGCGAATGAATTAGAATGAATCGTACGAATGAATTAGAATGGATCGTACGAATGAATTAGAATGGATTGAATTAGAATGAATCGTACGCATGAATTAGAATGGATCCATTCTATTTCATTCGTACGATCCATTCTTACTCATTCGTACGAATGAATTAGAATGGATCGTATGAATGAATTAGAATGGATACATTCGTGCAAAAGAATTAGAATGGATCGTATGAATGAATTAGAATGGATTGTACGAATGAATTAGAATGGATCGTATGAATGAATTAGAATGGATTGAATTAGAATGAATCGTACGAATGAATTAGAATAAATCATACCGTACGAATGAATTAGAATGGATCATACGAAGGAATTAGAATGGATCGTACGAATGAATTAGAATGGATCGTACGAAGGAATTAGAATGGATCGTACGAATGAATTAGAATGGATAGTACGAATGAATTAGAATGGATACCTTCGTGCAAATGAATTAGAATGGATCGTACGAATGAGTAAGAATGGATCATGCGAATGAATTAGAATGGATCCTATGAATGAATTAGAATGGATCGTATGAATGAATTAGAATGGATCGTGCGAATAAATTAGAATGGATCGTATGAATGAATTAGAATAGATTGTGCGAATGAATTAGAATGGATCGTACGAATGAATTAGAATGGATACATTCGTGCGAATGAATTAGAATGGATTGTATAAATGAATTAGAATGGATCGTGCGAATGAATTAGAATGGATCGTACGAATGTATTAGAATAGATTGTGCGAATGAATTAGAATGGATCGTACGAATGAATTAGAATGGATCGTATGAATGAATTAGAATGGATCGTACGAATGAATTAGAATGGATCGTACTAATGAATTAGAATAGATTGTGCGAATGAATTAGAATGGATCGTACGAATGAATTAGAGTTGATACATTCGTGCGAATGAATTAGAATGGATCGTACGAATGAATTAGAATGGATCGTACGAATGAATTAGAATGGATACATTCGTGCAAAAGAATTAGAATGGATTGTATGAATGAATTAGAATGGATCGTGCGAATGAATTAGAATGGATCGTGCGAATGAATTAGAATGGATCGTACGAATGAATTAGAATCGATCGTGCGAATGAATTAGAATATAGATCGTACGAATGAATTAGAATGGATCGTACGAAGTAATTAGAATGGATCGTACGAAGGAATTAGAATGGATAGCACGAATGAATTAGAATGGATACCTTCGTGCAAATGAATTAGAATGGATCGTATGAATGAGTAAGAATGGATCGTACGAATGAAATAGAATGGATCGTATGAATGAATTTGAATGGATCGTGCGAATGAATTAGAATGGATCGTACGAATGAATTAGAATAGATTGTGCGAATGAATTAGAATGGATCGTACGAATGAATTAGAATGGATCGTACGAATGAATTAGAATGGATCGTATGAATGAATTAGAATGGATCGTGCGAATGAATTAGAATGGATTCGCACGAATGTATCCATTCTAATTCATTCGTACGATCCATTCTAATTCATTCGTACAATCCATTCTAATTCATTCGCACGATCCATTCGCATTCACTCAAACGATCCATTTTAATTCATTCATATAATCCATTCTAATTAATTCGCACGAATGTATCCATTCTATTTCATTCGTACGATCCATTCTAATTCATTCGCACGATCCATTCTATTTCATTCATACGATCCATTCTAATTAGAATGGATCGTACGAATGAATTAGAATAGATTGTGCGAATGAATTAGAATAGATCGTGTGAATGAATTAGAATGGATCGTACGAATGAATTAGAATAGATCGTACAAATGAATTAGAATGGATCGTACGAATGAATTAGAATGGATCGTATGAATGAATTAGAATGGATCGTACGAAGGAATTAGAATGGATAGTATGAATGAATTAGAATGGATACCTTCGTGCAAATGAATTAAAATGGATCGTACGAATGAGTAAGAATGGATCGTACGAATGAAATAGAATGGATCGTATGAATGAATTAGAATGGATCGTGCAAATGAATTAGAATGGATCGTACGAATGAATTAGAATAGATTGTGCGAATGAATTAGAATGGATCGTACGAATGAAATAGAATGGATTGTACGAATGAGATAGAATGGATCGTACGAATGAATTAGAATGGATACATTCATGCGAATGAATTAGAATGGATCATACGAATGAATTAGAATGGATTCATTCGTGCGAATGAATTAGAATGGATCGTACGAATGAGTAAGAATGGATCGTACGAATGAATTAGAATGGATTGAATTAGAATGAATCGTACGAATGAATTAGAATGGATCGTACGAATGAATTAGAATGGATCGTACGAATGAATTAGAATGGATTGAATTAGAATGAATCGTACGAATGAATTAGAATGAATCATACCGTACGAATGAATTAGAATGGATCATACGAAGGAATTAGAATGGATCGTACGAATGAATAAGAATGGATCGTATGAATGAATTAGAATGGATCGTGCTAATGAATTAGAATGGATCGTGCGAATGAATTAGAATGGATCGTGCGAATGAATTAGAATAGATCGTACGAATGAATGAGAATGGATCGTATGAATGAATTAGAATGGATTGTATGAATTAGAATGGATACCTTCGTGCAAATGAAATAGAATGGATCGTACGAATAAATTAGAGTAGATTGTGCGAATGGATTAGAATGGATCATACGATTGAGTAAGAATGGATTGTACGAATGAAATAGAATAGATCGTACGAATGAATTAGAATGGATCGTACGAATGAATTAGAATGGATCGTTCGAATGAATTAGAATAGATTGTGAGAATGAATTAGAATGGATCGTACGAATGAATTAGAATGGATCGTACGAATGAATTAGAATGGATCGTATGAATGAATTAGAATGGATCGTGCGAATGAATTAGAATGGATCGTGCGAATGAAATAGAATGGATTCGCACAAATGTATCCATTCTAATTCATTCATACGATGCATTCTAATTCATTCGTACAATCCATTCTAATTCATTCGCACGATCCATTCGTATTCACTCAAACGATCTATTCTAATTCATTCATACAATCCATTCTTATTCTTTTGCACGAATGTATCCATTCTAATTCATTCGTACGATCCATTCTAATTCATTCGTATGATCTATTCTAATTCATTCGCATGATCCATTCTAATTCCTTCGTACGATCCATTTTAATTCATTCGCACGATCCATTCTAATTCATTCATACGATCCATTCTAATTCTTTCGTACGATCCATTCTAATTTCTTCGTATGATCTATTCTAATTCCTTCGTACGATCCATTCTAATTCATTCATACGATCTATTCTAATTCTTTCGCACGAATGTATCCATTCTAATTCATTCGTACGATCCATTCTAATTCCTTCGTACGATCCATATTCTAATTCATTCGTACGATCCATTCTAATTTATTCGTACAATCCATTCTAATTCATTCGCACGAATGTATCCATTCTAATTCATTCGTACGATCCATTCTACGAATTAGAATGGATCGTATGAATTAATTAGAATGGATCGTGCGAATAAATTAGAATGGATCATATGAATGAATTAGAATAGATTGTGCGAATGAATTACAATGGATCGTACGAATGAATTAGAATGGATACATTCGTGCGAATGAATTAGAATGGATCATACGAATGAATTAGAATGGATCATATGAATGAATTAGAATGGATCGTACGAATGAATTAGAATGGATACATTCATGCGAATGAATTAGAATGGATCATACGAATGAATTAGAATGGATCGTATGAATGAGTAAGAATGGATCGTACGAATGAAATATAATGGATCGTATGAATGAATTAGAATGGATCGTGCGAATGAATTAGAATGGATCGTACGAATGAATTAGAATGGATCGTATGAATGAATTAGAATGGATCGTACGAATGAATTAGACTAGATTGTGCGAATGAATTATAATGGATCGTACGAATGAATTAGAATGGATCGTACGAATGAATTAGAATGGATTGAATTAGAATGAATCGTACGAATGAATTAGAATGAATCATAGTACGAATGAATTAGAATAGATTGTGCGAATGAATTAGAATGGATCGTACGAATGAATTAGAATGGATTGTACGAATGAAATAGAATAGATCGTATTAATGAATTAGAATGGATCATGCGAATGAATTAGAATGGATCGTACGAATGAGTAAGAATGGATCGTGCGAATGAATTAGAATGGATCATATGAATGAATTAGAATGGGTCGTATGAATGAATTAGAATGGATCGTGCGAATAAATTAGAATGGATTGTATGAATGAATTAGAATAGATTGTGCGAATGAATTAGAATGGACCGTACGAATGAATTAGAATGGATACATTCGTGAGAATGAATTAGAATGTCGTACGAATGAAATAGAATGGATTGTACGAATGAATTAGAATGGATACATTCGTGCGAATGAATTAGGATGGATCGTATGAATGAATTAGAATAGATTGTGCGAATGAATTAGAATGGATCGTACGAATGAATTAGAATGGATACATTCATGTGAATGAATTAGAATGGATCGTATGAATAAATTAGAATGGATCGTATGAGTGAATTAGAATGGATACGAAGGAATTAGAATGGATCGTGCGAATGAATTAGAATGGATCGTACGAATGAGTAAGAATGGATCGTGCGAATGAATTAGAATGGATTGTACGAATGAATTAGAGTGGATACATTCGTGCAAATGAATTAGAATGGATTGTATGAATGAATTAGAATCGATCGTATGAATGGATTAGAATGGATCATGCGAATGAATTAGAATGGATCGTACGAATGAATTAGAATGGATCGTACGAATGAAATAGAATGGATTGTACGAATGAATTAGAATGGATCGTACGAATGAATTAGAATGGATCGTACGAATGAATTAGAATGGATCGTATGAATGAATTAGAATAGATCGAACGAATGAATTAGAATGGATACATTCTTGCAAAAGAGTTAGAATGGATTGTATGAATGAATTAGAATGGATCGTATGAATTAATTAGAATCGATCGTACGAATGAATTAGAATGGATCATGCGAATGAATTAGAATGGATCGTGCAAATGAATTAGAATGGATCGTACGAATGAAATAGAATGGATTGTACGAATGAGATAGAATGGATCGTACGAATGAATTAGAATGGATACATTCATGCGAATGAATTAGAATGGATCATACGAATGAATTAGAATGGATTCATTCGTGCGAATGAATTAGAATGGATTGTACGAATGAGTAAGAATGGATCGTACGAATGAATTAGAATGGATTGAATTAGAATGAATCGTACGAATGAATTAGAATGAATCGTACGAATGAATTAGAATGGATCGTACGAATGAATTAGAATGGATTGAATTAGAATGAATCGTACGAATGAATTAGAATGAATCATACCGTACGAATTAATTAGAATGGATCATACGAAGGAATTAGAATGGATCGTACGAATGAATTAGAATGGATCGTACGAATGAAATAGAATGGATCGTACGAATGAATTGGAATGGATTCATTCATGCGAATGAATTAGAATGGATCGTATGAATGGATTAGAGTGGCTACATTCGTACAAATGAATTAGAATGGATCGTGCGAATGAATTAGAATGGATCGTGCGAATGAATTAGAATGGATCGTACGAATGAATTAGAATGGATCGTATGAATGAATTAGATTGGATCGTATTAATGAATTAGAATGGATCGTGCGAATGAATTAGAATGGATCGTACGAATGAATTAGAATGGATCGTACGAATGACTTAGAATGGATCGTTCGAATGAATTAGAATAGATTGTGCGAATGAATTAGAATGGATCGTACGAATGAATTAGAAAGGATACATTCCTGCGAATGAATTAGAATGGATCGTATGAGTGTGAATGAATTAGAATGCATCGTGCGAATGAATTAGAATGGATCGTATTAATGAATTAGAATGGATCGTGCGAATGAATTAGAATGGATCGTACGAATGAGTAAGAATGGATTGTGCGAATGAATTAGAATGGATTGTACGAATGAATTAGAATGGATCGTACGAATGAATTAGAATGGATACATTCGTGCGAATCCATTCTATTTCATTCGTACGATCCATTCTAATTCATTCGCACGATCCATTCTAATTCATTCGTACGATCCATTCTAATTCATTCGTACGATCCATTCTAATTCATTCGTACGATCCATTCTAATTCATTCGCAAAATCTATTCTAATTCATTCGTACGATCCATTCTAATTCATTCGCACGATCCATTCTAATAAATTCATACGATCCATTCTATTTCATTCGTACGATCCATTCTTACTCATTCGTACGATCCATTCTAATTCATTTGCACGAAGGTATCCATTCTAATTCATTCGTACTATCCATTCTAATTCCTTCGTACGATCCATTGTAATTCCTTCGTACGATCCATTCTAATTCATTCGCACGATCCATTCTAATTCATTCATACGATCCATTCTATTTCATTCGTACGATCCATTCTTACTCATTCGTACGATCCATTCTAATTCATTTGCACGAAGGTATCCATTCTAATTCATTCGTACTATCCATTCTAATTCCTTCGTACGATCCATTCTAATTCCTTCGTACGATCCATTCTAATTCATTCGTACGATCCATTCTAATTCATTCGTACGATCCATTCTAATTCCTTCGTATGATCCATTCTAATTCATTCGTACGGTATGATTCATTCTAATTCATTCGTACGATTCATTCTAATTCAATCCATTCTAATTCATTCGTACGATCCATTCTAATTCATTCGTACGATCCATTCTAATTCATTCGTACGATTCATTCTAATTCAATCCATTCTAATTCATTCGTACGATCCATTCTTACTCATTCGTACGATCCATTCTAATTCATTCGCACGAATGAATCCATTCTAATTGATTCGTATGATCCATTCTAATTCATTCGCATGAATGTATCCATTCTAATTCATTCGTACGATCTATTCTATCTCATTCGTACAATCCATTCTATTTCATTCGTACGATCCATTCTAATTCATTCGCACGACCCATTCTAATTCATTCGTACGATCCATTCTAATTCATTCGCACGATCCATTCTAATTCATTAATACGATCCATTCTAATTCATTCGCATGATCCATTCTAATTCATTCACACTCATACGATCCATTCTAATTCATTCGCACGAATGTATCCTTTCTAATTCATTCGTACGATCCATTCTAATTCATTCGCACAATCTATTCTAATTCATTCGAACGATCCATTCTAATTCATTCGTACGATCCATTCTAATTCATTCGTACGATCCATTCTAATTCATTCGCACGATTTATTCTAATTCATTCGCCTGATCCATTCTAATTCATTAGCACGATCCATTCTAATTCATTCGTACGATCCATTCTAATTCATTTATACAATCCAATCTAATTCATTCATACCATCCATTCTAATTCTTTCGCACGAATGTATCCATTCTAATTCATTCGTACGATCCATTATAATTCATTAGCACGAAAAAACACGATCCACTCACATACGAATAAATTAGAATGAATTAGAATGGATTTTGTGAATGAATTAGAATGGATCGTATGAATGAATTAGAATGGATCGTGCGAATGAATTAGAATGGATCGTGCGAATGAATTAGAATATGGATCGTACGAAGGAATTAGAATGGATCGTATGAATGAATTCGAATATATCCTTTCGAAATCATTCGTACGATCCATTCTAATTCCTTCGTACGATCCATTCTAATTCATTCGTACGATCCATTCTAATTCATTCGCACGATCCATTCTAATTCATTCGTACGATTCATTCTAATTCAATCCATTCTAATTCATTTGTACGAATGTATCCACTCTAATTCATTCATACGATCCATTCTATTTCATTCGTACGATTCATTCTAATTCATTCGCACGATCCATTCTAATTCATTCATATGATCCATTCTAATTCATTCGTACGATCCATTCTAATTCATTCGTACGAATGAATTAGAATGGATTGAATTAGAATGAATCGTACGAATGAATTAGAATGGATCGTACGAATGAATTAGAATGGATCGTACGAATGAATTAGAATGGATTGGATTAGAATGAATCGTACGAATGAATTAGAATGAATCATACCGTACAAATGAATTAGAATGGATCATACGAAGGAATTAGAATGGATCGTACGAATGAATTAGAATGGATCGTACGAAGGAATTAGAATGGATCGTACGAAGGAATTAGAATGGATAGTACGAATGAATTAGAATGGATACCTTCGTGCAAATGAATTAGAATGGATCGTACGAATGAGTAAGAATGGATCGTACGAATGAAATAGAATGGATCGTATGAATGAATTAGAATGGATCGTGCGAATGAATTAGAATGGATCGTACGAATGAATTAGAATAGATTGTGCGAATGAATTAGAATGGATCGCACGAATGAATTAGACTGGATCGTACAAATGAATTAGAATGGATCGTATGAATGAATTAGAATGGATCGTGCGAATGAATTAGAATGGATCGTACGAATGAAATAGAATGGATTCGCACGAATGTATCCATTCTAATTCATTCGTACGATCCATTCTAATTCATTCGTACAATCCATTCTAATTCATTCGCACGATCCATTCGCATTCACTCAAACGATCCATTCTAATTCATTCATATGATCTATTCTAATTCATTCGCACGAATGTATCCATTCTAATTCATTCGTACGATCCATTCTAATTCATTTGTACGAATGTATCCACTCTAATTCATTCATACGATCCATTCTAATTCATTCGCACGAATGTATCCATTCCAATTCATTCGTACGATCCATTCTAATTCATTCGCACAATCTATTCTAATTCATTCGTACGATCAATTCTAATTCATTAGCATGATCCATTCTAATTCATTCGTACGATCTATTCTATTTTATTCGTACAATCCATTCTTACTCAATCGTATGATCCATTCTAATCCATTCGCACAATCTATTCTAATTCATTCGTACGATCCATTCTATTTCATTCGTACGATCCATTCTAATTCATACGATCCATTCTATTTCATTCATACGATCCATTTTAATTCATTCGCACGATCCATTTTAATTCATTCATAGGATCCATTCTAATTCATTCGTACGATCCATTCTAATTTCTTCGTATGATCTATTCTAATTCCTTCGTACGATCCATTCTAATTCCTTCGTACGATCCATACAAATTCATTCGCACGAATCTATCCATTCTAATTCATTCGTACGATCCATTCTAATTCATTCGCACGATCCATTCTAATTCATTAATACGATCCAATCTAATTCATTCATACGATCTATTCTAATTCATTCGCACGAATATATCCTTTCTATTTCATTCGTACGATCCATTCTAATTCATTCGCACAATCTATTCTAATTCATTAGTACGATCCATTCTAATTAGAATAGATTGTATGAATTAGAATGGATCGTATGAATGAATTAGAATAGATCTTACGAATGAATTAGAATGGATCGTATGAATGAATTAGATTGTGCGAATGAATTAGAATGGATACATTCGTGCGAATGAATTAGATTGGATCGTATGCATGAATTAGAATGGATCGTGCGAATGAATTAGAATAGATTGTGCGAATGAATTAGAATGGATTGTACGAATGAATTAGAATGGATCGTACGAATGAATTAGAATGGATCGTACGAATGAATTAGAAAGGATACATTCGTGCGAAAGAATTAGAATAGATCGTGTGAATGAATTAGAATGGATCGTATGAATGAAATAGAATGGATCGTACGAATGAATTACAATGGATCGTGCGAATGAATTAGAATGGATCGTACGAATGAATTAGAATGGATCGTTCGAAGGAATTAGAATGGATCGTACGAATGAATTAGAATTAGAATGAATCGTACGAATGAATTAGAATGGATCGTACGAATGAATTAGAATGGATCATACGAATGAATTAGAATGGATTGAATTAGAATGAATCGTACGAATGAATTAGAATGAATCATACCGTACGAATGAATTAGAATGGATCATACGAAGGAATTAGAATGGATCGTACGAATGAATTAGAATGGATCGTACGAATGAATTAGAATGGATCGTATGAATGAATTAGAATGGATCGTGCGAATGAATTAGAATGGATCGTATGAATGAAATAGAATGGATTCGCACGAATGTATCCATTCTAATTCATTCGTACGATCCATTCTAATTCATTCGTACAATCCATTCTAATTCATTCGCACGATCCATACGCATTCACTCAAACGACCCATTCTAATTCATAAGTACGATCCATTCTAATTCATTCAAACGATCCATTCTAATTCATTCGTACGATCCATTCTAATTCATTCGCACGAATGTATCCATTCTAATTCATTCGTACGATCCATTCTAATTCATTTGTACGAATATATCCATTCTAATTCATTCGTACGATCCATTCTAATTCATTTGTACGAATGTATCCTTTCTAATTCATTCGTACGATCCATTCTAATTCATTCGCACAATCTATTCTAATTCATTAGTACGATCCATTCTAATTCATTCGTACGATCCATTCTAATTCATTCATACAATCCATTCTAATTGATTCGTACGATCCATTCTAATTCATTCGTACGATCCATTCTAATTCATTCGAACAATCTATTCTAAACAATTCATACGATCCATTCTAATTCATTCATACGATCCATTCTATTTCATTTGTACGAATGAATTAGAATGAATCATACCGTACGAATGAATTAGAATGGATCATACGAAGGAATTAAAATGGATCGTACGAATGAATTAGAATGGATCGTACGAATGAATTAGAATGCTTCGTACGAAGGAATTAGAATGGATCGTACGAAGGAATTAGAATGGATACCTTCGTGCAAATGAATTAGGATGGATCGAACGAATGAGTAAGAATGGATCGTACGAATGAAATAGATTGGATCGTATGAATGAATTAGAATGGATCGTGTGAATGAATTAGAATGGATCGTACGAATGAATTAGAATGGATACATTCGTGCGAATGAATTAGAATGGATCGTATGAATGAATTAGAATCGATCGTACGAATGAATTAGAATGGATCCTGCGAATGAATTAGAATGGATCGTGCGAATGAATTAGAATAAATTGTGCGAATGGATTAGAATGGATCATACGATTGAGTAAGAAAGGATTGTACGAATGAAATAGAATAGATCGTACGAATGAATTAGAATGGATCGTATGAATGAATTAGAATGGATCGTTCAAATGAATTAGAATAGATTGTGCGAATGAATTAGAATGGATCGTACGAATGAATTAGAATGGATCGTGCGAATAAATTAGAATGGATCGTATGAATGAATTAGAATGGATCGTGCGAATGAATTAGAATATGGATCGTACGAAGGAATTAGAATGGATCGTACGAATGAATTCGAATGTATCCTTTCTAATTCATTCGTACGATCCATTCTAATTCATTTGTACGATCCATTCTAATTGATACGTACGATCCATTCTAATTGATACGTACGAATGAGTGAATACGAATGTATCCATTCTAATTGATACGTACGATCCATTCTATTTCATTTGTGTGATCCATTCTTACTCATTCGACGATCCAATCTAATTCATTCATACGATCCATTCTACGATCCATTCTAATTCATTCGCATGATCCATTCTAATTCATTCGTATGATCCATTCTAATTCATTCGTTCGATTCATTCTAATTCAATCCATTCTAATTCATTCGTACGATCCATTCTTACTCATTCGTACGATCCATTCTAATTCATTCATACGATCCAATCTAATTCATTCATACGATCCATTAAAATTCATTAATACGATCCACGTACGAATGAATTAGAATGGATTGAATTAGAATGAATCGTACGAATGAATTAGAATGGATCGTACGAATGAATTTGAATGGATCGTACGAATGAATTAGAATGGATTGAATTAGAATGAATCGTACGAATGAATTAGAATGAATCATGCCGTACGAATGAATTAGAATGGATCATACGAAGGAATTAGAATGGATAATGGGAATGAATTAGAATGAATCGTACGAATGAATTAGAATGGATCGTATGAATGAATTAGAATGGATCGTACGAATGAATTAGAATAGATTGTGCGAATGAATTAGAATGGATCGTACGAATGAATTAGAATGGATCGTACGAATGAATTAGAATGAATCGTACGAATGAATTAAAATGGATCGTGCGAATGAATTAGAATGGATCGTACGAATGAATTAGAATCGATTGTGCGAATGAATTAGAATGGATCGTACGAATGAATTAGAATGGATCGTACGAATGAATTAGAATGGATCGTACGAATAAATAAGAATGGATCGTGCGAATGAATTAGAATAGATTGTGCGAATAAATTAGAATGGATTGTGCGAATGAATTAGAATGGATACATTCGTGCGAATGAATTAGAAAGGATCGTATGAGTGTGAATGAATTAGAATGGATCGTGCGAATGAATTAGAATGGATCGTATTAATGAATTAGAATGGATCATGCGAATGAATTAGAATGGATCGTACGAATGAGTAAGAATGGATCGTGCGAATGAATTAGAATGGATCATATGAATGAATTAGAATGGATCGTATGAATGAATTAGAATGGATCGTGCGAATAAATTAGAATGGATCGTATGAATGAATTAGAATAGATTGTGCGAATGAATTAGAATGGATCGTACGAATGAATTAGAATAGATACATTCGTGCGAATGAATTAGAATGGATCGTATGAATGAATTAGAATCGATCGTACGAATGAATTAGAATGGATCATGCGAATGAATTAGAATGGATCATACGAATGAATTAGAATGGATTCATTCGTGCGAATGAATTAGAATGGATCGTACGAATGAGTAAGAATGGATCGTACGAATGAATTAGAATGGATTGAAATAGAATGAATCGTACGAAAGAATTAGAATGGATCGTATGAATTAGAATGGATACATTCGTGCGAATCCATTCTATTTCATTCGTACGATCCATTCTAATTCATTCGCACGATCCATTCTAATTCATTCATACGATCCATTCTAATTCATTCGTACGATCCATTCTTACTCATTCGTACGATCCATTCTAATTCATTTGCACGAAGGTATCCATTCTAATTCATTCGTACTATCCATTCTAATTCCTTCGTACGATCCATTCTAATTCTTTCGTACGATCCATTCTAATTCATTCGTACGATTCATTCTAATTTAATCCATTCTAATTCATTCGTACGATCCATTCTTACTCATTCGTACGATCCATTCTAATTCATTCGCACGAATGAATCCATTCTAATTCATTCGTATGATCTATTCTAATTCATTAGCATGAATGTATCCATTCTAATTCATTCGTACGATCCATTCTATCTCATTCGTACAATCCATTCTATTTCATTCGCACAATCTATTCTAATTCATTCATACGATCTATTCTAATTTATTCGCCCGATCCATTCTAATTCATTCATACGATCCATTCTAATTCATTCATACGATCCATTCTAATTCATTCGTACGATCCATTCTAATTCATTCGTACGATCGATTCTAATTCATTCATACGATCCATTCTAATTTATTCGTACGATCCATTCTAATTCATTCGTACGATCCATTCTAATTTATTCGCACAATCTATTCTAATTCATTCGTATGATCCATTCCAATTCATTCGCACAATCTATTCTAATTCATTCGTACGATCCATTCTAATTCATTCGCACGATCCATTCTAATTCATTCATACGATCCATTCTATTTCATTCGTACGATCCATTCTTATTTATTCGTACGATCCATTCTAATTCATTTGCACGAAGGTATCCATTCTAATTTATTCGTACTATCCATTCTAATTCCTTCGTACGATCCATTCTAATTCATTCGTACGATCCATTCTAATTCATTCGTACGATCCATTCTAATTCATTCGTACGATCCATTCTAATTCATTCTCACGATTCATTCTAATTCAATCCATTCTAATTCATTCGTACAATCCATTCTTACTCATTCGTATGATCCATTCTAATTCCTTCGTATGATCCATTCTAATTCATTCGTACGATTCATTCTAATTCAATCCATTCTAATTCATTCGTACGATCCATTCTTACTCATTCGTACGATCCATTCTAATTCATTCGCACGAATGAATCCATTCTAATTCATTCGTATGATCCATTCTAATTCATTCGCATGAATGTATCCATTCTAATTCATTCGTACGATCCATTCCATCTCATTCGTACAATCCATTCTATTTCATTCGCACAATCTATTCTAATTCATTCATACGATCCATTCTAATTTATTCGCACGATCCATTCTAATTCATTCATACGATCCATTCTAATTCATTCATACGATCCATTCTAATTCATTCGTACGATCCATTCTAATTTATTCATACGATCCATTCTAATTCCTTCGTACGATCCATTCTAATTCATTCGTACGATCCATTCTAATTCATTCGCACATTCTATTCTAATTCATTCGTACGATCCATTCTAATTCATTCGCACAATCTATTCTAATTCATTCGTACGATCCATTCTAATTCATTCGCACGATCCATTCTAATTCATTCATACGATCCATTCTATTTCATTCGTACGATCCATTCTTACTCATTCGTACGATCCATTCTAATTCATTTGCACGAAGGTATCCATTCTAATTCATTCGTACTATCCATTCTAATTCCTTCGTACGATCCATTCTAATTCCTTCGTATGATCCATTCTAATTCATTCGTACGATCCATTCTAATTCATTCGTACGATCCATTCTAATTCATTCGCACGATCCATTCTAATTCATTCGCACGATCCATTCTAATTCATTCGTACGATCCATTCTAATTCATTTATACGATCCAATCTAATTCATTCATACGATCCATTCTAATTCTTTCGCACGAATGTATCCATTCTAATTCATTCTAATTCAATCCATTCTAATTCATTCGTACGATCCATTCTAATTAATTCGTAAATCCATTCTAATTCATTCGCACGATCCATTCGCATTCACTCAAACGATCCATTCTAATTCATTCATATGATCCATTCTAATTCATTCGCACGAATGTATCCATTCTAATTCATTCGTACGATCCATTCTAATTCATTTGTACAAATGTATCCACTCTAATTCATTCATACGATCCATTCTAATTCATTCGCACGAATGTATCCATTCCAATTCATTCGTACGATCTATTCTAATTCATTCGCACAATCTATTCTAATTCATTCGTACGATCAATTCTAATTCATTAGCATGATCCATTCTAATTCATTCGTACTATCCATTCTAATTCCTTCGTACGATCCATTCTAATTCCTTCGTATCCATTCTAATTCACTCATACGATCTATTCTAATTCATTCATACGATCCATTCTAATTCATTCGCATGAATGTATCCATTCTAATTCATTCGTACGATCCATTCTAATTCATTCGCACAATCTATTCTAATTCATTCGTGCGAATGAATCCATTCTAATTCATTCGTATGATCCATTCTAATTCATTCGCATGAATGTATCCATTCTAATTCATTCGTACGATCCATTCTATCTCATTCATACAATCCATTCTATTTCATTCATACGATCCATTCTAATTCATTCGCACGATCCATTCTAATTCATTCGCATTATCCATTCTAATTCATTCGTACGATCGATTCTAATTCATTCATACGATCCATTCTAATTCATTCGCACGAATGTATCCATTCTAATTCATTCGTACGATCCATTCTAATTCATTCGTACGATCCATTCTAATTCATTCGTACGATCCATTCTAATTCATTCATACGATCCATTCTATTTCATTCGTACGATCCATTCTTACTCATTCGTACGATCCATCCTAATTCATTTGCACGAAGGTATCCATTCTAATTCATTCATACTATCCATTCTAATTCCTTCGTACGATCCATTCTAATTCATTCGTACGATCCATTCTAATTCATTCGTACGATCCATTCTAATTCCTTCGTATGATCCATTCTAATTCATTCGTACGGTATGATTCATTCTAATTCATTCGTACGATTCATTCTAATTCAATCCATTCTAATTCATTCGTACGATCCATTCTAATTCATTCGTACGATCCATTCTAATTCATTCGTACGATTCATTCTAATTCAATCCATTCTAATTCATTCGTACGATCCATTCTAATTCATTCGTACGATCCATTCTAATTCATTCGTACGATTCATTCTAATTCAATCCATTCTAATTCATTCGTACGATCCATTCTTACTCATTCGTACGATCCATTCTAATTCATTCGCACGAATGAATCCATTCTAATTCATTCGTATGATCCATTCTAATTCATTCGCATGAATGTATCCATTCTAATTCATTCGTACGATCCATTCTATCTCATTCGTACAATCCATTCCATTTCACTCGTATGAATTAGAATGAATTAGAATGAATTAGAATGGATACATTCGTGCGAAAGAATTAGAATGGATCGTATGAATGAATTAGATTGGATCGTATAAATGAATTAGAATGGATCGTACGAATGAATTAGAATGGATCGTGCGAATGAATTAGAATAGATCGTGCGAATGAATTAGAATGGATCGTACGAATGAATTAGAATGGATCGTACGAATGAATTAGAATGGATCGTACGAAGGAATTAGAATGGATCATACGAAGGAATTAGAATGGATAGTACGAATGAATTAGAATGGATACCTTCGTGCAAATGAATTAGAATGGACCGTACGAATGAGTAAGAATGGATCGTACGAATGAAATAGAATGGATCGTATGAATGAATTAGAATGGATCGTACGAATGAATTAGAATGGATCGTACGAATGAATTAGAATAGATTGTGCGAATGAATTAGAATGGATCGTACAAATGAATTAGAATAGATTGTGCGAATGAATTAGAATGGATCGTATGAATGAATTAGAATGGATCGTACAAATGAATTAGAATGGATCGTATGAATGAATTAGAATGGATCGTACGAATGAATTAGAATGGATCGTATGAATGAATTAGAATGGATCGTATGAATGAATTAGAATGGATCGTGCGAATAAATTAGAATGGATCGTATGAATGAATTAGAATAGATTGTGCGAATGAAATAGAATGGATTGTACGAATGAGATAGAATGGATCGTACGAATGAATTAGAATGGATACATTCATGCTAATGAATTAGAATGGATCATACGAATGAATTAGAATGGATTCATTCATGCGAATGAATTAGAATGGATCGTACGAATGAGTAAGAATGGATCGTACGAATGAATTAGAATGGATTGAATTAGAATGAATCGTACGAATGAATTAGAATGGATCGTACGAAGGAATTAGAATGGATCGTACGAAGGAATTAGAATGGATAGTACGAATGAATTAGAATGGATACCTTCGTGCAAATGAATTAGAATGGATTGTACGAATGAGTAAGAATGGATCGTACGAATGAAATAGAATAGATCGTATGAATGAATTAGAATGGATCATGCGAATGAATTAGAATGGATCGTACGAATGAATTAGAATAGATTGTGCGAATGAATTAGAATGGATCGTACGAATGAATTAGAATGGATCGTACGAATGAATTAGAAAGGATCGTATGAATGAATTAGAATGGATCGTGCGAATGAATTAGAATGGATCGTATGAATGAATTAGAATGGATCGTGCGAATGAATTAGAATGGATTGTACGAAAGAAATAGAATGGATTCGCACGAATATATCCATTCTAATTCATACGATCCATTCTAATTCATTCGTACGATTCATTCTAATTCAATCCATTCTAATTCATTCGTACGATCCATTCTTACTCATTCGTACGATCCATTCTAATTCATTCGCACGAATGAATCCATTCTAATTCATTCGTATGATCCATTCTAATTCATTCGTATGAATGTATCCATTCTAATTCATTCGTACGATCCATTCTATCTCATTCGTACAATCCATTCTATTTCATTCGTACGACCCATTCTAATTCATTCGCACGATCCATTCTAATTCATTCGCATGATCCATTCTAATTCATTCGTACGATCGATTCTAATTCATTCATACGATCCATTCTAATTCATTCGCACGAATGTATCAATTCTAATTCATTCGTACGATCCATTCTAATTCATTCGCACAATCTATTCTAATTCATTCATACGATCCAATCTAATTTATTCGCACGATCTATTCTAATTCATTCATACGATCCATTCTAATTCATTCATATGATCCATTCTAATTCATTCGCACGATCCATTCTTACTCATTCGTACGATCCATTCTAATTCATTCGCACGATCCATTCTAATTCATTAATACGATCCATTCTAATAAATTCGCACGATCCATTCTAATTCATTCACACTCATACGATCCATTCTAATTCATTCGCACGAATGTATCCTTTCTAATTCATTCGTACGATCCATTCTAATTCATTCGCACAATCTATTCTAATTCATTCGAACGATCCATTCTAATTCATTCGTACGATCCATTCTAATTCATTCGTACGATCCATTCTAATTCATTCGCACGATCCATTCTAATTCATTCATACGATCCATTCTAATTCATTCGTACGATCCATTCTAATTCATTCGCACGATCTATTCTAATTCATTCGTACGATCCATTCTAATTCATTCGCACGATCCATTCTAATTCATTCATACGATCCATTCTATTTCATTCGTATGATCCATTCTTACCCATTCGTACGATCTATTCTAATTCATTCGTAGGATCCATTCTAATTCATTACTACGATCCATTCTAATTCATTCATACGATCCATTCTAATTCATTCGTACGATTCATTCTAATTCATTCGCAATATCCATTCTAATTCCTTCGTATGATCCATTCTAATTCATTCGTACGGTATGATTCATTCTAATTCATTCGTACGATTCATTCTAATTCAATCCATTCTAATTCATTCGTACGATCCATTCTAATTCATTCATACGATCCATTCTATTTCATTCGTACGATTCATTCTAATTCAATCCATTCTAATTCATTCGTACGTGGATCGTATTAATGAATTTGAATGGATCGTATGAATGAATTAGATTGGATCGTATGAATGAATTAGAATGGATCGTACGAATGAGTAAGAATGGATCGTATGAATGAATTAGAATGGATCGTATGAATGAATTAGAATGGATCGTGCGAATGAATTAGAATGGATCGTACGAATGAAATAGAATGGATTCGCACGAATGTATCCATTCTAATTCATTCGTACGATCCATTCTAATTCATTCGTACGATCCATTCTATTTCATTCGTACGATCCATTCTAATTCATTCATACGATCCATTCTAATTCATTCGTACGGTATGATTCATTCTAATTCATTCGTACGATTCATTCTAATTCAATCCATTCTAATTCATTCGTACGATCCATTCTTACTCATTCATACGATCCATTCTAATTCATTCGCACGAATGAATCCAATCTAATTCATTCGTATGATCCATTCTAATTCATTCGCATGAATGTATCCATTCTAATTCATTTGTACGATCCATTCTATCTCATTCGTACAATCCATTCTAAATGAATTAGAATGGATAGATTCATGCGAATGAATTTGAATGGATCGTACGAAGGAATTAGAATGGATCGTACGAAGGAATTAGAAAAGATCATACGAAGAAATTAGAATGGATCGTACGAATGAATTAGAATGGATCGTATGAATGAATTAGAATGGATCGTGCGAATGAATTAAAATGGATCGTATGAATGAAATAGAATGGATCGTATGAATGAATTAGATTGGATCGTATGCATGAATTAGAATGGATCGTGCGAATGAATTAGAATGGATCGTACGAATGAATTAGAATGGATCCTACGAATGAAATAGAATTGATTGTACGAATGAATTAGAATGGATACATTCGTGCGAATGAATTAGGATGGATCGTATTCTAATTCATTCGTACGATCCATTCTAATTCATTCATATAATCCATTCTAATTCATTCGTACGATCCATTCTAATTCCTTCGTACGAATGTATCTACTCTAATTCATTCATACGATCCTTTCTAATTCATTCGCACGATCCATTCTAATTCATACGTACGATCCATTCTAATTCATTCATATGATCCATTCTAATTCATTCGTACGATCCATTCTAATTCATTCGCACGATCTATTCTAATTCATTCGTACAATCCATTCTATTTCATTCGTACGATCCATTCTAATTCATTCGCAAGATCCATTCTAATTCATTCATACGATCCAATCTAATCATTCATACGATCCATTCAAATTCATTAATACGATCCAATCTAATTCATTCATACGATCCATTCTAATTCCTTCGTACGATCCATTCTAATTCATATGATGCGAATGAATTAGAATGGATTGTGCGAATGAATTAGAATGGCTCGTACGAATGAAATAGAATGGATTGTACGAATGAGATAGAATGGATCGTACGAATGAATTAGAATGGATACATTCATGCGAATGAATTAGAATGGATCATACGAATGAATTAGAATGGATTCATTCGTGCGAATGAATTAGAATGGATCGTACGAATGAGTAAGAATGGATCGTACGAATGAATTAGAATGGATTGAATTAGAATGAATCGTACGAATGAATTAGAATGGATCGTACGAATGAATTAGAATGGATCGTACGAATGAATTAGAATGGATTGAATTAGAATGAATCGTACGAATGAATTAGAATGAATCATACAGTACAAATGAATTAGAATGGATCATACGAAGGAATTAGAATGGATCGTACGAATGAATTAGAATGGATCGTACGAATGAATTAGAATGGATCGTACGAAAGAATTAGAATGGATCGTAGGAATGAATTAGAATGGATCGTATGAATAAATTAGAATGGATCGTACGAATGAATTAGAATGGATCATACGAATGAATTAGAATGGATCGTAGTAATGAATTAGAATGGATCCTACGAATGAATTAGAATAGATTGTGCGAATGAATTAGAATGGATCTGGATCGTGTAGCCATTCTAATTCATTCGTACGACCCATTCTAATTCATTCGTACGATCCATTCTAATTCATTCGCACGATCCATTCTAATTCATTCACACGATCCATTCTAATTCATTCATACGATCCATTATAATTCATTCATATGATCCACTCTAATTCATTCATACGATCCATTCTAATTCATTCGTACGATCCATTCTAATTCATTCGTACGATCCATTCTAATTCATTCGGATCGTGCAAATGAATTAGAATGGATCTTACGAATGAATTAGAATAGAACGTATAGATTGTGCGAATGAATTAGAATGGATCTTACGAATGAATTAGAATGGAACGTATAGATTGTGCGAATGAATTAGAATGGATCGTACGAATGAGTAAGAATGGATCGTACGAATGAAATAGAATGGATCGTATGAATGAATTAGAATGGATACGTGCGAATGAATTAGAATTGATCGTACGAATGAATTAGAATAGATTGTGCGAATGAATTAGAATGGATCGTACGAATGAATTGGAATGGATACATTCGTGCGAATGAATTAGAATGGATCGTACGACTGAAATAGAATGGATCGTGCGAATGAATTAGAATGGATCGTACGAATGAATTAGAATAGATCGTACGAATGACTTAGAATGGATCATTCGAATGAATTAGAATAGATTGTGCGAATGAATTAGAATGGATCGTGCGAATGAATTAGAAAGGATACATTCGTGCGAATGAATTAGAATGGATCGTATGAGTGTGAATGAATTAGATTGGATTGTGCGAATGAATTAGAATGGATCGTACGAATGAATTAGAATGGATCGTACGAATGAATTAGAATGGATACATTCGTGCAATAAGAATTAGAATGGATTGTATGAATGAATTAGAATGGATCGTGCGAATGAATTAGAATGGATCGTGCGAATGAATTAGAATGGATCGTACGAATGAATTAGAATGGATCGTACGAATGAATTAGAATGGATCGTGCAAATGAATTAGAAAGGATACATTCGAATTCATTCGTATGATCCATTCTAATTCATTCGTACGATCTATATTCTAATTCATTCGCACGATCCATTCTAATTCATTCATACGATCCATTCTAATTTATTCGCACGATCCATTTTAATTCATTCGTACGATCCATTCTAATTCATTCGCACAATCTATTCTAATTCATTCGAACGATCCATTCTAATTCATTCATACGATCCATTCTAATTCATTCGTACAATCCATTCTAATTCATTCGCACGATCCATTCTAATTCATTCATACGATCCATTCTAATTCATTCGCATGAATGTATCCATTCTAATTCATTCGTACGATCCATTCTATCTCATTCGTACAATCCATTCTATTTCATTCGTACGAACCATTCTAATTCATTCGCACGATCCATTCTAATTCATCGCATGATCCATTCTAATTCATTCGTACGATCCATTCTAATTAGAATAGATCGTATGAATGAATTAGATTGGATCGTATTAATGAATTAGAATGAATCGTACGAATGAATTAGAATGGATCGTACAAAGGAATTAGAATGGATCGTACGAAGGAATTAGAATGGATAGTATGAATGAATTAGAATGGATACCTTCGTGCAAATGAATTAGAATGGATCGTACGAATGAGTAAGAATGGATCGTACGAATGAAATAGAATGGATCGTATGAATGAATTAGATTGGATCGTGCGAATGAATTAGAATGGATCGTACGAATGAATTAGAATAGATTGTGCGAATGAATTAGAATGGATCGTACGAATGAATTAGAATGGATCGTACGAATGAATTAGAATGGATCGTATGTATGAATTAGAATGGATCGTGCGAATGATTTAGAATGGATCGTGCAAATGAATTAGAATATGGATCGTACGAAGAAATTAGAATGGATCGTACGAATGAATTAGAAAGGATCGTACGAATGAAATAGAATGGATACATTCGTGCGAAAGAATTAGAATAGATCGTATGAATGAATTAGAATGGATCGTATGAATGAAATAGAATGGATCGTACGAATGAATTAGAATGGATCGTGCGAATGAATTAGAATGGATCGTACGAATGAATTAGAATGGATCGTACGAAGGAATTAGAATGGATCGTATGAATGAATTAGAGCTGATACATTCGTGTGAATGAATTAAAATGGATAATACGAATGAGTAAGAATGGATCGTAGAATTAGAATGGATCTTATGAATGAATTAGAATGGATACATACGAATGAATTAGAATGGATCGTATGAATGAATTAGAATGGATCGTGCGAATGAATTAGAATGGATCGTACGAATGAAATAGAATGGATCGTATGAATGAATTAGAATGGATCGTGCGAATGACTTAGAATGGATCGTACGAATGAATTAGAATAGATTGTGCGAATGAATTAGAATGGATCGTACGAATGAATTAGAATGAATCGTACGAATGAATTAGAATGGATCATATGAATGAATTAGAATGGATCGTTTGAGTGAATGCGAATGGATCGTGCGAATGAATTAGAATGGATTGTACGAATGAATTAGAATGGATCGTACGAATGAATTAGAATGGATACATTCGTGCGAATCCATTCTATTTCATTCGTACGATCCATTCTAATTCATTCACACGATCCATTCTAATTCATTCATACGATCCATTCTAATTCATTAGTACGATCCATTCTAATTCATTCGTACGATCCATTCTAATTCATTCGCACGATCTATTCTAATTCATTCGTACGATCCATTCTAATTCACTCACACGATCCATTCTAATTCATTCGCACAATCTATTCTAATTCATTCGTGCGATCCATTCTAATTCATTCGCATGATCCATTCTAATTCATTCATATGATCCATTCTATTTCATTCGTACGATCCATTCCAATTCATTCGTACGATCCATTCTAATTCATTCGTACGATTCATTCTAATTCAATCCATTCTAATTCATTCGTACGATCCATTCTTACTCATTCGTACGATCCATTCTAATTCATTCGCACGAATGAATCCATTCTAATTCATTCGTTTGATCCATTCTAATTCATTCGCATGAATGTATCCACTCTAATCCATTCGTACGATCCATTCTAATTCATTCATATGATCCATTCTAATTCATTCGTATGATCCATTCTAATTCATTCGCACGAATGTATCCATTCTAATTCATTCGTACGATCGTTTCTAATTCATTCGCACAATCTATTCTAATTCATTCATACGATCCATTCTAATTTATTCGCACGATCCATTCTAATTCATTCATACAATCCATTCTAATTCGTAGAATGGATCGTACGAATGAATTAGAATGGATACATTCGTGCGAATGAATTAGAATGGATTGTACGAATAAATTAGAATGGATTGTACGAATGAATTAGAATATGGATCGTACGAAGGAATTAGAATGGATCGTACGAATGAATTAGAATGGATACATTCGTGCGAAAGAATTAGAATAGATCGTATGAATGAATTAGAATGGATCGTACGAAGGAATTAGAATAGATCATACGAAGAAATTAGAATGGATCGTACGAATGAATTAGAATGGATCGTATGAATGAATTAGAATGGATCGTGCGAATGAATTAAAATGGATCGTACGAAGGAATTAGAATGGATCATGCGAATGAATTAGAATAGATCATACGAATGAATTAGAATGGATACATTCGTGCAAAAGAAATAGAATGGATTGTATGAATGAATTAGAATGGATCGTTTGAGTGAATGCGAATGGATCGTGCGAATGAATTAGAATGAATTGTACGAATGAATTAGAATGGATCGTACGAATGAATTAGAATGGATACATTCATGCGAATCCATTCTATTTCATTCGTATGATCCATTCTAATTCATTCGCACGATCCATTCTAATTCATTCATACGATCCATTCTAATTCATTCGTACGATCCATTCTAATTCATTCGTACGATCCATTCTAATTCATTCGTACGATCCATTCTAAGTCATTCGCATAATCTATTCTAATTCATTCGAACGATCCATTCTAATTCATTCGTACGATCCATTCTAATTCATTCGTACGATCTATTCTATTTCATTCGTACAATCCATTCTTACTCAATCATATGATCCATTCTAATCCATTCGCACAATCTACTGTAATTCATTCGTACGATCCATTCTATTTCATTTGCACGAAGGTATCCATTCTAATTCATACAATCCATTCTAATTCATTCATACGATCCATTCTAATTCATTCGTACGATCCATTCTAATTCATTCGCACGATCCATTCTAATTCATTCGCACGATCCATTCTAATTCATTAGAATGATCCATTCTAATTCATTCGTACGATCCATTCTAATTCCTTCGTATGATCCATTCTAATTCATTCGTACGGTATGATTCATTCTAATTCATTCGTACGATTCATTCTAATTCAATCCATTCTAATTCATTCGTATGATCCATTCTAATTCATTCGTACGATCCATTCTAATTCATTCGTACAATTCATTCTAATTCAATCCATTCTAATTCATTCGTACGATCCATTCTTACTCATTCGTACGATCCATTCTAATTCATTCGCACGAATGAATCCATTCTAATTCATTCGTATGATCCATTCTAATTCATTCGCATGAATGTATATATTCTAATTCATTCGTACGATCCATTCTATCTCATTCGTACAATCCATTCTATTTCATTCATACAATCCATTCTAATTCATTAGCATGATCCATTCTAATTCATTAGCATGATCCATTCTAATTCATTCATACGATCCATTTTAATTCATTCGCACGATCCATTCTAATTCATTCATACAATCCATTCTAATTCATTCGTACGATCCATTCTAATTTCTTCGTATGATCTATTCTAATTCCTTCGTACGATCCAATCTAATTCCTTCGTACGATCCATTCTAATCCATTCTAATTCATTCGTACGATCCATTCTTACTCATTCATACAATCCATTCTATTTCTTTTGCACGAATGTATCCATTCTAATTAGTATGGATCGTATGAATGAATTAGAATGGATCGTGCGAATGAATTAGAATGGATTAGAATGGATCGTACGAAGGAATTAGAATGGATCGTACGAAGGAATTAGAATAGATCATATGAAGAAATTAGAATGCATCGTACGAATGTATTAGAATGGATCGTATGAATGAATTAGAATGGATCGTGCGAATGAATTAAAATGGATCGTATGAATGAATTAGAATGGATCATGCTAATGAATTAGATTGGATCATGCTAATGAATTAGAATGGATCGTACGAATGAATTAGATTGGATTGTACGAATGAATTAGAATGGATCGTGCGAATGAATTAGAATGGATCGTACGAATGAATTAGAATGGATCGTACGAAGGAATTATCCTTTCTAATTCATTCGTACGATCCAATCTAATTCATTCGTACGATCCATTCTAATT
Organism: Chamaelirium japonicum; assembly: GCA_947650365.1. Classification (NCBI taxonomy): domain Eukaryota; kingdom Viridiplantae; phylum Streptophyta; class Magnoliopsida; order Liliales; family Melanthiaceae; genus Chamaelirium; species Chamaelirium japonicum. The sequence goes on along the minus strand of CANTAL010000141.1, from coordinate 189,477 downwards.
CATTAGCATGATCCATTCTAATTCATTCATACGATCCATTTTAATTCATTCGCACGATCCATTCTAATTCATTCATATGATCCATTCTAATTCATTCGTACGATCCATTCTAATTTCTTCGTATGATCTATTCTAATTCCTTCGTACGATCCATTCTAATTCCTTCGTACGATCCATTCAAATCCATTCTAATTCATTCGCATGATCCATTCTAATTCATTCATACGATCCATTCTAATTAGAATGGATTTATTCGTACGATCCAATCTAATTCATTCGTACGATCCATTCTAATTCATTAGCATGATCCATTCTAATTCATTAGCATGATCCATTATAATTCATTCATACGAAGAAATTAGAATGGATCGTACGAATGAATTAGAATGGATCGTATGAATGAATTAGAATGGATCGTGCGAATGAATTAAAATGGATCATATGAATGAATTAGAATGGATCATGCTAATGAATTAGAATGCATCATGCTAATGAATTAGAATGGATCGTACGAATGAATTAGATTGGATCGTACGAATGAATTAGAATGGATCATGCGAATGAATTAGAATGGATGTACGAATGAAATAGAATAGATCGTACGAATGAGTAAGAATGGAACGTACGAATGAAATAGAATGGATCGTATGAATGAATTAGAATGGATCGTGCGAATTAATTAGAATGGATCGTACGAATGAACTAGAATAGATTGTGCGAATGATTTAGAATGGATCGTACGAATGAATTAGAATGGATCGTATGAATGAATTAGAATGGATCGTATGAATGAATTCGAATGGATCGTACGAATGAAATAGAATGGATTCGCACGAATGTATCCATTCTAATTCATTCGTACGATCCATTCTAATTCATTCGTACAATCCATTCTAATTCATTCGCACGATCCATTCTTACTCATTCGTACGATCGATTCTAATTCATTCGCACGATCCATTCTAATTCATTAATACGATCCATTCTAACTCATTCGCACGATCCATTCTAATTCATTCACACTCATACGATCCATTCTAATTCATTCGCACGAATGTATCCTTTCTAATTCATTCGTACGATCCATTCTAATTCATTCGCACAATCTATTCTAATTCATTCGAACGATCCATTCTAAGTCATTCGTACGATCCATTCTAATTCATTCGTACGATCCATTCTAATTCATTCGCACGATCCATTCTAATTCATTAATACGATCCAATCTAATTCATTCATACGATCCATTCTAATTCATTCGTACGATCCATTCTAATTCATTCGCACAATCCATTCTAATTCATTCGCACGATCCATTCTAATTCATTTGTACGAATGTAGCCACTCTAATTCATTCATACGATCCATTCTAATTCATTCGCACGAATGTATCCATTCCAATTCATTCGTACGATCCATTCTATTTCATTCGTACGATCCATTCTAATTCATTCGATCCATTCTAATTCATTTGTACAATCCATTCTAATTCATTCGCACGATCCATTCGCATTCATTCAAACGATCCATTTTAATTCAGTCATATGATCCATTCTAATTCATTCGCACGAATGTATCCATTCTAATTCATTCGTACGATCCATTCTAGTTCATTCGTACGATCCATTCTAATTCATTCGCATAATCTATTCTAATTCATTCGTACGATCAATTCTAATTCATTAGCATGATCCATTCTAATTCCTTCGTACGATCCATTCTAATTCCTTCGTACGATCCATTCTAATTCATTCGTACGATCCATTCTACTTCATTCATATGATCCATTCTAATTCATTCGTACGATCCATTCTAATTCATTCGTACGATCCATTCTAATTCATTCGCACAATCTATTCTAATTCATTCGTACGATCCATTCTAATTCATTCGTACGATCTATTCTAATTCATTCGTACGATCCATTCTAATTCATTCGCACAATCTATTCTAATACATTCATACGATCCATTCTAATTCATTCGCACGATCCATTCTAATTAATTGTACGAATGAATTAGAATGGATCGTACGAATGAATTAGAATGGATCGTACGAATGAATTAGAATGGATTGAATTAGAATGAATCGTACGAATGAATTAGAATGAATCATACCGTACGAATGAATTAGAATGGATCGTACGAATGAATTAGAATGGATAGTACGAATGAATTAGAATGGATTGAATTAGAATGAATCGTACGAATGAATTAGAATGAATCATACCATACGAATGAATTAGAATGGATCATACGAAGGAATTAGAATGGATCATACGAATGAATTAGAATGGATCGTACGAATGAATTAGAATGGATCGTACGAAGGAATTAGAATGGATAGTACGAATAAATTAGAATGGATACCTTCGTGCAAATGAATTAGAATGGATCGTACGAATGAGTAAGAATGGATCGTACGAATGAAATAGAATGGATCGTATGAATGAATTAGAATGGATCGTGCGAATGAATTAGAATGGATCGTACGAATGAATTAGAATAGATTGTGCAAATGAATTAGAATGGATCGTACGAATGAAATAGAATGGATCGTACAGATGAATTAGAATGGATCGTGCGAATGAATTAGAATGGATCGTACGAATGAGTAAGAATGGATCGTATGAATTAATTAGAATGGATCGTGCGAATGAATTAAAATGGATCGTATGAATGAAATAGAATGGATCGTATGAATTAGAATGGATCGTACGAATGAAATAGAATGGATCGTACGACTGAATTAGAATAGATTGTGCGAATGGAATAGAATGGATCATACGATTGAGTAAGAATGGATTGTACGAATGAAATAGAATAGATCGTACGAATGAATTAGAATGGATCGTATGAATAAATTAGAATGGATCGTGCAAATGAATTAGAATGGATCGTACGAATGAATTAGAATGGATCGTATGAATGAATTAGAATGGATCGTAGTAATGAATTAGAATGGATCCTACGAATGAATTATAATAGATTGTGCGAATGAATTAGAATGGATCTGGATCGTGTATCCATTCTAATTCATTCGTACGACCCATTCTAATTCATTTGCACGATCCATTCTAATTCATTCGTACGATCTAATCTATTTCATTCGTACAATCCATTCTAATTCATTCATACGATCCAATCTAATTCATTCATACGATCCATTCTAATTCATTCGTACGATCTATTCTGTTTCATTCATGCGATCCATTCTAATTCGTTTATACGATCCTTTCTAATTCCTTCATACGATCCATTCTATTTCATTCGTATGACCCATTCTAATTCATAACTACGATCCATTCTAATTCATTCAAACGATCCATTCTAATTCATTCGTACGATCCATTCTAATTCATTCGCACGATCCATTCTAATTCATTCATACGATCCAATCTAATTCATTCATACGATCAATTCTAATTCATTCGCACGAATGTATCCATTCTAATTCATTCACACGATCCATTCTAATTCATTCATACAATCCATTCTAATTCTTTTGCACGAATGTATCCATTCTAATTCATTCGTACGCGAATGAATTAGAATGGTTCGTACGAATGAGTAAGAATGGATCGTACGAATGAAATAGAATGGATCGTACGGATGAATTAGAATGGATCGTGCGAATGAATTAGAATGGATCGTACGAATGAATTAGATTGGATACATTCGTGCGAATCCATTCTATTTCATTCGTACGATCCATTCTAATTTATTCGCATGATCCATTCTAATTCATTCGTACGATCCATTCTAATTCATTCGTACGATCTATTCTAATTCATTCGCACAATCTATTCGAATTCATTCGTACGATCCATTCTAATTCATTCGCACGATCCATTCTAATTCATTCATACGATCCATTCTATTTCATTCGTACGATCCATTCTAATTCATTTGCACGAAGGTATCCATTCTAATTCATTCATACTATCCATTCTAATTCCTTCGTACGATCCATTCTAATTCCTTCGTACGATCCATTCTAATTCATTCGTACGATCCATTCTAATTCATTCGTATGATCCATTCTAATTCATTCGTACGGTATGATTCATTCTAATTCATTTGTACGATTCATTCTAATTCAATCCATTCTAATTCATACGTACGATCCATTCTAATTCATTCGCACGATCCATTCTAATTCATTAATACGATCCAATCTAATTCATTCATACGATCTATTCTAATTCATTTATCCGTGCGAATGAATTAGAATGGATCATATGAATGAATTAGAATGGATCGTGGATCGTACGTATGAGTAAGAATGAATTAGAATGGAACATATGAATGAATTAGAATGGATCGTTTGAGTGAATGCGAATGGATCGTGCGAATGAATTAGAATGGATCGTACGAATGAATTAGAATGGATCGTACGAATGAATTAGAATGGATCGTACGAATGAATTAGAATGGATACATTCGTGCGAAAGAATTAGAATAGATCGTATGAATGAATTAGAATGGATCGTATGAATGAAATAGAATGGATCGTACGAATGAATTAGAATGGATCGTGCGAATGAATTAGAATAGATCGTACGAATGAATTTGAATGGATCGTACGAAGGAATTAGAATGGATCGTACGAATGAATTAAAAAGGATACATTCGAATTCATTCGTACGATCCATTCTAATTCCTTCGTACGATCCATATTCTAATTCATTCGCACGATCCATTCTAATTCATTCGCACGATCCATTCTAATTCATTCATATGATCCATTCTAATTCATTCACACAATCCATTCTAATTCATTCTAATTTATTCGTATGTGAGTAGATCGTGTTTTTTTGTGCGAATGAATTAGAATGGATCGTACGAATAAACTAGAATGGATACATTCATGCGAAAGAATTAGAATGGATCGTATGAATGAATTACATTGGATCGTATAAATGAATTAGAATGGATCGTACGAATGAATTAGAATGGATCGTGCTAATGAATTAGAATGGATCGTGCGAATGAATTAGAATGGATCGTGCGAATGAATTAGAATGGATCGTACGAATGAATTAGAATGAATCGTACGAATGAATTAGAATGGATCGTTCGAATGAATTAGAATAGATTGTGCGAATGAATTAGAATGGATTGTACGAATGAATTAGAAAGGATACATTCATGCGAATGAATTAGAATGGATCGTATGAGTGTGAATGAATTAGAATGGATCGTGCAAATGAATTAGAATGGATCGTATTAATGAATTAGAATGGATCGTGCGAATGAATTACAATGGATCGTACGAATGAGTAAGAATAGATCGTGCGAATGAATTAGAATGGATCATATGAATGAATTAGAATGGATCGTATGAATGAATTAGAATGGATCGTGCGAATAAATTAGAATGGATCGTATGAATGAATTAGAATAGATTATGCGAATGAATTAGAATGGATCGTACGAATGAATTAGAATGGATACATTCGTGCGAATGAATTAGAATGGATCGTATGAATGAATTAGAATCGATCGTACGAATGAATTAGAATGGATCATGCGAATGAATTAGAATGGATCGTGCGAATGAATTAGAATGGATCATACGAATGAAATAGAATGGATTGTACGAATGAGATAGAATGGATCGTACGAATGAATTAGAATGGATACATTCATGCGAATGAATTAGAATGGATCATATGAATGAATTAGAATGGATTCATTCGTGCGAATGTATTAGAATGGATCGTACGAATGAGTAAGAATGGATCGTACGAATGAATTAGAATGGATTGAATTAGAATGAATCGTACGAATGAATTAGAATGGATCGTATGAATGAATTAGAATGGATCGTACGAATGAATTAGAATGGATTGAATTAGAATGAATCGTACGAATGAAGTAGAATGAATCATACCGTACGAATGAATTAGAATAGATCATACAAAGGAATTAGAATGGATCGTACGAATGAATTAGAATGGATCGTACGAATGAATTAGAATGGATCGTACGAAGGAATTAGAATGGATCGTACGAAGGAATTAGAATGGATAGTACGAATGAATTAGAATGGATCGTACGAATGAGTAAGAATGGATCGTACGAATGAAATAGAATAGATCGTATGAATGAATTAGAATGGATCGTGCGAATGAATTAGAATGGATCGTAAGAATGAATTAGAATAGATTGTGCGAATGAATTAGAATGGATCGTACGAATGAATTAGAATGGGTCGTACGAATGAATTAGAATGGATTGTATGAATGAATTAGAATGGATCGTGCGAATGAATTAGAATGGATTGTACGAATGAAATAGAATGGATTCGCACGAATGTATCCATTCTAATTCATTCGTACGATCCATTCTAATTCATTCGTACAATCCATTCTAATTCATTCGCACGATCCATTCGCATTCACTCAAACGATCCATTCTAATTCATTCATATGATCCATTCTAATTCATTCGCACGAATGTATCCATTCTAATTCATTCGTACGATCCATTCTAATTCATTTGTACGAATGTATCCACTCAAATTCATTCATACGATCCATTCTAATTCATTCGCACGAATGTATCCATTCCAATTCATTCGTACGATCCATTCTAATTCATTCGCACAATCTATTCTAATTCATTCGTACGATCAATTCTAATTCATTAGCATGATCCATTCTAATTCATTCGTATGATCTATTTTATTTCATTCGTACAATCCATTCTTACTCAATCGTATGATCCATTCTAATCCATTCGCACAATCTATTCTAATTCATTCGTACGATCCATTCTATTTCATTCGTATGATCCATTCTAATTCATTCGATCCATTCTATTTCATTCATACGATCCATTTTAATTCATTCACACGATCCATTCTAATTCATTCATACGATCCATTCTAATTCATTCGTACGATCCATTCTAATTTCTTCGTATGATCTATTCTAATTCCTTCGTACGATCCATTCTAATTCCTTCGTATGATCCATTCAAATTCATTCGCATGAATCTATCCATTCTAATTCATTCGTACGATCCATTCTAATTCATTCGCACGATCCATTCTAATTCATTAATACGATCCAATCTAATTCATTCATACGATCTATTCTAATTCATTCACACGAATATATCCTTTCTAATTCATTCGTACGATCCATTCTAATTCATTCGCACAATCTATTCTAATTCATTAGTACGATCCATTCTAATTCATTCGTACGATCCATTCTAATTCATTAGCACGATCCAAATTCATTTATCCGTACGATCTATTCTATTTCATTCGTACGATCCATTCTTATCGCACGATCCATTCTAATTCATTCGCACGATCCATTCTCCATTCTAATTCCTTCGTACGACCCATTCTAATTCCTTCGTTTCCATTCTAATTCACTCATACGATCCATTCTAATTCATTCATACGATCCATTCTAATTCATTCGCCTGAATGTATCCATTCTAATTCATTCGTACGATCCATTCTAATTCATTCGCACAATCTATTCTAATTCATTCATACGATCCATCATAATTCATTCGCACGAATGTATCCATTCTAATTCATTCGTACAATCCATTCTATTTCATTCGTACGATCCATTCTTACTCATTCGTACGATCCATTCTTATCCATTCTAATTCATTCGTACGATCTATTCTAATTCATTCGTACGATCCATTCTAATTCATTAATATGATCCAATCTAATTCATTCATACGATCCATTCTAATTCATTCGTACAATCCATTCTAATTCATTCGCACGATCCATTCTAATTCATTCATACGATCCATTCTAATTCATTCGTACGATCCATTCTAATTCATTCGCACGATCCATTCTAATTCATTCGCACGAATGTATCCATTCTAATTCATTCGTATGATCCATTCTAATTCATTCACACGATCCATTCTAATTCATTCATACAATCCATTCTATTTCTTTTGCACGAATGTATCCATTCTAATTCATTCGTACGATCCATTCTATTTCATTCGTACGATCCATTCTAATTCATTCGTACAATGCATTCTAATTCATTCGCACGATCCATTCTAATTCCTTCGTACGATCCATTCTATTTCATTCGTATGATCCATTCTATTTCTTTCATATAATCCATTCTAATTCATACGTAAGATCCATTCTAATTCATTTATACAATCCAATCTAATTCATTCATACAATCCATTCTAATTCATTCGCACGAATGTATCCATTCTAATTCATTAATACGATCCAGTCTAATTCATTCATACGAATGAATTAGAATGGATACATTCGTGCAAAAGAAATAGAATGGATTGTATGAATGAATTAGAATGGATCGTGTGAATGAATTAGAATGGATCATACGAATGAATTAGAATGGATACATTCGTGCGAATGAATTAGAATGGATCGTGCGAATGAATTAGAATGGATCGTACGAATGAATTAGAATGGATCGTGCGAATGAATTAGAATGGATCGTGCGAATGAATTAGAATGGATCGTACGAATGAATTAGAATGGATCGTATGAATGAATTAGATTGGATCGTATTAATGAATTAGAATGGATCGTACGAATGAATTAGAATAGATCGTACGAATGAATTAGAATGGATACGAATGGATCGTACGAATGAGTAAGAATGGATCGTACGAATGAAATAGAATGGATTATACGAATGAATTAGAATGGATACATTCGTGCGAATGAATTAGGATGGATCGTATGAATGAATTAGAATAGATTGTGCGAATGAATTAGAATGGATCGTACGAATGAATTAGAATGGATACATTCATGCGAATGAATTAGAATGGATCGTATGAATGAATTAGAATGGATCATATGAGTGAATTAGAATGGATACGGAGGAATTAGAATGGATTGTACGAAGGAATTAGAATGGAGAATGGATCGTGCGAATGAATTAGAATGGATCGTGCGATAAGAATGGATCGTACGAATGAAATAGAATAGATCGTACGGATAAATGAATTTGGATCGTGCTAATGAATTAGAATGGATCGTACGAATGAATTAGAATGGATTGTACTAATGAATTAGAATAGATTGTGCGAATGAATTAGAAAGGATCATACGAATGAATTAGAAAGGATATATTCGTGCGAATGAATTAGAATAGATCATATGAATGAATTAGATTGGATCGTATTAATGAATTAGAATGGATCGTGCGAATGAATTAGAATGGATCGTACGATTGAATTAGAATGGATAGATTCGTGCGAATGAATTTGAATGGATCGTACGAAGGAATTAGAATGGATCGTATGAAGGAATTAGAATAGATCATACGAAGAAATTAGAATGGATCGTACGAATGAATTAGAATGGATCGTATGAATGAATTAGAATGGATCGTGCGAATGAATTAAAATGGATCGTATGAATGAAATAGAATGGATCGTATGAATTAGAATGGATCGTACGAATGAAATAGAATGGATCGTACGAATGAATTATAATAGATTGTGCGAATGGATTAGAATAGATCATACGATTGAGTAAGAATGGATTGTACGAATGAAATAGAATAGATCGTACGAATGAATTAGAATGGATCATGCTAATGAATTAGAATTGATCGTACGAATCAATTAGAATAGATTGTGCGAATGAATTAGAATGGATCGTACGAATGAATTGGAATGGATACATTCGTGCGAATGAATTAGAATGAATCGTATGAATGAATTAGAGTGGATACATTCGTACAAATGAATTAGAATGGATCGTACGAATGAATTAGAATGGATACATTCGTGCGAATGAATTAGAATGGATCATATGAATGAATTAGAATGGATCGTTTGAGTGAATGCGAATGGATCGTGCGAATGAATTAGAATGGATTGTACGAATGAATTAGAATGGATCGTACGAATGAATTAGAATGGATACATTCGTGCGAATCCATTCTATTTCATTCGTACGATCCATTCTAATTCATTCGCACGATCCATTCTAATTCATTCATACGATCCATTCTAATTCATTCGTACGATCCATTCTAATTCATTCACACGATCCATTCTAATTCATTCGCACGATCCATTCTAATTCATTGATACGATCCCTTCTAATTCATTCATATGATCCATTCTAATTTATTTGCACGAATGTATCCATTCTAACACATTCGTACGATCCATTCTAATTCATTCGTACAATCCATTCTATTTCATTCGTACGATCCATTCTCACTCATTCGTATGATCCATCCTAATTCATTCGTGCAATCCATTCTATTTCATTCGTACGATCCATTCTTACTCATTCGTACGATCCATTCTAATTCATTCGCACGAATGTATCCATTCTAATTCATTCGTATGATCTATTCTAATTCATTCATACGATCCATTCTAATTCATTTTCACGAATATATCCATTCCAATTCATTCGTACGATCTATTCTAATTCATTTGCACGATCTATTCTAATTCATTAATATGATCCATTCTAATTCATTCGTACGACGCACGATCCATTCTAACTCATTCGTACAATCCATTATAATTCATACGATCCATTCTATTTCATTCATACGATCCATTCTAATTCATTCGCACGATCCATTCTAATTCATTCATACGATCTATTCTAATTCATTCATACAATCCATTCTAATTCCTTTGTACGATCCATTCTAATTCATTCGCACAATCTATTCCAATTCATTCATATCCATCCTAATTCATTCGCACGAATGTATCCATTCTAATTCATTCGTACAATCCATTCTATTTCATTCGTACGATCCATTCTTACTCATTCGTACGATCCATTCGTATCCATTCTAATTCATTCGTACGATCTATTCTAATTCATTCGTACGATCCATTCTAATTCATTAATACGATCCAATCTAATTCATTCATACGATCCATTCTAATTCATTCGCACGATCCATTCTAATTCATTCGTACGATCCATTCTAATTCATTCGCACGATCCATTCTAATTCATTCGTACGATCCATTCTAATTCATTCGCATGATCCATTCTAATTCATTCACACGAATGTATCCATTCTAATTCATTCGTATGATCCATTCTAATTCATTCACACGATCCATTCTAATTCATTCATACAATCCATTCTATTTCTTTTGCACGAATGTATCCATTCTAATTCATTCGTACGATCCATTCTATTTCATTCGTACGATCCATTCTAATTCATTCGTACAATCCATTCTAATTCATTCGCACGATCTATTCGAATTCATTCGCATGAATGTATCCACTCTAATTCATTCATACGATCCATTCTAATTCCTTCGTACGATCCATTCTATTTCATTCGTATGATCCATTCTATTTCATTCATATAATCCATTCTAATTCATTCGCACGATCCATTCTAATTCATTCATACGATCCATTCTAATTCATTCGTATGATCCATTCTAATTCATTCGTTCGATCCATTCTAATTTATTCGCACGATCCATTCTAATTCATTCATACGATCCATTCTTACTCATTCGTACGATCCATTCTAATTCATTCGCACGATCCATTCTAATTCATCCGTACGATCCATTCTATTTCATTCGTACGATCCATTCTTACTCATTCGTACGATCCATTCTAATTCATTCGCACGAATGTATCCATTCTAATTCATTCGTACGATCCATTCTAATTCCTTCGTACAAACCATTCTAATTCCTGCGTACGATCCATTCTAATTCCTTTGTATGACCCATTATATTTCATTCGTATGATCCATTCTAATTCCTTTGTACGATACAGTCTAATTGATTCCCATGAATGTATCCATTCTAATTCATTTGCACGAATGTATCCATTCTAATTCATTCGTACGATCCATTCTAATTCATTCGTATATTCCATTCTAATTCATTCGTAAGATCCATTCTAATTCATTCGCACGATCCATTCTAATTCATTAATACGATCCAATCTAATTCATTCGTACGATCCATTCTAATTCATTCGTACGAATGTATCCACTCTATTTCATTCATACGATCCATTCTAATTCATTCGTATGATCCATTCTATTTCATTCGTATGATCCATTCTAATTCCTTCGTACGATCCATTCTTATTCATTCCCATGAATGTATCCATTCTAATTCATACGTAAGATCCATTCTAATTCATTTATACGATCCAATCTAATTCATTCATACAATCCATTCGAATTCATTCGCACGAATTTATCCATTCTAACTCGTTCGTACGATCCATTCGAATTCATTCGCACGAATGTATCCATTCTAATTCATTCGTACGATCCATTCCGTGCAAATGAATTAGAATGCATCGTACGAATGAATTAGAATGGATATATTCGTGCAAATGAATTAGAAAAGATCGTACGAATGAATTAGAATAGATCGTACGAATGAATTAGAATGGATTGTATGAATGAATTAGATTAGATCGTATAAATGAATTAGAATGGATCGTACGAATGAATTAGAATGGATTATATGAATGAAATAGAATGGATCATACGAATGAAATAGAATGGATCGTACGAAGGAATTAGAATGGATTGTATGAATGAATTAGAGTGGATACATTCGTGCGAATGAATTCGAATAGATCGTGCGAATGAATTAGAATGGTTTGTACGAATGAATTAGAATGGATCATACGAATGAATTAGAATGGATACATTCGTGCAAAAGAAATAGAATGGATTGTATGAATGAATTAGAATGGATCATGTGAATGAATTAGAATGGATCATACGAATGAATTAGAATGGATACATTCGTGCGAATGAATTCGAATAGATCGTGCGAATGAATTAGAATGGATTGTACGAATGAATTAGAATGGATCGTACGAATGAAATAGAATGGATCGTACGAATGAATTAGAATGGATACATTCGTCCAAAAGAAATAGAATGGATTGTATGAATGAATATGAATGGATCGTGTGAATGAATTAGAATGGATCATCCGAATGAATTAGAATGGATACATTCGTGTGAATGAATTAGAATGGATCGTACGAATGAATTAGAATGGATTATATGAATGAATTAGAATGGATCGTGCGAATCAATTAGAATGGATCGTGCGAATGAATTAGAATGGATCGTACGAATGAATTAGAATGGATCATATGAATAAATTAGATTGGATCGTATTAATGAATTAATATGGATCGTACGAATGAATTAGAATAGATCGTACGAATGAATTAGAATGGATACGAATGGATCGTACGAATGAGTAAGAATGGATCGTACGAATGAAATAGAATGGATTGTACGAATGAATTAGAATGGATACATTCGTGCGAATGAATTAGGATGGATCTTATGAATGAATAAGAATAGATTGTACGAATGAATTAGAATGGATCGTACGAATGAATTAGAATAGATACATTCATGCGAATAAATTAGAATGGATCATATGAATGAATTAGAATGGATCGTATGAGTGAATTAGAATGGATACGAAGGAATTAGAAGGGATCGTACGAAGGAATTAGAATGGAGAATGGATCGTGCGAATGAATTAGAATGGATCGTGCGATAAGAATGGATCGTACGAATGAAATAGAATTGATCGTACGGATAAATGAATTTGGATCGTGCTAATGAATTAGAATGGATCGTACGAATGAATTAGAATGGATCATACTAATGAATTAGAATAGATTGTGCGAATGAATTAGAATGGATCGTACGAATGAATTAGAAAGGATATATTCATGCGAATGAATTAGAATAGATCGTATGAATGAATTAGATTGGATCGTATTAATGAATTAGAATGGATCGTGCGAATGAATTAGAATGGATCGTACGAATGAATTAGAATGGATAGATTCGTGCGAATGAATTTGAATGGATCGTACGAAGGAATTAGAATGGATCGTACGAAGGAATTAGAATAGATCATACGAAGAAATTAGAATGGATCGTACGAATGAATTAGAATGGATCGTATGAATGAATTAGAATGGATCGTGCGAATGAATTAAAATGGATCGTATGAATGAAATAGAATGGATCGTATGAATTAGAATGGATCGTACAAATGAAATAGAATGGATCGTACGAATGAATTAGAATAGATTGTGCGAATGGATTAGAATGGATCATACGATTGAGTAAGAATGGATTGTACGAATGAAATAGCATAGATCGTACGAATGAATTAAAATGGATCATGCTAATGAATTAGAATTGATCGTACGAATGAATTAGAATAGATTGGGCGAATGAATTAGAATGGATCGTACGAATGAATTGGAATGGATACATTCGTGCGAATGAATTAGAATGGATCGTATGAATGAATTAGAGTGGATACATTCGTACAAATGAATTAGAATGGATCGTACGAATGAATTAGAATGGATACATTCGTGCGAATTAATTAGAATGGATCATATGAATGAATTAGAATGGATCGTTTGAGTGAATGCGAATGGATCGTGCGAATGAATTAGAATGGATTGTACGAATGAATTAGAATGGATCGTACGAATGAATTAGAATGGATACATTCGTGCAAATCCATTCGATTTCATTCGTACGATCCATTCTAATTCATTCGCACGATCCATTCTAATTCATTCATACGATCCATTCTAATTCATTCGTACGATCCATTCTAATTCATTCGTGCGAGCCATTCTAATTCATTCACACAATCTATTCTAATTCATTCGTACGATCCATTCTAATTCATTCACATGATCCATTCTAATTCATTCATACGATCCATTCTATTTCATTCGTACGATTCATTCTTACTCATTCGTACGATCCATTCTAATTCATTTGCACGAAGGTATCCATTCTAATTCATTCGTACTATCCATTCTAATTCCTTCGTACGATTCATTCTAATTCCTTCGTACGATCCATTCTAATTCATTCGTACGATCCATTCTACTTCATTCGTACGATCCATTATAATTCCTTCGTATGATCCATTCTAATTCATTCGTATGGTATGATTCATTCTAATTCATTCGTACGATTCATTCTAATTCAATCCATTCTAATTCATTCGTACGATCCATTCTAATTCATTCGTACGATCCATTCTAATTCATTCGTACGATTCATTCTAATTCAATCTATTCTAATTTATTCGTACGATCCATTCTTACTCATTCGTACGATCCATTTTAATTCATTCGAATGATCCTTTCTAATTCATTCGCATGAATGTATCCATTCTAATTCATTCGTACGATCCATTCTATCTCATTCGTACAATCCATTCTATTTCATTCGTACGATCCATTCTAATTCATTCGCATGATCCATTCTAATTCATTCGCATGATCCATTCTAATTCATTCGTACGATCGATTCTAATTCATTCATACGATCCATTCTAATTCATTTGCACGAATGTATCCTTTCTAATTCATTCGTACGATCCATTCTAATTCATTCGCATAATCTATTCTAATTCATTCAAACGATCCATTCTAATTTATTCGCACGATCCATTATAATTCATACATACGATCCATTCTAATTCATTCATATGATCCATTCTAATTCATTCGCACGATCCATTCTTACTCATTCGTACGATCCATTCTAATTCATTCGCACGATCCATTCTAATTCATTAATACGATCCATTCTACTTCATTCGCACGATCCATTCTAATTCATTCACACTCATACGATCCATTCTAATTCATTCGCACGAATGTATCCTTTCTAATTCATTCGTACGATCCATTCTAATTCATTCGCACAATCTATTCTAATTCATTCGAACGATCCATTCTAATTCATTCGTACGATCCATTCTAATTCATTCGTACGATCCATTCTAATTCATTCGCACGATCCATTCTAATTCATTCGCACGATCCATTCTAATTCATTAGCACGATCCATTCTAATTCATTCGTACGATCCATTCTAATTCATTTATACGATCCAATCTAATTCATTCATACGATCCTTTCTAATTCTTTCGCACGAATGTATCCATTCTAATTCATTCGTACGATCCATTCTAATTCATTAGCACGAAAAAACACGATCCACTCACATACGAATAAATTAGAATGAATTAGAATGGATTGTGTGCATGAATAAGAATGGATCGTATGAATGAATTAGAATGGATCGTGCGAATGAATTAGAATGGATCGTGCGAATGAATTAGAATATGGATCGTACGAAGGAATTAGAATGGATCGTACGAATGAATTCGAATGTATCCTTTCTAATTCATTCGTACGATCCATTCTAATTCCTTCGTACGATCCATTCTAATTCATTCGCACGATCCATTCTAATTCATTCGCACGATCCATTCTAATTCATTCGTACGATCCATTCTATTTCCTTCATACGATCCATTCTAATTCATTCATAAGATCTATTCTAATTCTTTCGCACGAATGTATCCATTCTAATTCATTCGTACGATCCATTCTAATTCATTCGCACGATCCATTCTAATTCATTCATATAATCCATTCTAATTCTTTTGCACGAATGTATCCATTCTAATTCATTCGTTCGATCCATTCTAATTCATTCGTATGATCCATTCTAATTCATTCGCACGATCCATTCTAATTCATGCATACGATCCAATCTAATTCATTCATACGATCCATTCTAATTCATTCGCATGAATGTATCCATTCTAATTCATTCGTACATGTATGAATGAATTAGAATGGATCGTACGAATGAATTAGAGTTGATACATTCGTGCGAATGAATTAGAATGGATGGTACGAATGAATTAGATTGGATCGTATGAATGAATTATAATGGATCATGCGAATGAATTAGAATAGATCATACGAATGAATTAGAATGGATCGTACGAATGAATTAGAATGGATACATTCGTGCAAAATAATTAGAATGGATTGTATGAATGAATTAGAATGGATTGTGCGAATGAATTAGAATGGATACATTCGTGCGAATGAATTAGAATGGATCGTATGAATGAATTAGATTGGATCGTATGAATGAATTAGAATGGATCATGCGAATGAATTAGAATGGATCGTACGAATGAATTAGAATGGATCGTTTGAATGAATTAGAATAGATCGTACTTATGAATTAGAATGGGTCATACGAATGAAATAGAATGGATCGTACGAAGGAATTAGAAAGGATCGTACAAATGAATTAGAATGGATCGTATGAATGAAATAGAATAGATCGTACGAATGAATTAGAATGGATCGTATGAATGAATTAGATTGGATCGTATGAATGAATTAGAATGGATTGTACGAATGAAATAGAATAGATCGTACGAATGAATTAGAATGGATCGTGCGAATGAATTAGAATGGGTCGTACGAATGAATTAGAATGGATACACGATCCAGATCCATTCTAATTCATTCGCACAATCTATTCTAATTCATTCGTAGGATCCATTCTAATTCATTACTACGATCCATTCTAATTCATTCATACGATCCATTCTAATTCATTCGTACGATCCATTCTAATTCATTCGCATGATCCATTCTAATTCATTCATACGATCCATTCTAATTCATTCGTATGTATCCATTCTAATTCATTCATACGATCCATTCTGATTCTACGATCCATTCTTACTCATTCGTATTATCCATTTTAATTCATTCACACGAATGTATCAACTCTAATTCATTCGTATGATCCATTCTAATTCATTCGTATGATCCATTCCAATTCATTCGTACGATCCATTCTAATTCCTTCGTATGATCCATTCTAATTCATTCGCACGAATGTATCCATTTTAATTCATTCGTACGATCCATTCTAATTCATTCGTACGATCTATTCTAATTCCTTCGTATGATCCATTCTAATTCATTCGCACGAATGTATCCATTCTAATTCATTCGTACGATCCATTCTAATTCATTCGTACGATCCATTCTAAATCCTTCGTATGATCCATTCTAATTCATTCGCACGAATGTATCCATTCTAATTTATTCGTACGATCCATTCTAATTCATTCGTACGATCCATTCTAATTCCTTCGTATGATCCATTCTAATTCCTTCGCACGAATGTATCCATTCTAATTCATTTGTACGATCCATTCTAATTCATTCGTACGGTGCGAATGAATTAGAATGGATCGTGCGTACGAATGAATTAGAATGGATACATTCGTGCGAATGAATTAGAATGGATCGTATGAAGGAATTAGAATGGATCGTACGAAGGAATTAGAATGGATCGTACGAATGAATTAGAATGGATACACTCGTTCGAATGAATTAGAATGGATCGTACGAATGAATTAGAATGGATCGTATAAATGAAATAGAATGGATCGTATGAATTAGAATGGATCATACGAATGAAATAGAATAGATCGTATGAATGAATTAGAATAGATTGTGCGAATGAATTAGAATGGATCATAATAATGAATTAGAATGGATCGTATGAATGAATTAGAATGGATCGTGCGAATGAATTAGAATGGATCGTACGTACGAAGGAATTAGAATGGATCGTACGAAGGAATTAGAATGGATCGTACGAATGAATTAGAATGGATCGTACGAATGAATTAGAATGGATCGTACAAATGAATTAGAATGGATCGTATGAATGAATTAGAATGGATAGATACGATTAAATTAGAATGGATCGTATGAATGAATTAGATTGGATCGTATGAATAAATTAGAATGGATCGTGCGAATGAATTAGAATGGATCGTATGAATGAATCAGAATGGATCGTACGAATGAATTAGAATGGATACATTCGTGCGAATGAATTAGAATGGATCGTACGAATGAGTAAGAATGGATCGTACGAATGAAATAGAGTGGATTGAATGAATGAATTAGAATGGATCGTACGAATGAATTAGAATGGATACATTCGTGCGAATGAATTAGAATGGATCGTACATGCGCACAATCTATTCTAATTCATTCGTACGATCCATTCTAATTCATTCGTACGATCCATTCTTACTCATTCGTACGATCCATTCTAATTTATTCACACGCACGATCCATTCGAATTCACTCATACGATCCATTCTAATTCATTCATACGATCCATTCTAATTCATTCACACAATCCATTCTAATTCATTCTAATTTATTCGTATGTGAGTGGATCGTGTTTTCTCGTGCTAATGAATTAGAATGGATCGTACGAATGAATTAGAATGGATACATTCGTGCGAAAGAATTAGAATGGATCGTATGAATGAATTAGATTGGATCGTATAAATGAATTAGAATGGATCGTACGAATGAATTAGAATGGATCGTGCTAATGAATTAGAATGGATCGTGCGAATGAATTAGAATGGATCGTGCGAATGAATTAGAATGGACCGTACGAATGAATTAGAATGGATCGTACGAATGAATTAGAATGGATCGTTCGAATGAATTAGAATAGATTGTGCGAATGAATTAGAATGGATCGTACGAATGAATTAGAAAGGATACATTCGTGCGAATGAATTAGAATGGATCGTATGAGTGTGAATGAATTAGAATGGATCGTGCGAATGAATTAGAATGGATCGTATTAATGAATTAGAATGGATCGTGCGAATGAATTAGAATGGATCGTACGAATGAGTAAGAATGGATCGTACAAAAGAATTAGAATGGATCGTACGAATGAATTAGAAAGGATACATTCGAATTCATTCGTACGATCCATTCTAATTCCTTCGTACGATCCATATTCTAATCATTCGCACGATCCATTCTAATTCATTCATACGATCCATTCTAATTCATTCACATAATCCATTCTAATTCATTCTAATTTATTCGTATGTGAGTGGATCGTGTTTTTTCGTGCTAATGAATTAGAATGGATCGTACGAATGAATTAGAATGGATACATTCGTGCGAAAGAATTAGAATGGATCGTATGAATGAATTAGATTGGATCGTATAAATGAATTAGAATGGATCGTACGAATGAATTAGAATGGATCGTGCTAATGAATTAGAATGGATCGTGCGAATAAATTAGAATGGATCGTGCGAATGAATTAGATTGGATCGTACGAATGAATTAGAATGGATTGTACGAATGAATTAGAATGGATCGTTCGAATGAATTAGAATAGATTATGCGAATGAATTAGAATGGATCGTACGAATGAATTAGAAAGGATACATTCGTGCAAATGAATTAGAATGGATCGTATGAGTGTGAATGAATTAGAATGGATCGTGCGAATGAATTAGAATGGATCGTATTAATGAATTAGAATGGATCGTGCGAATGAATTAGAATGGATCGTACGAATGAGTAAGAATGGATCGTGCGAATGAATTAGAATGGATCATATGAATGAATTAGAATAGATCGTATGAATGAATTAGAATGGATCGTGCGAATAAATTAGAATGGATCGTATGAATGAATTAGAATTGATTGTGCGAATGAATTAGAATGGATCGTACGAATGAATTAGAATGGATCGTATGAATGAATTAGAATGGATCGTACGAATGAATTAGAATGGATCGTACGAATGAATTAGAATGGATCGTACGAAGGAATTAGAATGGATCGTACGAAGCAATTAGAATGGATAGTACGAATGAATTAGAATGGATACCTTCGTGCAAATGAATTAGAATGGATCGTACGAATGTGTAAAAATGGATTGTACGAATGAAATAGAATGGATCGTATGAATGAATTAGAATGGATCGTGCGAATGAATTAGAATGGATCGTACGAATGAATTAGAATAGATTGTGCGAATGAATTAGAATGGATCGTACGAATGAATTAGAATGGATAGTACGAATGAATTAGAATGGATCGTATGAATGAATTAGAATGGATCGTGCGAATGAATTAGAATAGATCGTACGAATGAAATAGAATGGATTCGCACGAATGTATCCATTCTAATTCATTCGTACGATCCAATCTAAATCATTCGTACAATCCATTCTAATTCATTCGCACGATCCATTCACATTCACTCAAACGATCCATTCTAATTCATTCATATGATCCATTCTAATTCATTCGCACGAATGTATCCATTCTAATTCATTCGTACGATCCATTCTAATTCATTTGTACGAATGTATCCACTCTAATTCATTCATACGATCCATTCTAATTCATTCGCACGAATGTATCCATTCTAATTCATTCGTACGATCCATTCTAATTCATTCGCACAATCTATTCTAATTCATTCATACGATCAATTCTAATTCATTAGCATGATCCATTCTAATTCATTCGTACGATCTATTCTATTTCATTAGCATGATCCATTCTAATTCATTAGCATGATCCATTCTAATCCATTCGCACCATCTGTTCTAATTCATTCGTACGATCCATTCTATTTCATTCGTACGATCCATTCTATTTCATTCATACGATCCATTTTAATTCATTCGCACGATCCATTCTAATTCATTCATACGATCCATTCTAATTCATTCGTACGATCCATTCTAATTTCTTCGTATGATCTATTCTAATTCCTTCGTACGATCCATTCTAATTCCTTCGTATGATCCATTCAAATTCATTCGCACGAATCTATCCATTCTAATTCATTCGTACGATCCATTCTAATTCATTCGCACGATCCATTCTAATTCATTAATACGATCCAATCTAATTCATTCATACGATCTATTCTAATTCATTCGCACGAATATATCCTTTCTAATTCATTCGTACGATCCATTCTAATTCATTCGCACAATCTATTCTAATTCATTAGTACGATCCATTCTAATTCATTCATACGATCCATTCTAATTCATTAGCACGATCCAAATTCATTTATCCGTACGATCTATTCTATTTCATTCGTACGATCAATTCTTATCGCACGATCCATTCTAATTCATTCGCACGATCCATTCTCCATTCTAATTCCTTCGTACAATCCATTCTAATTCCTTCGTATCCATTCTAATTCACTCATACGATCCATTCTAGTTCATTCATACGATCCATTCTAATTCATTCGCATGAATGTATCCATTCTAATTCATTCGTACGATCTATTCTAATTCATTCGCACAATCTATTCTAATTCATTCATACGATCCATACTAATTCATTCGCACGAATGTATCCATTCTAATTCATTCGTACAATCCATTCTATTTCATTCGTACGATCCATTCTTACTCATTCGTACGATCCATTCGTATCCATTCTAATTCATTCGTACGATCTATTCTAATTCATTCGTACGATCCATTCTAATTCATTAATACGATCCAATCTAATTCATTCATACGATCCAGTCTAATTCATTCGTACGATCCATTCTAATTCATTCGCACGATCCATTCTAATTCATTCATACGATCCATTCTAATTCATTCGTACGATCCATTCTAATTCATTCGCACGATCCATTCTAATTCATTCGCACGAATGTATCCATTCTAATTCATTCGTATGATCCATTCTAATTCATTCACACGATCCATTCTAATTCATTCATACAATCCATTCTATTTCTTTTGCACGAATGTATCCATTCTAATTCATTCGTACGGTCCATTCTATTTCATTCGTACGATCCATTCTAATTCATTCGTACAATCCATTCTAATTCATTCGCACGATCTATTCGAATTCATTCGCACGAATGTATCCACTCTAATTCATTCATACGATCCATTCTAATTCCTTCGTACGATCCATTCTATTTCATTCGTATGATCCATTCTATTTCATTCATATAATCCATTCTAATTCATTCGCACGATCCATTCTAATTCATTCATACGATCCATTCTAATTCATTCGTATGAATGATCGTGCTAATGAATTAGAATGGATCGTACGAATGAATTAGAATGGATCGTACTAATGAATTAGAATGGATCGTGCGAATGAATTAGAATGGATCGTATTAATGAATTAGAATGGATCGTGCGAATGAATTAGAATGGATCGTACGAATGAATAAGAATGGATCGTGCGAATGAATTAGAATGGATCATATGAATGAATTAGAATGGATCGTATGAATGAATTAGAATGGATCGTGCGAATAAATTAGAATGGATCGTATGAATGAATTAGAATAGATTGTGCGAATGAATTAGAATGGATCGTACGAATGAATTAGAATTGATACATTCGTGCGAATGAATTAGAATGGATCGTACGAATGAATTAGAATGGATCGTACGAATGTATTAGAATGGATCATGCGAATGAATTAGAATGGATCGTGCGAATGAATTAGAATTGATCGTACGAATGAAATAGAATGGATTGTATGAATGAGATAGAATGGATCGTACGAATGAATTAGAATGGATACATTCATGCGAATGAAATAGAATGGATCATACGAATGAATTAGAATGGATTCATTCGTGCGAATGAATTAGAATGGATCGTACGAATGAGTAAAAATGGATCGTACGAATGAATTAGAATGGATTGAATTAGAATGAATCGTACGAATGAATTAGAATGGATCGTACGAATGAATTAGAATGGATTGAATTAGAATGAATCGTACGAATGAATTAGAATGAATCATACCGTACGAATGAATTAGAAAGGATCATACGAAGAAATTAGAATGGATCGTACGAATGAATTAGAATGGATCGTACGAATGAATTAGAATGGATCGTACGAAGGAATTAGGATGGATCGTACGAAGGAATTAGAATGGATAATACGAATGAATTAGAATGGATACCTTCGTGCAAATGAATTAGAATGGATCGTACGAATGAGTAAGAATGGATCGTACGAATAAAATAGAATGGATCGTATGAATGAATTAGAATGGATCGTGCGAATGAATTAGAATGGATCGTACGAATGAATTAGAAAAGATTGTGCGAATGAATTAGAATGGATCGTATGAATGAATTAGAATGGATCGTACGAATGAATTAGAATGGATCGTATGAATGAATTAGAATGGATCGTGCGAGTGAATTAGAATGGATCGTACGAATGAAATAGTACAAATGTATCCATTCTAATTCATTCGCACAAATGTATCCATTCTAATTCATTCGTACGATCCATTCTAATTCATTTGTACGAATGTATCCACTCTAATTCATTTATACGATCCATTCTAATTCATTCGCACGAATGTATCCATTCCAATTCATTTGTACGATCCATTCTAATTCATTCGCACAATCTATTCTAATTCATTCGTACGATCAATTCTAATTCATTAGCATGATCCATTCTAATTCATTCGTATGATCTATTCTATTTCATTCGTACAATCCATTCTTACTCAATCGTATGATCCAATCTAATCCATTCGCACAATCTATTCTAATTCATTCGTACGATCCATTCTATTTCATTCGTACGATCGAATCTAATTCATACGATCCATTCTATTTCATTCATACGATCCATTTTAATTCATTCGCACGATCCATTCTAATTCATTCATACGATCCATTCTAATTCATTCGTACGATCCATTTTGATTTCTTCGTATGATCTATTCTAATTCCTTCGTACGATCCATTCTAATTCATTCGTACGATCCATTCAAATTCATTCGCACGAATCTATCCATTCTAATTCATTCATACAATCCATTCTAATTCTTTTGCAAGAATGTATCCATTCTAATTCATTCGTACGATCCATTCTAATTTATTCGTATGATCTATTCTAATTCATTCGCATGATCCATTATAATTCATTCATACGATCCAATCTAATTCATTCGTACGATCCATTCTAATTCATTCGCACGAATGTATCAACTCTAATTTATTCGTATGATCTATTCTAATTCATTCATACATGTACGAATGAATTAGAATGGATACATTCATGCGAATGAATTAGAATGGATCGTATGAATGAATTAGATTGGATCGTATGCATGAATTAGAATGGATCGTGCGAATGAATTAGAATGGATCGTACGAATGAATTAGAATGGATCGAACGAATTAATTAGAATGGATACATTCGTGCAAAAGAATTAGAATGGATTGTATGAATGAATTAGAATGGATCGTGCGAATGAATTAGAATGGATCGTACGAATGAATTAGAATGGATACATTCGTGCGAAAGAATTAGAATAGATCGTATGAATGAATTAGAATGGATCGTATGAATGAAATAGAATGGATCGTACGAATGAATTAGAATGGATCGTGCGAATGAATTAGAATGGATCGTACGAATGAATTAGAATGGATCGTACGAAGGAATTAGAATGGATCGTACGAATGAATGAGAAAGGATACATTCGAATTCATTCGTACGATCCATTCTAATTCCTTCGTACGATCCATATTCTAATTCATTCGCACGATCCATTCTAATTCATTCACACGATCCATTCTAATTCATTCATACGATCCATTCTAATTCATTCACACAATCCATTCTAATTCATTCTAATTTATTCGTATGTGAGTGGATCATGTTTTTTCGTGCTAATGAATTAGAATGGATCGTACGAATGAATTAGAATGGATACATTCATGCAAAAGAATTAGAATGGATCGTACGAATGAATTAGAATGGATCGTACGAATGAATTAGAATGGATCGTGCGAATGAATTAGAATGGATCGTGCGAATGAATTAGAATGGATCATACGAATAAATTAGAATGGATCGTACGAATGAATTAGAATGGATCGTTCGAATGAATTAGAATAGATTGTGCGAATGAATTAGAATGGATCATACGGATGAATTAGAAAGGATACATTCATGCGAATGAATTAGAATGGATCGTATGAGTGTGAATGAATTAGAATGGATCGTGCGAATGAATTAGAATGGATCGTATTAATGAATTAGAATGGATCGTGCGAATGAATTAGAATGGATCGTACGAATGAGTAAGAATGGATCGTGCGAATGAATTAGAATGGATCATACGAATGAATTAGAATGGATCGTATGAATGAATTAGAATGGATCGTGCGAATAAATTAAAAAGTACGAATGAAATAGAATGGATCGTGCGAATGAATTAGAATGGATCGTACGAATGAATTAGAATAGATTGTGCGAATGAATTAGAATGGATCGTACGAATGAATTAGAATGGATCGTACGAATGAATTAGAATGGATCGTATGAATGAATTAGAATGAATCGTGCGAATGAATTAGAATGGATCGTGCTAATGAATTCGAATAGATCGTGCGAATGAATTAGAATGGATTGTACGAATGAATTAGAATGGATCGTACGAATGAAATAGAATGGATCGTACGAATGAATTAGAATGGATACATTCGAGCAAAAGAAATAGAATGAATTGTATGAATGAATTAGAATGGATCGTGTGAATAAATTAGAATGGATCATACGAATGAATTAGAATGGATACATTCGTGCGAATGAATTAGAATGGATCGTACGAATGAATTAGAATGGATCGTACGAATGAATTAGAATGGATCGTATGAATGAATTAGATTGGATCGTATTAATGAATTAGAATGGATCGTACGAATGAATTAGAATAGATCGTACGAATGAATTAGAATGGATCGTGCGAATGAATTAGAATGGATCGTATGAATGAATTAGATTGGATCGTATTAATGAATTAGAATGGATCGTACGAATGAATTAGAATAGATCGTACGAATGAATTGGAATGGATACGAATGGATCGTACGAATGAGTAAGAATGGATCGTACGAATGAAGTAGAATGGATTGTACCAATGAATTAGAATGGATACATTCGTGCGAATGAATTAGGATGGATCGTATGAATGAATTAGAATAGATTGTGCGAATGAATTAGAATGGATCGTACGAATGAATTAGAATGGATACATTCATGCGAATGAATTAGAATGGATCGTATGAATGAATTAGAATGGATCGTATGAGTGAATTAGAATGGATACGAAGGAATTAGAATGGATCGTACGAAGGAATTAGAATGGAGAATGGATCGTGCAAATGAATTCGAATGGATCGTGCGATAAGAATGGATCGTACGAATGAAATAGAATAGATCGTACGGATAAATGCATTTGGATCGTGCTAATAAATTAGAACGGATCGTACGAATGAATTAGAATGGATCGTACTAATGAATTAGAATAGATTGTGCGAATGAATTAGAATGGATCGTACGAATGAATTAGAAAGGATATATTCGTGCGAATGAATTAGAATAGATCATATGAATGAATTAGATTGGATCGTATTAATGAATTAGAATGGATCGTGCGAATGAATTAGAATGGATCGTACGAATGAATTAGAATGGATAGATTCGTGCGAATGAATTTGAATGGATCGTACGAAGGAATTAGAATCGATCGTACGAAGGAATTAGAATAGATCATACGAAGAAATTAGAATGGATCGTACAAATGAATTAGAATGGATCGTCTGAATGAATTAGAATGGATCGTGCGAATGAATTAAAATGGATCGTATGAATGAAATAGAATGGATCGTATGAATTAGAATGGATCGTACGAATGAAATAGAATGGATCGTACGAATGAATTAGAATAGATTGTGCGAATGGATTAGAATGGATCATACGATTGAGTAAGAATGGATTGTACGAATGAAATAGAATAGATCGTACGAATGAATTAGAATGGATCATGCTAATGAATTAGAATTGATCGTACGAATGAATTAGAATAGATTGTGCGAATGAATTAGAATGGATTGTACGAATGAATTGGAATGGATACATTCATGCAAATGAATTAGAATGGATCGTATGAATGAATTAGAGTGGATACATTCGTACAAATAAATTAGAATGGATCATACGAATGAATTAGAATGGATACATTCGTGCGAATGAATTAGAATGGATCATATGAATGAATTAGAATGGATCGTTTGAGTGAATGCGAATGGATCGTGCGAATGAATTAGAATGGATTGTACGAATGAATTAGAATGGATCGTACGAATGAATTAGAAAGGATACATTCGAATTCATTCGTACGATCCATTCTAATTCCTTCGTACGATCTATATTCTAATTCATTCGCACGATCCATTCTAATTCATTCGCACGATCTATTCTAATTCATTCGTACGATCCATTCTAGTTCATTCGCACGATCCATTCTAATTCATTCATGAGATCCATTCTATTTCATTCGTACCATCCATTCTTACTCATTCGTACGATCCATTCTAATTCATTTGCACGAAGGTATCCATTCTAATTCATTCGTACTATCCATTCTAATTCATTCGTACGATCCATTCTAATTCATTCGCACGATCCATTCTAATCCATTCATACGATCCATTCTATTTCATTCGTACGATCCATTTTTACTCATTCGTACGATCCATTCTAATTCATTTGTGCGAATGAATTAGAATCGATCGTACGAATGAATTAGAATGGATCATGCGAATGAATTAGAATGGATCGTGCGAATGAATTAGAATGGATCGTTCGAATGAAATAGAATGGATTGTACGAATGAGATAGAATGGATCGTACGAATGAATTAGAATGTATACATTCATGCGAATGAATTAGAATGGATCATACGAATGAATTAGAATGGATTCATTCGTACGAATGAATTAGAATGCATCGTACGAATGAGTAAGAATGGATCGTACGAATGAATTAGAATGGATTGAATTAGAATGAATCGTACGAATGAATTAGAATGGATCGTACGAATGAATTAGAATGGATCGTACGAATGAATTAGAATGGATTGAATTAGAATGAATCGTACGAATGAATTAGAATGAATCATACCGTACGAATGAATTAGAATGGATCGTACGAAGGAATTAGAATGGATCGTACGAATGAGTAAGAATGGATCGTACAAATAAAATAGAATGGATCGTATGAATGAATTAGAATGGATCGTACGAATGAATTAGAATGGATCGTACGAATGAATTAGAATAGATTGTGCGAATGAATTAGAATGGATCGTACGAATGAATTTGAATGGATCGTACGAATGAATTAGAATGGATCGTATGAATGAATTAGAATGGATCGTGCGAATGAATTAGAATGGATCGTACGAATGAAATAGAATGGATTCGCACGAATGTATCCATTCTAATTCTTTCGTACGATCCATTCTAATTCATTCGTACAATCCATTCTAATTCATTCGCACGATCCATTCGCATTCACTCAAACGATCAATTCTAATTCATTCATATGATCCATTCTAATTCATTCGCACGAATGTATCCATTCTAATTCATTCGTACGATCCATTCTAATTCATTTGTACGAATGTATCCACTCTAATTCATTCATACGATCCATTCTAATTCATTCGCACGAATGTATCCATTCCAATTCATTTGCACGAATGTATCCATTCTAATTCATTCGTATGATCCATTCTAATTCATTCGTACGTTCCATTCTAATTCATTCGTAAGATCCATTCTAATTCATTCATACGATCTATTCTAATTCATTCATACAATCCATTCTAATACGAATGAATTAGAATGGATCGTATGAATGAATTAGAATGGATCGTGCGAATGAATTAGAATGGATTATATGAATGAAATAGAATCGATCATACGAATGAAATAGAATGGATCGTACGAAGGAATTAGAATGGATCGTATGAATGAATTAGAGTGGATACATTCGTCCGAATGAATTCGAATAGATCGTGCGAATGAATTAGAATGGATTGTACGAATGAATTAGAATGGATCGTACGAATGAAATAGAATGGATTGTACGAATGAATTAGAATGGATACATTCGTGCAAAAGAAATAGAATGGATTGTATGAATGAATTAGAATGGATCGTGTGAATGAATTAGAATGGATCATACGAATGAATTAGAATGGATACATTCGTGCGAATGAATTAGAATGGATCATGCGAATGAATTAGAATAGATCGTACGAATGAATTAGAATGGATCGTATGAATGAATTAGAATGGATCGTGTGAATGAATTAGAATGGATCGTGCGAATGAATTAGAATGGATCGTACGAATGAATTAGAATGGATCGTATGAATGAATTAGATTGGATCGTATTAATGAATTAGAATGGATCGTACAAATGAATTAGAATAGATCGTACGAATGAATTAGAATGGATACGAATGGATCGTACGAATGAGTAAGAATGGATCGTACGAATGAAATAGAATGGATTGTACGAATGAATTAGAATGGATACATTCGTGCGAATGAATTAGGATGGATCATATGAATGAATTAGAATAGATTGTGCGAATGAATTAGAATGGATCGTACGAATGAATTAGAATGGATACATTGATGCGAATGAATTAGAATGGATCATATGAATGAATTATAATGGATCGTATGAGTGAATTAGAATGGATACGAAGGAATTAGAATGGATCGTACGAAGGAATTAGAATGGAGAATGGATCGTGCGAATGAATTAGAATGGATCGTGCGATAAGAATGGATCGTACGAATGAAATAGAATAGATCGTACGGATAAATGAATTTGGATCGTGCTAATGAATTAGAATGGATCGTACGAATGAATTAGAATGGATCGTACTAATGAATTAGAATAGATTGTGCGAATGAATTAGAATGGATCGTACGAATGAATTAGAAAGGATATATTCGTGCGAATGAATTAAAATAGATCGTATGAATGAATTAGATTGGATCGTATTAATGAATTAGAATGGATCGTGCGAATGAATTAGAATGGATCGTACGAATGAATTAGAATGGATAGATTCGTGCGAATGAATTTGAATGGATCGTACGAAGGAATTAGAATGGATCGTACGAAGGAATTAGAATAGATCATACGAAGAAATTAGAATGGATCGTACGAATGAATTAGAATGGATCGTATGAATGAATTAGAATGGATCGTGTGAATGAATTAAAATGGATCGTATGAATGAAATAGAATGGATCGTATGAATTAGAATGGATCGTACGAATGAAATAGAATGGATCGTACGAATGAATTAGAATAGATTGTGCGAATGGATTAGAATGGATCATACGATTGAGTAAGAATGGATTGTACGAATAAAATAGAATAGATCGTACGAATGAATTAGAATGGATCATGCTAATGAATTAGAATTGATCGTACGAATGAATTAGAATGGATTGAATTAGAATGAATCGTACGAATGAATTAGAATGAATCATACCGTACGAATGAATTAGAATGGATCATACGAAGGAATTAGAATGGATCGTACGAATGAATTAGAATGGATCGTACGAATGAATTAGAATGGATCGTACGAAGGAATTAGAATGGATCGTACGAAGGAATTAGAATGGATACCTTCGTGCAAATGAATTAGGATGGATCGTACGAATTAGTAAGAATGGATCGTACGAATGAGTAAGAATGGATCGCACAAATGAAATAGAATGGATCGTATGAATGAATTAGAATGGATCGTGCGAATGAATTAGAATGGATCGTACGAATGAATTAGAATAGATTGTGCGAATGAATTAGAATGGATCGAACGAATGAATTAGAATGTGACTTAGAATGGATCGTTTGAATGAATTAGAATGGATCGTGCGAATGAATTAGAATGGATCGTACGAATGAAATAGAATGGATTCGCACGAATGTATCCATTCTAATTCATTCGTACGATCCATTCTAATTCATTCGTACAATCCATTCTAATTCATTCGCACGATCCATTCGCATTCACTCAAACGATCCATATGAATGAATTAGAATGGATCATTTGAGTGAATGCGAATGGATCGTGTGAATGAATTAGAATAGATTGTACGAATGAATTAGAATGGATCGTACGAATGAATTAGAATGGATACATTCGTGCGAATCAATTCTATTTCATTCGTATCATCCATTCTAATTCATTCGCACGATCCATTCTAATTCATTCGTACGATCCATTCTAATTCATTCGTACGATCCATTCTAATTCATTCGTACGATCCATTCTAATTCATTCGCACAATCTATTCTAATTCATTCGTACGATCCATTCTAATTCATTCGCACGATCCATTCTAATTCATTCATACGATCCATTCTATTTCATTCGTACGATCCATTCTTACTCATTCGTATGATCCATTCTAATTCATTTGCACGAAGGTATCCATTCTAATTCATTCGTACTATCCATTCTAATTCTTTCGTACGATCCATTCTAATTCCTTCGTACGAATGACTTAGAATGGATCGTGCGAATGAATTAGAATGGATCGTACGAATGAAATAGAATGGATTGTACGAATGAGATAGAATGGATCGTACGAATGAATTAGAATGGATACATTCATGCGAATGAATTAGAATGGATCATACGAATGAATTAGAATGGATTCATTCGTGCGAATGAATTAGAATGGATCGTACAAATGAATTAGAATGGATTGAATTAGAATGAATCATAAGAATGAATTAGAATGGATCGTACGAATGAATTAGAATGGATCGTACGAATGAATTAGAATGGATTGAATTAGAATGAATCGTACGAATGAATTAGAATGAATCATACCGTACGAATGAATTAGAATGGATCATACGAAGGAATTAGAATGGATCGTACGAATGAGTTAGAATGGATCGTACGAATGAATCAGAATGGATCGTACGAAGGAATTAGAATGGATAGTACAAATGAATTAGAATGGATACCTTCTTGCAAATGAATTAGAATGGATCGTACGAATGAGTAAGAATGGATCGTACGAATGAAATAGAATGGATCGTATGAATGAATTAGAATGGATCGTGCGAATGAATTAGAATGGATCGTACGAATGAATTAGAATAGATTGTACGAATGAATTAGAATGGATCGTACGAATGAATTTGAATGGATCGTACGAATGAATTAGAATGGATCGTATAAATGAATTAGAATGGATCATGCGAATGAAATAGAATGGATCGTACGAATGAAATAGAATGGATTCGCACGAATGTATCTATTCTAATTCATTCGTACGATCCATTCTAATTCATTTGTACAATCCATTCTAATTCATTCACACGATCCATTCGCATTCACTCAAACGATCTATTCTAATTCATTCATATGATCCATTCTAATTCATTCGCACAAATGTATCCATTCTAATTCATTCGTACGATCCATTCTAATTCATTTGTACGAATGTATCCACTCTAATTCATTCATACGATCCATTTTAATTCATTCGCACGAATGTATCCATTCCAATTCATTCATACGATCCATTCTAATTCATTCGCACAATCTATTCTAATTCATTCGTACGATCAATTCTAATTCATTAGCATGATCCATTCTAATTCATTCGTACGATCTATTCTATTTCATTCGTACAATCCATTCTTACTCAATCGTAAGATCCATTCTAATCCATTCGCACAATCCATTCTAATTCATTCGTACGATCCATTCTATTTCATTCGTACGATCCATTCTAATTCATACGATCCATTCTATTTCATTCATACGATCCATTTTAATTCATTCGTACGACCCATTCTAATTCATTCGCACGATCAATTCTAAATCATTCGTACGATCTTTTCCATTTCATTCGTACAATCCATTCTAATTCATCCATACGATCCATTATAATTCATTCATACGATCCATTCTAATTCATTCGTATGAATGATCGTGCTAATGAATTAGAATGGATCGTACGAATGAATTAGAATGGATCGTACTAATGAATTAGAATGGATCGTGCGAATGAATTAGAATGGATCGTATTAATGATCTAGAATGGATCGTGCGAATGAATTAGAATGGATCATATGAATGAATTAGAATGGATCGTATGAATGAATTAGAATGGATCGTGCGAATAAATTAGAATGGATCGTATGAATGAATTAGAATAGATTGTGCGAATGAATTAGAATGGATCGTACGAATGAATTAGAATGGATACATTCGTGCGAATAAATTAGAATGGATCGTATGAATGAATTAGAATCGATCGTACGAATGAATTAGAATGGATCATGCGAATGAATTATAATGGATCGTGCGAATGAATTAGAATGGATCGTACGAATGAAATAGAATGGATTGTACGAATAAGATAGAATGGATCGTTCGAATGAATTAGAATGGATACATTCATGCGAATGAATTAGAATGGATCATACAAATGAATTAGAATGGATCATACAAATGAATTAGAATGGATTCATTCGTGCGAATGAATTAGAATGGATCGTACGAATGAATTAGAGTGGATACATTTGTACAAATGAATTAGAATGGATCGTACGAATGAATTAGAATGGATACATTCGTGCGAATGAATTAGAATGGATCATATGAATGAATTAGAATGGATCGTTTGAGTGAATACGAATGGATCGTGCGAATGAATTAGAATGGATCGTACGAATGAAGTAGAATGGATTCAATTAGAATGAATCGTACGAATGAATTAGAATGAATCATACCGTACGAATGAATTAGAATGGATCATACGAAGGAATTAGAATGGATCGTACGAATAAATTAGAATGGATTCGCACGAATGTATCCATTCTAATTCATTCGTACGATCCATTCTAATTCATTCATACAATCCATTCTAATTCATTTGCACGAATGTATCCATTCTATTTCATTCGTACGATCCATTCTAATTCATTCGCACGATCCATTCTAATTCATTCGCATGATCCATTCTAATTCATTCGTACGATCGATTCTAATTCATTCATACGATCCATTCTAATTCATTCGCACGAATGTATCCATTCTAATTCATTCGTACGATCCATTCTAATTCATTCGTACGATCCATTCTATTTCATTCATACGATCCATTCTAATTCTACGAATAAATTAGAATGGATCGTACGAATGAATTAGAAAGGATACATTCGTGCGAATGAATTAGAATAGATCGTATGAATGAATTAGATTGGATCGTATTAATTAATTAGAATGGATCGTGCGAATGAATTAGAATGGATCGTACGAATGAATTAGAATGAATAGATTCGTGCGAATGAATTTGAATGGATCGTACGAAGGAATTAGAATGGATCGTACGAAGGAATTAGAATAGATCATACGAAGAAATTAGAATGGATCGTACGAATAAATTAGAATGGATCGTATGAATGAATTAGAATGGATCGTGCGAATGAATTAAAATGGATCGTATGAATGAAATAGAATGGATCGTATGAATTAGAATGGATCGTACGAATGAAATAGAATGGATCGTACGAATGAATTAGAAAAGATTGTGCGAATGGATTAGAATGGATCATACGATTGAGTAAGAATGGATTGTACAAATGAAATAGAATAGATCGTACGAATGAATTAGAATGGATCATGCTAATGAATTAGAATTGATCGTACGAATGAATTAGAATAGATTGTGCAAATGAATTAGAATGGATCGTACGAATGAATTGGAATGGATCGTATGAATGAATTAGAATATATTGTGCGAATGAATTAGAATGGATCGTACGTATGAATTAGAATGGATCGTACGAATGAATTAGAATGGATCATATGAATGAATTAGATTGGATCGTATGAATGAATTAGAATGGATTGTACGAATGAAATAGAATAGATAGTACGAATGAATTAGAATGGATCGTGCAAATGAATTAGAATGGGTCGTACGAATGAATTAGAATGGATACATGATCCAGATCCATTCTAATTCATTCGTACAATCCATTCTTACTCAATCGTACGATCCATTCTAATTCATACGATCCATTCTATTTCATTCATACGATCCATTCTAATTCATTCATACGATCCATTCTATTTCATTCGTACGATCCATTCTTACTCATTCGTACGATCCATTCTAATTCATTTGCACGAAGCTATCCATTCTAATTCATTCGTACTATCCATTCTAATTCCTTCATACGATCCATTCTAATTCCTTCGTACGATCCATTCTAATTCATTCCCATGAATGTATCTATTCTAATTTTGGATCGTATGAATGAATTAGAATGGATCGTACGAATGAGTAAGAATAGATCGTACGAATGAATTAGAATGGATCGTACGAATGAATTAGAATGGATACATTCGTGCGAATGAATTAGAATGGATCGTATGAATGAATTAGAATCGATCGTACGAATGAATTAGAATGGATCATGCGAATGAATTAGAATGGATCGTGCGAAAGAATTAGAATGGATCGTACGAATGAAATAGAATGGATTGTACGAATGAGAAAGAATGGATCGTACGAATGAATTAGAATGGATACATTCATGCGAATAAATTAGAATGGATCATACGAATGAATTAGAATGGATTCATTCGTGCGAATGAATTAGAATGGATCGTATGAATGAGTAAGAATGGATCGTACGAATGAATTAGAATGGATTGAATTAGAATGAATCGTACGAATGAATTAGAATGGATCGTACAAATGAATTAGAATGGATCGTACGAATGAATTAGAATGGATTGAATTAGAATGAATCGTACGAATGAATTAGAATGAATCATACCGTACGAATGAATTAGAATGGATCATACGAAGGAATTAGAATGGATCGTATGAATGAATTAGAATGGATCGTACGAATGAATTAGAATGGATCGTACGAAGGAATTAGAATGGATCGTATGAAGGAATTAGAATGGATAGTACGAATGAATTAGAATGGATACCTTCGTGCAAATGAATTAGAATGGATTGTACGAATGAGTAAGAATGGATCGTACAAATGAAATAGAATGGATCGTATGAATGAATTAGAATGGATCGTGCGAATGAATTAGAATGGATACATTCGTGCGAATGAATTAGAATGGATCGTATGAATGAATTAGATTGGATTGTATGAATGAATTAGAATGGATCGTGCGAATGAATTAGAATGGATCGTATGAATGAATTAGAATGGATCGTTTGAATGAATTAGAATGGATCGTACCTATGAATTAGAATGGGTCATACGAATGAAATAGAATGGATCGTATGAAGGAATTAAAAAGGATCGTACAAACGAATTAGAATGGATCGTATGAATGAAATAGAATAGATCGTATGAATGAATTAGAATGGATCGTATGAATGAATTAGATTGGATCGTATGAATGAATTAGAATGGATTGTACGAATGAAATAGAATAGATCGTACGAATGAATTAGAATGGATCGTGCGAATGAATTAGAATGGGTCATACGAATGAATTAGAATGGATCGTACGAATAAATTAGAATGGATACATTCATGCAAAAGAAGTAGAATGGATTGTATTAATGAATTAGAATGGATCGTACGAATGAATTAGACGTACGATCCATTCTAATTCATTCGTACAATCTATTCTAATTCATTCGTACAATCCATTCTAATTTATTCGTACAATCCAATCTAATTCATTCGCACGAATGTATCCATTCTAATTCATTCGTACGATCCATTCTAATTCTTTCATACGATCTATTCTAATTCATTCGTACGATCCATTCTAATTCCTTCGTACGAATGTATCTACTCTAATTCATTCATACGATCCATTCTAATTCATTCGCACGATCCATTCTAATTCATACGTACGATCCATTCTAATTCATTCTTATGATCCATTCTAATTCATTCATACGATCCATTCTAATTCATTCGCACGATCTATTCTAATTCATTCATACAATCCATTCTATTTCATTCGTACGATCCATTCTAATTCATTCGCAAGATCTATTCTAATTCATTCATACGATCCAATCTAATTCATTCATACGATCCATTCAAATTCATTAATACGATCCAATCTAATTCATTCATACGATCCATTCTAATTCCTTCGTACGATCCATTCTAATTCATACGATCCATTCTAATTCATTCGTACGATCCATTCTAATTCATTCGTACGATCCATTCTAATTCATTCATACGATCCATTCTAATTCATTCGCACGATCCATTCTAATTCATTCATACGATCCAATCTAATTCATTCATACGATCCATTCTAATTCATTCGCACGAATGTATCCATTCTAATTCATTCGCACGATCCATTCTAATTCATACATACAATCCATTCTAATTCTTTCATATGATCCATTCTAATACATTCGCACGATCCATTCTTACTCATTCGTACGATCCATTCTAATTCATTCGCACGATCCATTCTAATTCATTAATACGATCCATTCTAATTCATTCGTACGATCCATTCTAATTCATTCGTACGATTCATTCTAATTCAATCCATTCTAATTCATTCGTACGATCCATTCTTACTCATTCGTACGATCCATTCTAATTCATTCGCACGAATGAATCCATTCTAATTCATTCGCATGAATGTATCCATTCTAATTCATTCGTACGATCCATTCTATCTCATTCGTACAATCCATTCTATTTCATTCGTATGATCCATTCTAATTCATTCGCACGATCCATTCTAATTCATTCAAATGATCCATTGTAATTCATTCGTACGATCGATTCTAATTCATTCATACGATCCATTCTAATTCATTCGCACGAATGTATCCATTCTAATTCATTCGTACGATCCATTCTAATTCATTCGCACAATCTATTCTAATTCATTCATACGATCCATTCTAATTCATACGTAAGATCCATTCTTCTTCATTTATACGATCCAATCTAATTCATTCATACAATCCATTCTAATTCATTCGCACGAATTTATCCATTCGAACTCGTTCGTATGATCCAGTCGAATTCATTCGCACGAATGTATCCATTCTAATTCATTCGTACGATCCATTCCGTGCGAATGAATTAGAATGCATCGTACGAATGAATTAGAATGGATACATTCGTGCGAATGAATTAGAATGGATCGTACGAATGAATTAGAATATGGATCGTACGAAGGAATTAGAATGGATCGTATGAATGAATTCGAATGTATCCTTTCTGATTCATTCGTACGATCCATTCTAATTCCTTCGTACGATCCATTCTAATTCATTCGTACGATCAATTCTAATTCATTTGCATGATCCATTCTAATTCATTCGTACGATCCATTCGTATCCATTCTAATTCATTCGTACGATCTATTCTAATTCATTCGTACGATCCATTCTAATTCATTAATACGATCCAATCTAATTCATTCATACGATCCATTCTAATTCATTCGTACGATCCATTCTAATTCATTCGTACGATCTATTATAATTCATGGATCGTGCGAATGAATTAGAATGGATCGTACGAATGAATTAGAATGGATCGTATGAATGAATTAGATTGGATCGTATTAATGAATTAGAATGGATCGTACGAATAAATTAGAATAGATCGTACGAATGAATTAGAATGGATCGTACGAATGAAATAGAATGGATTGTACGAATGAATTAGAATGGATACATTCGTGCGAATGAATTAGGATGGATCGTATGAATGAATTAGAATAGATTGTGTGAATGAATTAGAATGGATCGTACGAATGAATTAGAATGGATACATTCATGCGAATGAATTAGAATGGATCGTATGAATGAATTAGAATGGATCGTATGAGTGAATTAGAATGGATACGAAGGAATTAGAATGGATCGTACGAAGGAATTAGAATGGAGAATGGATCGTGCGAATGAATTAGAATGGATCGTGCGATAAGAATGGATCGTACGAATGAAATAGAATAGATCGTACGGATAAATGAATTTGGATCGTGCTAATGAATTAGAATGGATCGTACGAATGAGTAAGAATGGATTAGAATGGATTAGAATTTGGATCGTGCTAATGAATTAGAATGAATTAGAATGGATTCATTCGTGCGAATGAATTAGAATGGATCGTACGAATGAGTAAGAATGGATCGTACGAATGAATTAGAATGGATTGAATTAGAATGAATCGTACGAATGAATTAGAATGGATCGTACGAATGAATTAGAATGGATCGTACAAATGAATTAGAATGGATTGAATTAGAATGAATCGTACGAATGAATTAGAATGAATCATACCGTACGAATGAATTAGAATGGATCATACGAAGGAATTAGAATGGATCGTACGAATGAATTAGAATGGATCGTACGAATGAATTAGAATGGATCGTACGAAGGAATTAGAATGGATCGTACGAAGGAATTAGAATGGATAGTATGAATGAATTAGAATGGATACCTTCGTGCAAATGAATTAGGATGGATCGTACGAATGAGTAAGAATGGATCGTACGAATGAAATAGAATGGATCGTATGAATGAATTAGAATGGATCGTACGAATGAATTAGAATGGATCGTACGAATGAATTAGAATGGATCGTACGAATGAATTAGAATGGATACATTCGTGCGAATGAATTAGAATGGATCGTATGAATGAATTAGAATCGATCGTACGAATGAATTAGAATGGATAATGCGAATGAATTAGAATGGATCGTGCGAATGAATTAGAATGGATCGTATGAATGAAATAGAATGGATTGTATGAATGAGATAGAATGGATCGTACGAATGAATTAGAATGGATACATTCATGCGAATGAATTAGAATGGATCATACGTATGAATTAGAATGGATTCATTCGCACGAATGAATTAGAATAGATTGTGCGAATGAATTAGAATGGATCGTACGAATGAATTAGAATGGATACATTCATGCGAATGAATTAGAAGGGATCGTATGAATGAATTAGAATAGATCGTATGAGTGAATTAGAATGGATACGAAGGAATTAGAATGGATCGTACGAAGGAATTAGAATGGATAGTACGAATGAATTAGAATGGATCATGCTAATGAATTAGAATTGATCGTACGAATGAATTAGAATAGATTGTGCGAATGAATTAGAATGGATCGTACGAATGAATTGGAATGGATACATTCGTGCAAATGAATTAGAATGGATCGTATGAATGAATTAGAGTGGATACATTCGTACAAATGAATTAGAATGGATCGTACGAATGAATTAGAATGGATACATTCGTGCGAATGAATTAGAATGGATCATATGAATAAATTAGAATGGATCGTTTGAGTGAATGCGAATGGATCGTGCAAATGAATTAGAATGGATTGTACGAATGAATTAGAATGGATCGTACGAATGAATTAGAATGGATACATTCGTGCGAATCCATTCTATTTCATTCGTACGATCCATTCTAATTCATTCGCACGATCCATTCTAATTCATTCATACGATCCATTCTAATTCATTCGTACGATCCATTCTAATTCATTCGTACGATCCATTCTAATTCATTCGCACAATCTATTCTAATTCATTCGTACGATCCATTCTAATTCATTCGCACGATCCATTCTAATTCATTCATACGATCCATTCTATTTCATTCGTACGATCCATTCTTACTCATTCGTACGATCCATTCTAATTCATTTGCACGAAGGTATCCATTCTAATTCATTCGTACTATCCATTCTAATTCCTTCGTACGATCCATTCTAATTCGTTCGTACGATCCATTCTAATTCATTCGTACGATCCATTCTAATTCATTCGTACGATCCATTCTAATTCCTTCGTATGATCCATTCTAATTCATTCGTACGGTATGATTCATTCTAATTTATTCGTACGATTCATTCTAATTCAATCCATTCTAATTCATTCGTACGATCCATTCTAATTCATTCGTACGATCCATTCTAATTCATTCGTACGATTCATTCTAATTCAATCCATTCTAATTCATTTGTACGATCCATTCTTACTCATTCGTACGATCCATTCTAATTCATTCGTATGATCCATTCTAATTTATTCGCATGAATGTATCCATTCTCATTCATTCGTACGATCCATTCTATCTCATTCGTACAATCCATTCTATTTCATTCGTACGATCCATTCTAATTCATTCGCACGATCCATTCTAATTCATTCGTATGATCCATTCTAATTCATTCGTACGATCGATTCTAATTCATTCATACGATCCATTCTAATTCATTCGCACGAATGTATCCATTCTAATTCATTCATACGATCCATTCTAATTCATTCGCACAATCTATTCTAATTCATTCATACGATCCATTTTAATTTATTCGCACGATCCATTCTAATTCATTCATACGATCTATTCTAATTCATTCATATGATCCATTCTAATTCATTCGCACGATCCATTCTTACTCATTCGTACGATCCATTCTAATTCATTCGCACGATCCATTCTAATTCATTAATACGATCCATTCTAATTCATTCGCACGATCCATTCTAATTCATTCACACTCATACGATCCATTCTAATTCATTCGCACGAATGTATCCTTTCTAATTCATTCGTACGATCCATTCTAATTCATTCGCACAATCTATTCTAATTCATTCGAACGATCCATTCTAATTTATTCGTACGATCCATTCTTATTCATTCGTACGATCCATTCTAATTCATTCGCACGATCCATTCTAATTCATTCGCACGATCCATTCTAATTCATTAGCACGATCCATTCTAATTCATTCGTACGATCCATTCTAATTCATTAATACGATCCATTCTAATTCATTCGCACGAATGTATCCATTCTAATTCATTAATACGATCCAATCTAATTCATTCATACGAATGAATTAGAATGGATACATTCGTGCAAAAGAAATAGAATGGATTGTATGAATGAATTAGAATGGATCGTGTGAATGAATTAGAATGGATCATACGAATGAATTAGAATGGATACATTCGTGCGAATGAATTAGATTGGATCGTGCGAATGAATTAGAATGGATCGTACGAATGAATTAGAATGGATCATATGAATGAATTAGAATGGATCGTGCGAATGAATTAGAATGGATCGTGCGAATGAATTAGAATGGATCGTATGAATGAATTAGATTGGATCGTATTAATGAATTAGAATGGATCGTACGAATGAATTAGAATAGATCGTACGAATGAATTAGCATGGATACGAATGGATCGTACGAATGAGTAAGAATGGATCGTACGAATGAAATAGAATGGATTGTACGAATGAATTAGAATGGATACATTGGTGCGAATGAATTAGGATGGATCGTATGAATGAATTAGAATAGATTGTGCGAATGAATTAGAATGGATCGTACGAATGAATTAGAATGGATCGTATGAATGAATTAGAATGGATCGTATGAGTGAATTAGAATGGATACGAAGGAATTAGAATGGATCGTACGAAGGAATTAGAATGGAGAATGGATCGTGCGAATGAATTAGAATGGATCGTGCGATAAGAATAGATCGTACGAATGAAATAGAATAAATCGTACGGATAAATGAATTTGGATCGTGCTAATGAATTAGAATGGATCGTACGAATGAATTAGAATGGATCGTACTAATGAATTAGAATAGATTGTGCGAATGAATTAGAATGGATCGTACGAATGAATTAGAAAGGATATATT
Organism: Chamaelirium japonicum; assembly: GCA_947650365.1. Taxonomy (NCBI): domain Eukaryota; kingdom Viridiplantae; phylum Streptophyta; class Magnoliopsida; order Liliales; family Melanthiaceae; genus Chamaelirium; species Chamaelirium japonicum. The sequence continues at coordinate 146,108 of CANTAL010000141.1, read as the reverse complement.
CGTGCGAATGAATTAGAATAGATCGTATGAATGAATTAGATTGGATCGTATTAATGAATTAGAATGTATCGTGCGAATGAATTAGAATGGATCGTACGAATGAATTAGAATGGATACATTCGTGCGAATGAATTAGAATGGATCATATGAATGAATTAGAATGGATCGTTTGAGTGAATGCGAATGGATCGTGCGAATGAATTAGAATGGATTGTACGAATGAATTAGAATGGATCGTACGAATGAATTAGAATGGATACATTCGTGCGAATCCATTCTAATTCATTCGCACGATCCATTCTAATTCATTCGCACGATCCATTCTAATTCATTCGTACAATCCATTCTAATTCATTCGCACGATCCATTCTAATTCATTCGCACGATCCATTCTAATTCATTCGCACGATCCATTCTAATTCATTCATACGATCCATTCTAATTCATTCGTACGATCTATTCTAATTCATTCATACGATCCATTCTAATTCATTCGTACGATCTATTCTATTTCATTCATACAATCCATTCTTACTCAATCGTATGATCCATTCTAATCCATTCGCACAATCTATTCTAATTCATTCGTACGATCCATTCTATTTCATTCGTACGATCCATTCTAATTCATACGATCCATTCTATTTCATTCATACGATCCATTTTAATTCATTCGCACGATCCATTCTAATTCATTCATACGATCCATTCTAATTCATTAATATGATCCATTCTAATTCATTCGTATGACGCACGATCCATTCTAATTCATTCGTACGATCCATTCTAATTCATTCATACGATCCATTCTAATTCATTCGCACGATCCATTCTAATTCATTCATACGATCTATTCTAATTCATTCATACAATCCATTCTAATTCCTTCGTACGATCCATTCTAATTAATTCGCACAATCTATTCTAATTCATTCATACGATCCATCCTAATTCATTCGCACGAATGTATCCATTCTAATTCATTCGTACAATCCATTCTATTTCATTCGTACGATCCATTCTTACTCATTCGTACGATCAATTCCTATCCATTCTAATTCATTCGTACGATCTATTCTAATTCATTCATACGATCCATTCTAATTCATTAATACGATCCAATCTAATTCATTTATACGATCCATTCTAATTCATTCGTACGATCCATTCTAATTCATTCGCACGATCCATTCTAATTCATTCGCACGAACCATTCTAATTCATTCGTACGATCCATTCTAATTCATTCGTACGATCCATTCTAATTCATTCGCACGATCCATTCTAATTCATTCACACGAATGTATCCATTCTAATTCATTCGTATGATCCATTCTAATTCATTCACACGATCCATTCTAATTCATTCATACAATCCATTCTATTTCTTTTGCATGAATGTATCCATTCTAATTCATTCGTACGATCCATTCTATTTCATTCGTACGATCCATTCTAATTCATTCGTACAATCTATTCTAATTCATTCGCACGATCTATTCGAATTCATTCGCACGAATGTATCCACTCTAATTCATTCATACGATCCATTCTAATTCCTTCGTACGATCCATTCTATTTCATTCGTATGATCCATTCTATTCCATTCATATAATCCATTCTAATTCATTCGCACGATCCAATCTAATTCATTCATATGATCCATTCTTACTCATTCGTACGATCCATTCTAATTTATTCGCACGATCCATTCTAATTCATCCGTATGATCCATTCTATTTCATTCGTACGATCCATTCTAATTCATTCATACGATCTATTCTAATTCTTTCGCACGAATGTATCCATTCTAATTCATTCGTATGATCCATTCTAATTCATTCGCACGATCCATTCTAATTCATTCATACAATCCATTGTAATTCTTTTGCACGAATGTATCCATTCTAATTCATTCGTTCGATCCATTCTAATTCATTCGTACGATCCATTCTAATTCATTCGCACGATCCATTCTAATTCATGCATACGATCCAATCTAATTCATTCATACGATCCATTCTAATTCATTCGCACGAATGTATCCATTCTAATTCATTCGTACATGTATGAATGAATTAGAATGGATCGTACGAATGAATTAGAGTTGATACATTCGTGCGAATGAATTAGAATGGATCGTACGAATGAATTAGATTGGATCGTATGAATGAATTATAATGGATCATGCGAATGAATTAGAATAGATCATACGAATGAATTTGAATGGATCGTACGAATGAATTAGAATGGATACATTCGTGCAAAAGAATTAGAATGGATTGTATAAATGAATTAGAATAGATCGTGCGAATGAATTAGAATGGATACATTCGTGCGAATGAATTAGAATGGATCGTATGAATGAATTAGATTGGATCGTATGAATGAATTAGAATATATCGTGGGAATGAATTAGAATGGATCGTACAAATGAATTAGAATGGATCGTTTGAATGAATTAGAATGGATTGTATTTATGAATTAGAATGGGTCATACGAATGAAATAGAATGGATCGTACGAAGGAATTAGAAAGGATCGTACAAACGAATTAAAATGGATCGTATGAATGAAATAGAATAGATCGTACGAATGAATTAGAATGGATCGTATGAATGAATTAGATTGGATCGTATGAATGAATTAGAATGGATTGTACGAATAAAATAGAATAGATCGTACGAATGAATTAGAATGGATCGTGCGAATGAATTAGAATGGGTCATATGAATGAATTAGAATGGATACACTATCTAGATCCATTCTAATTCATTCGCACAATCTATTCTAATTCATTCGTAGGATCCATTCTAATTCATTACTACGATCCATTCTAATTCATTCCTTCGATCCATTCTAATTCATTCGTACGGTCCATTCTAATTCATACGCACGATCCATTCTAATTCATTCATACGATCCATTCTAATTCATTCGTATGTATCCATTCTAATTCATTCATACGATCCATTCTAATTCTACGATCCATTCTTACTCATTCGTATTATCCATTTTAATTCATTCACACGAATGTATCAACTCTAATTCATTCGCACGAATGTATCCATTCTAATTCATTCGTACGATCCATTCTAATTCATTCGTACGATCCATTCTAATTCATTCGTATGAATGGATCGTGCGAATGAATTAGAATGGATTGTACGAATGAATTAGAATGGATCGTACGAATGAATTAGATTGGATCGTACGAAGGAATTAGAATGGATCGTACGAAGGAATTAGAATGGATAGTACGAATGAATTAGAATGGATACCTTCGTGCAAATGAATTAGAATGGATCGTACGAATGAGTAAGAATGGATCGTACGAATGAAATAGAATGGATCGTATGAATGAATTAGAATGGATCGTGCGAATGAATTAGAATGGATCGTACGAATGAATTAAAATAGATTGTGCGATTGAATTAGAATGGATCGTACGAATGAATTAGAATGGATCGTACGAATGAATTAGAATGGATCGTATGAATGAATTAGAATGGATCGTGCGAATGAATTAGAATGGATCGTACGAATGAAATAGAATGGATTGTACGAATGAAATAGATTAGATCGTGCGAATGAATTAGAATAGATCGTATGAATGAATTAGATTGGATCGTATTAATGAATTAGAATGGATCGTACGAATGAATTACAATGGATCGTACGAATGAATTAGAATGGATACATTCGTGCAAAAGAATTAGAATGGATTGTATGAATGAATTAAAATGGATCGTGCAAATGAATTAGAATGGATACATTCGTATGAATGAAATAGAATGGATCGTATGAATTAGAATGGATCGTACGAATGAAATAGAATGGATCATACGAATGAATTAGAATAGATTGTGCGAATGGATTAGAATGGATCATACGATTGGGTAAGAATGGATTGTATGAATGAAATAGAATAGATCGTACGAATGAATTAGAATGGATCATGCTAATGAATTAGAATTGATCGTACGAATGAATTAGAATAGATTGTGCGAATGAATTAGAATGGATCGTACGAATGAATTGGAATGGATACATTCGTGCGAATGAATTAGAATGGATCGTATGAATGAATTAGAGTGGATACATTCGTACAAATGAATTAGAATGGATCGTACGAATGAATTAGAATGGATACATTCGTGCGAATGAATTAGAATGGATCATATGAATGAATTAGAATGGATCGTTTGAGTGAATGCGAATGGATCGTGCGAATGAATTAGAATGGATTGTACGAATGAATTAGAATGGATCGTACGAATGAATTAGAATGGATACATTCGTGCGAATCCATTCTATTTCATTCGTACGATCCATTCTTATTCATTCGCACGATCCATTCTAATTCATTCATACGATCCATTCTAATTCATTCGTACGATTCATTCTAATTCATTCGTACGATCCATTCTAATTCATTCGCACGATCCATTCTAATTCGTTCATACGATCCATTCTATTTCATTCGTACGATCCATTCTTACTCATTCGTACGATCCATTCTAATTCATTTGCACAAAGGTATCCATTCTAATTCATTCGTACTATCCATTCTAATTGCTTCGTACGATCCATTCTAATTCCTTCGTACGATCCATTCTAATTCATTCGTACGATCCATTCTAATTCATTCGTACGATCCATTCTAATTCCTTCGTATGATCCATTCTAATTCATTCGTACGGTATGATTCATTCTAATTCATTCGTACGATTCATTCTAATTCAATCCATTCTAATTCATTCGTACGATCCATTCTAATTCATTCGTACGATCCATTCTAATTCATTCGTACGATTCATTCTAATTCAATCCATTCTAATTCATTCGTACGATCCATTCTTACTCATTCGTACGATCCATTCTAATTCATTCGCACGAATGAATCCATTCTAATTCATTCGTATGATCCATTCTAATTCATTCGCATGAATGTATCCATTCTAATTCATTCGTACGATCCATTCTATCTCATTCGTACAATCCATTCTATTTCATTCGTACGATCCATTCTAATTCATTCGTACGATCCATTCTAAGTCATTCGTACGAAGGAATTAGAATGGATCGTATGAAGGAATTAGAATGGATAGTACGAATGAATTAGAATGGATACCTTCGTGCAAATGAATTAGAATGGATCGTACGAATGAGTAAGAATGGATCGTACGAATGAAATAGAATGGATCGTATGAATGAATTAGAATGGATCGTGCGAATGAATTAGAATGGATCGTACGAAAGAATTAGAATAGATTGTGCGAATGAATTAGAATGGATCGTACGAATGAATTAGAATGGATCGTACAAATGAATTAGAATGGATCGTAAGAATGAATTAGAATGGATCGTGCGAATGAATTAGAATAGATCGTACGAATGAAATAGAATGGATTCGCACGAATGTATCCATTCTAATTCATTCGTACAATCCATTCTAATTCATTCGTACAATCCATTCTAATTCATTCGCATGATCCATTTGCATTCACTCAAACGATCCATTCTATTTCATTCATATGATCCATTCTAATTCATTCGCACGAATGTATCCATTCTAATTCATTCGTACGATCCATTCTAATTCATTTGTACGAATGTATCCACTCTAATTCATTCATACGATCCATTCAAATTCATTCGCACGAATGTATCCATTCCATTTCATTCGTACGATCCATTCTAATTCATTCGCACAATCTATTCTAATTCATTCGTACGATCAATTCTAATTCATTGGCATGATCCATTCTAATTCATTCGTACGATCTATTCTATTTCATTCGTACAATCCATTCTTACTTAATCGTATGATCCATTCTAATCCATTCGCACAATCTATTCTAATTCATTCGTACGATCCATTCTATTTCATTCGTACGATCCATTCTAATTCATACGATCCATTCTATTTCATTTATACGATCCATTTTCATTCATTCGTACGACCCATTCTAATTCATTCGCACGATCCATTCTAATTCATTCGTACGATCTATTCTATTTCATTCGTACAATCCATTCTAATTCATTCATACGATCCATTCTAATTCATTCATACGATCCATTCTAATTCATTCGTATGAATGATCGTGCTAATGAATTTGACTGGATCGTACGAATGAATTAGAATGGATCGTACTAATGAATTAGAATGGATCGTGCGAATGAATTAGAATGGATCGTATTAATGAATTAGAATGGATCGTGCGAATGAATTAGAATGGATCGTACGAATGAGTAATATTAGATCGTGCGAATGAATTAGAATGGATCATATGAATGAATTAGAATGGATCGTATGAATGAATTAGAATGGATCGTGCGAATAAATTAGAATGGATCGTATGAATGAATTAGAATAGATTGTGCGAATGAATTAGAATGGATCGTACGAATGAATTAGAATGGATACATTCGTGCGAATGAATTAGAATGGATCGTATGAATGAATTAGAATCAATCGTACGAATGAATTAGAATGGATCATGCGAATGAATTAGAATGGATCGTGCGAATGAATTAGAATGGATCGTACGAATGAAATAGAATGGATTGTACGAATGAGATAGAATGGATCGTACGAATGAATTAGAATGGATACATTCATGCGAATGAATTAGAATGGATCATACGAATGAATTAGAATGGATTCATTCGTGCAAATGAATTAGAATGGATCGTACGAATGAGTAAGAATGGATCGTACGAATGAATTAGAATGGAATGAATTAGAATGGATCGTACGAATGAATTAGAATGGATCGTACGAATGAAATAGAATGGATTGAATTAGAATGAATCGTACGAATGAATTAGAATGAATCATACCGTACGAATGAATTAGAATGGATCATACGAAGGAATTAGAATGGATCGTACGAATGAATTAGAATGGATCGTACGAATGAATTAGAATGGATCGTACGAAGGAATTAGAATGGATCGTACGAAGGAATTAGAATGGATAGTACGAATGAATTAGAATGGATACCTGCGTGCAAATGAATTAGAATGGATCGTACGAATGAGTAAGAATGGATCGTACGAATGAAATAGAATGGATCGTATGAATGAATTAGAATGGATCGTGCGAACGAAATAGAATGGATCGTACGAATGAATTAGAATAGATTGTGCGAATGAATTAGAATGGATCGTACGAATGAATTAGAATGGATCGTACGAATGAATTAGAATGGATCGTATGAATGAATTAGAATGGATCGTGCGAATGAATTAGAATGGATCGTACGAATGAAATAGAATGGATTCGCACGAATGTATCCATTCTAATTAATTCGTATGATCCATTCTAATTCATTCGTACAATCCATTCTAATTCATTCGCACGATCCATTCGCATTCACTCAAACGATCCATTCTAATTCATTCATATGATCCATTCTAATTCATTAGCACGAATGTATCCATTCTAATTCATTCGTACGATCCATTCTAATTCATTTGTACGAATGTATCCATTCTAATTCATTCGTACGATCCATTCTAATTCATTCGTACTATCCATTCTAATTCCTTCGTACGATCCATTCTAATTCCTACGTACGATCCATTCTAATTCATTTGTACGATCCATTCTAATTCATTCGTACGATCCATTCTAATTCCTTCGTATGATCCATTCTAATTCATTCGTACGGTATGTTCACACGATCCATTCTAATTCATTCGCACGATCCATTCTAATTCATTCATACGATCCATTCTAATTCATTCACACAATCCATTCTAATTCATTCTAATTTATTTGTATGTGAGTGGATCGTGTTTTTTCGTGCTAATGAATTAGAATGGATCGTACGAATGAATTAGAATGGTTACATTCGTGCGAAAGAATTAGAATGGATCGTATGAATAAATTAGATTGGATCGTATAAATGAATTAGAATGGATCGTACGAATGAATTAGAATGGATCGTGCTAATGAATTAGAATGGATCGTGCGAATGAATTAGAATGGATCGTGCGAATGAATTAGAATGGATCGTACGAATGAATTAGAATGGATCGTACGAATGAATTAGAATGGATCGTTCGAATGAATTAGAATAGATTGTGCGAATTAATTATAATGGATCGTACGAATGAATTAGAAAGGATACATTCGTGCGAATGAATAAGAATGGATCGTATGAGTGTGAATGAATTAGAATGGATCGTGCGAATGAATTAGAATGGATTATATTAATGAATTAGAATGGATCGTGCAAATGAATTAGAATGGATCGTACGAATGAGTAAGAATGGATCGTGCGAATGAAATAGAATGGATCATATGAATGAATTAGAATGGATCGTATGAATGAATTAGAATGGATCGTGCGAATAAATTAGAATGGATCGTATGAATGAATTAGAATAGATTGTGCGAATGAATTAGAATGGATCGTACGAATGAATTAGAATGGATACATTCGTGCGAATGAATTAGAATGGATCATATGAATGAATTAGAATCGATCGTACGAATGAATTAGAATGGATCATGTGAATGAATTAGAATGGATCGTGCGAATGAATTAGAATGGATCATACGAATGAAATAGAATGGATTGTACGAATGAGATAGAATGGATCGTACGAATGAATTCGAATGGATACATTCATGCGAATGAATTAGAATGGATCATACGAATGAATTAGAATGGATTCATTCGTGCGAATGAATTAGAATAGATCGTACGAATGAGTAAGAATGGATCGTACCAATTAATTAGAATGGATTGAATTAGAATGAATCGTACGAATGAATTAGAATGGATCGTACGAATGAATTAGAATGGATCGTACGAATGAATTAGAATGGATTGAATTAGAATAAATCGTACGAATGAATTAGAATGAATCATACCGTACGAATGAATTAGAATGGATCATACGAAGGAATTAGAATGGATCGTACGAATGAATTAGAATGGATCGTACGAAGGAATTAGAATGGATCGTACGAAGGAATTAGAATGGATAGTACGAATGAATTAGAATGGATACCTTTGTGCAAATGAATTAGAATGGATCGTACGAATGAGTAAGAATGGATCGTACGAATGAAATAGAATGGATCGTATGAATGAATTAGAATGGATCGTGCGAATGAATTAGAATGGATTATACGAATGAATTAGAATAGATTCTGCGAATGAATTAGAATGGATCGTACGAATGAATTAGAATGGATCGTACGAATGAATTAGAATGGATCGTATGAATGAATTAGAATCGATCGTGCGAATGAATTAGAATGGATCGTACGAATGAAATAGAATGGATTCGCACGAATGTATCCATTCTAATTCATTCGTACGATCCATTCTAATTCATTCGTACAATCCATTCTAATTCATTCGCACGATCCATTTGCATTCACTCAAACGATCCATTCTAATTCATTCATATGATCCATTCTAATTCATTCGCACGAATGTATCCATTCTAATTCATTCGTACGATCCATTCTAATTCATTTGTATGAATGTATCCACTCTAATTCATTCATACGATCCATTCTAATTCATTCGAACGAAAGTATCCATTCCAATTCATTCGTGCGATCCATTCTAATTCATTCGCACAATCTATTCTAATTCATTCGTACGATCAATTCTAAATCATTAGCATATCCATTCTAATTCATTCGTACAATCTATTCTAATTCATTAGCACGATCCAAATTCATTTATCCGTACGATCTATTCTATTTCATTCGTACGATCCATTCTTATCGCACGATCCATTCTAATTCATTCGCACGATCCATTTTCCATTCTAATTCCTTCATACGATCCATTCTAATTCCTTCGTATCCATTCTAATTCACCCATACGATCCATTCTAATTCATTCATACGATCCATTCTAATTCATTCGCATGAATGTATCCATTCTAATTCATTCGTACGATCCATTCTAATTCATTCGCACAATCTATTCTAATTCTTTCGTGTGAATGAATCCATTCTAATTCATTCGTACGATCCATTCTAATTCATTCGTACAATCCATTCTAATTCATTCGCACGATCCATTCGCATTCACTCAAACGATCCATTCTAATTCATTCATATGATCCATTCTAATTCATTCGCACGAATGTATCCATTCTAATTCATTCGTACGATCCATTCTAATTCATTTGTACGAATGTATCCACTCTAATTCATTCATACGATCCATTCTAATTCATTCGCACGAATGTATCCATTCCAATTCATTCGTACGATCCATTCTAATTAGAATGGATCGTGTGAATGAATTAGAATGGATCATACGAATGAATTAGAATAGATACATTCGTGCGAATGAATTAGAATGGATCGTGTGAATGAATTAGAATGGATCGTACGAATGAATTAGAATGGATCGTATGAATGAATTAGAATGGATCGTGCGAATGAATTAGAATGGATCGTGCGAATGAATTAGAATGGATCGTACGAATGAATTAGAATGGATCGTATGAATGAATTAGATTGGATCGTATTAATGAATTAGAATGGATCGTACGAATGAAGTAGAATAGATCGTACGAATGAATTAGAATGGATACAAATGGATCGTACGAATGAGTAAGAATGGATCGTACGAATAAAATAGAATGGATTGTACGAATGAATTAGAATGGATACATTCGTGCGAATGAATTAGAATGGATCATATGAATGAATTAGAATGGATCGTTTGAGTGAATGCGAATGGATTGTGCGAATGAATTAGAATGGATTGTACGAATGAATTAGAATGGATCGTACGAATGAATTAGAGTGGATCGTATGAATGAATTAGAATGGATCGTACGAATGAATTAGAATAGATTGTGCGAATGAATTAGAATGGATCGTTCGAATGAATTGGAATGGATACATTCGTGCGAATGAATTAGAATGGATCGTATGAATGAATTAGAGTGGATACATTCGTACAAATGAATTAGAATGGATCGTACGAATTAATTAGAATGGATCGTACGAATGAATTAGAATGGATCGTACGAATGAATTAGAATGGATTGAATTAGAATGAATCGTACGAATGAATTTGAATGAATCATACCGTACGAATGAATTAGAATGGATCATACGAAGGAATTAGAATGGATCGTACGAATGAATTAGAATGGATCGTACGAATGAATTAGAATGGATCGTACGAAGGAATTAGAATGGATCGTACGAAGGCATTAGAATGGATAGTACGAATGAATTAGAATGGATACCTTCGTGCAAATGAATTAGAATGGATCGTACGAATGAGTAAGAATGGATCATACGAATGAATTAGAATAGATCATGCGAATGAATTAGAATAGATTGTGCGAATGAATTAGAATGGATCGTACGAATGAATTAGAATGGATCGTACGAATGAATTAGAATGGATCGTATGAACGAATTAGAATGGATCGTGCGAATGAATTAGAATGGATAGTACGAATGAAATAGAATGGATTCGCACGAATGTATCCATTCTAATTCATTCGTACGATCCATTCTAATTCATTCGTAAAATCCATTCTAATTCATTCGCACGATCCATTCGCATTCACTCAAACGATCCATTCTAATTCATTCATATGATCCATTCTAATTCATTCGCACGAATGTATCCATTCTAATTCATTTGTACGATCCATTCTAATTCATTTGTACGAATGTATCCACTCTAATTCATTCATACGATCCATTCTAATTCATTCGCACGAATGTATCCATTCCAATTCATTCGTACGATCCATTCTAATTCATTCGCACAATCTATTCTAATTCATTCGTACGATCAATTCTAATTCATTAGCATGATCCATTCTAATTCATTCGTACGATCTATTCTATTTCATTCGTACAATCCATTCTTACTCAATCGTATGATCCATTCTAATCCATTCGCACAATCTATTGTAATTCATTCGTACGATCCATTCTATTTCATTCGTACGATCCATTCTACTTCATACGATCCATTCTATTTCATTCATACGATCCATTTTAATTTATTCGCACGATCCATTCTAATTCATTCATACGATCCATTCTAATTCGTTCGTACGATCCATTCTAATTTCTTCGTATGATCTATTCTAATTCCTTCGTACGATCCATTCTAATTCCTTCGTACGATCCATTCAAATTGATTCGCACGAATCTATCCATTCTAATTCATTCGTACGATCCATTCTAATTCATTCGCACAATCCATTCTAATTTATTAATACGATCCAATCTAATTCATTCGTACCATCCATTCTAATTCATTCGCATAATCTATTCTAATTCATTGGTACGATCCATTCTAATTCATTCGTACGATCCATTCTAATTCATTAGCACGATACAAATTCATTTATCCGTTTGATCTATTCTATTTCATTCGTACGATCCATTCTTATCGCACGATCCATTCTAATTCATTCGCACGATCCATTCTCCATTCTAATTCCTTCGTACGATCCATTCTAATTCCTTCGTATCCATTCTAATTCACTCATACGATCCATTCTAATTCATTCATACGATCCATTCTAATTTATTCGCATCAATGTATCCATTCTAATTTATTCGTACGATCCATTCTAATTCATTCGCACAATCTATTCTAATTCATTCATACGATCCATTCTAATTCATTCGCACGAATGTATCCATTCTAATTCATTCGTACAATCCATTCTATTTCATTCGTACGATCCATTCTTACTCATTCGTACGATCCATTCGTATCCATTCTAATTCATTCGTACGATCTATTCTAATTCATTCATACGATCCATTCTAATTCATTAATACGATCCAATCTAATTCATTCATACGATCCATTCTAATTCATTCGCACGATCCATTCTAATTCATTCATACGATCCATTCTAATTCATTCGTACGATCCATTCTAATTCATTCGCACGATCCATTCTAGTTCATTCGCACGAATGTATCCATTCTAATTTATTCGTACGATCCATTCTAATTCATTCGCACGAATGTATCCATTCTAATTCATTCGTATGATCCATTCTAATTCATTCACACGATCCATTCTAATTCATTCATATAATCAATTCTATTTCTTTTGCACGAATGTATCCATTCTAATTCATTCGTACGATCCATTCTAATTCATTCGCACGATCCATTCTAATTCATTCGCACGATCCATTCTAGTTCATTCGCACGAATGTATCCATTCTAATTTATTCGTACGATCCATTCTAATTCATTCGCACGAATGTATCCATTCTAATTCATTCGTATGATCCATTCTAATTCATTCACACGATCCATTCTAATTCATTCATATAATCAATTCTATTTCTTTTGCACGAATGTATCCATTCTAATTCATTCGTACGATCCATTCTATTTCATTCGTACGATCCATTCTAATTCATTTGTACAATCCATTCTAATTCATTCGGACGATCTATTCAAATTCATTCGCACGAATGTATCCACTCTAATTCATTCATATGATCCATTCTAATTCCTTCGTACGATCCATTCTATTTCATTCGTATGATCTATTCTATTTCATTCATATAATCCATTCTAATTCATTCGCACGATCCATTCTAATTCATTCATACGATCCATTCTAATTCATTCGTATGATCCATTCTAATTCATTCGTTCGATCCATTCTAATTTATTCGCACGATCCATTCTAATTCATTCATACGATCCATTCTTACTCATTCGTACGATCCATTCTAATTCATTCGCACGATCTATTCTAATTCATCCGTACGATCCATTCTATTTCATTCGTACGATCCATTCTTACTCATTCGTACGATCCATTCTAATTCATTCGCACGAATATATCCATTCTAATTCATTCGTACGATCCATTCTAATTCATTCATACGATCCATTCTAATTCTACGATCCATTCTTACTCATTCGTATTATCCATTTTAATTCATTCACACGAATGTATCAACTCTAATTCATTCGTATGATCCATTCTAATTCATTCGCACGGATGTATCCATTCTAATTCATTCGTATGATCCATTCTAATTCATTCGTACGATCCATTCTAATTCATTCGTACGATCCATTCTAATTCCTTCGTATGATCCATTCTAATTCATTCGCACGAATGTATACATTCTAATTCATTCGTACGATCCATTCTAATTCATTCGTACGATCCATTCTAATTCCTTCGTATGATTCATTCTAATTCATTCGCACGAATGTATCCATTCTAATTCATTCGTACGATCCATTCTAATTCATTCGTACGATCCATTCTAAATCCTTCGTATGATCCATTCTAATTCATTCGTACGATCAATTCGAATTCACACGATCTATTCTAATTCATTCGCACAATCTATTCTAATTCATTCGTACGATCCATTCTAAATCATTCACACGAATGTATCGTGCGAATAAATTAGAATGGATACATTCGTGCGAATGAATTAGAATGGATCATACGAATGAGTAAGAATGGATCGTACGAATGAAATAGAATGGATTGTATGAATGAATTAGAATGGATCGTACGAATAAATTAGAATAGATTGTATGAATGAATTAGAATGGATACATTCGTGTGAATGAATTAAAATGGATAATACGAATGAGTAAGAATGGATCGTAGAATTAGAATAGATCGTATGAATGAATTAGAATGGATACATACGAATGAATTAGAATGGATCGTATGAATGAATTAGAATGGATCGTGCGAATGAATTAGAATGGATCGTACGAATGAGTTTGAATGAATCGTATGAATGAATTAGAATGGATCGTAGTAATGATTTAGAATGGATCCTACGAATGAATTAGAATAGATTGTGCGAATGAATTAGAATGGATCTGGATCGTGTATCCATTCTAATTCATTCGTACGACCCATTCTAATTCATTCGCACGATCCATTCTAATTCATTCGTACGATCTATTCTATTTCATTCGTACAATCCATTCGAATTCATTCATACGATCCACTCTAATTCATTCATACGATCCATTCTAATTCATTCGTACGATCTATTCTATTTCATTCATACGATCCATTCTTATTCGTTTGTACGATCCTTTCTAATTCCTTCGTATGATCCATTCTATTTCATTCGTATGACCCATTCTAATTCACAAGTACGATCCATTTTAATTCATTCAAATGATCGATTCTAATTCATTCGTATGATCCATTCTAATTCATTCGCACGATCCATTCTAATTCATTCATACGATCCAATCTAATTCATTCATACGATCAATTCTAATTCATTCGCACGAATGTATCCATTCTAATTCATTCACACGATCCATTCTAATTCATTCATACAATCCATTCTAATTCTTTTGCACGAATGTATCCATTCTAATTCATTCGTACGATCCATTCTAATTCATTCGTATGATCTATTCTAATTCATTCGCATGATCCATTATAATTCATTCATACGATCCAATCTAATTCATTCGTACGATCCATTCTAATTCATTCGCACGAATGTATCAACTCTAATTCATTCGTATGATCCATTCTAATTCATTCATACAATTACGAATGAATTAGAATGGATCGTACGAATGAGTAAGAATGGATCGTATGAATGAATTAGAATGGATCGTGCGAATAAATTAGAATGGATCGAACGAATGAATTAGAATGGATCATACGAATGAATTAGAATGGATCGTATGAATGAATTAGAATAGATCGTGCGAATGAATTAGAATGGATTATATGAATGAAATAGAATGGATCATACGAATGAAATAGAATGGATCGTACGAATGAATTTGATTGGATCGTATGAATGAATTAGAATGGATCTTGCGAATGAATTAGAATGGATCGTACGAATGAAATAGAATGGATCGTGCGAATGAATTAGAATGGATCGTACGAATGAATTAGAATGGATCGTATGAATGAATTAGATTGGATCGTATTAATGAATTAGATTGGATCGTGTTAATGAATTAGAATGGATCGTACGAATGAATTAGAATGGATACATTCGTGCGAATGAATTAGAATGGATCGTGCGAATGAATTAGAATGGATCGTACGAATGAATTAGAATGGATCGTATGAATGAATTAGAATGGATCGTGCGAATGAATTAGAATGGATCGTACGAATGAATTAGAATGGATCGTATGAATGAATTAGATTGGATCGTATTAATGAATTAGAATGGATCGTACGAATGAATTAGATAAGATCGTACGAATGAATTAGAATGGATACGAATGGATCGTACGAATGAAATAGAATGGGTTGTACGAATGAATTAGAATGGATACATTCGTGCGAATGAATTAGGATGGATCGTATGAATGAATTAGAATAGATTGTGCGAATGAATTAGAATGGATCGTACGAATGAATTAGAATGGATACATTCATGCGAATGAATTAGAATGGATCGTATGAATAAATTAGAATGAATCGTATGAGTGAATTAGAATGGATACGAAGGAATTAGAATGGATCGTACGAAGGAATTAGAATGGAGAATTGATCGTGCGAATGAATTAGAATGGATCGTGCGATAAGAATGGATCGTACGAATGAAATAGAATAGATCGTACGGATAAATGAATTTGGATTGTGCTAATGAATTAGAATGGATCGTACGAATGAATTAGAATGGATCGTACTAATGAATTAGAATAGATTGTGCGAATGAATTAGAATGGATCGTACGAATGAATTAGAAAGGATATATTCCTGTGAATGAATTAGAATAGATCGTATGAATGAATTAGATTGGATCGTATTAATGAATTAGAATAGATCATGCAAATGAATTAGAATGGATCGTACGAATGAATTAGAATGGATAGATTCGTGCGAATGAATTAGAATGGATCGTACGAAGGAATTAGAATAGATCAGACGAAGAAATTAGAATGGATCGTACGAATGAATTAGAATGGATCGTATGAATGAATTAGAATGGATCGTGCGAATGAATTAAAATGGATCGTATGAATGAAATAGAATGGATCGTATGAATTAGAATGGATCGTACGAATGAAATAGAATGGATCGTACGAATGAATTAGAATAGATTGTGCGAATGGATTAGAATGGATCATACGATTGAGTAAGAATGGATTGTACGAATGACATAGAATAGATTGTACGAATGAATTAGAATGGATCATGCTAATGAATTAGAATTGATCGTACGAATGAATTAGAATAGATTGTGTGAATGAATTAGAATGGATCGTACGAATGAATTGGAATGGATACATTCGTGCGAATGAATTAGAATGGATCGTATGAATGAATTAGAGTGGATACATTCGTACAAATGAATTAGAATGGATCGTACGAATGAATTAGAATGGATACATTCGTGCGAATGAATTAGAATGGATCATATGAATGAATTAGAATGGATCGTTTGAGTGAATGCGAATGGATCGTGCGAATGAATTAGAATGGATTGTACGAATGAATTAGAATGGATCGTACGAATGAATTAGAATGGATACATTCGTGCGAATCCATTCTATTTCATTCGTACGATCCATTCTAATTTATTCGCATGATCCATTCTAATTCATTCGTACGATCCATTCTAATTCATTCGTACGATCTATTCTAATTCATTCGCACAATCTATTCGAATTCATTCGTACGATCCATTCTAATTCATTCGCACGATCCATTCTAATTCATTCATACGATCCGTTCTATTTCATTCGTACGATCCATTCTTACTCATTCGTACGATCCATTCTAATTCATTTGCACGAAGGTATCCATTCTAATTCATTCGTACTATCCATTCTAATTCCTTCGTACGATCCATTCTAATTCCTTCGTACGATCCATTCTAATTCATTCGTACGATCCATTCTAATTCATTCGTACGATCCATTCTAATTCCTTCGTATGATCCATTCTAATTCATTCGTACGGTATGATTCATTCTAATTCATTCGTACGATTCATTCTAATTCAATCCATTCTAATTCATTCGTACGATCCATTCTAATTCATTCGCACGATCCATTCTAATTCATTAATACGATCCAATCTAATTCATTCATACGATCTATTCTAATTCATTTATCCGTGCGAATGAATTAGAATGGATCATATGAATGAATTAGAATGGATCGTGGATCGTACGAATGAGTAAGAATGAATTAGAATGGATCATATGAATGAATTAGAATGGATCGTTTGAGTGAATGCGAATGGATCGTGCGAATGAATTAGAATGGATTGTACGAATGAATTAGAATGGATCGTACGAAAGAATTAGAATGGATCGTACGAATGAATTAAAATGGATCGTACGAAGGAATTAGAATGGATTGTATGAATGAATTAGAATAGATCGTATGAATGAATTAGAATGGATCTTACGAATGAATTAGAATGGAACGTACGAATGAATTAGAATGGATACGAATGGATCGTACGAATGAGTAAGAATGGATCGTACGAATGAAATAGAATGGATTGTACGAATGAATTAGAATGGATACATTCGTGTGAATGAATTAGGATGGATCGTATGAATGAATTAGAATAGATTGTGCGAATGAATTAGAATGGATCGTACGAATGAATTAGAATGGATACATTCATGCGAATGAATTAGAATGGATCGTATGAATGAATTAGAATGGATCGTATGAGTGAATTAGAATGGATACAAAGGAATTAGAATGGATCGTACGAAGGAATTAGAATGGAGAATGGATCGTGCGAATGAATTAGAATGGATCGTTCGATAAGAACGGATCGTACGAATGAAATAGAATAGATCGTACGGATAAATGAATTTGGATCATGCTAATGAATTAGAATGGATCGTACGAATGAATTAGAATGGATCGTACTAATGAATTAGAATAGATTGTGCGAATGAATTAGAATGGATCGTACGAATGAATTGCAATGGATACATTCGTACGAATGAATTAGAATGGATCGTATGAATGAATTAGAGTGGATACATTCGTACAAATGAATTAGAATAGATCGTACGAATGAATTAGAATGGATACATTCGTGCGAATGAATTAGAATGGATCATATGAATGAATTAGAATGGATCGTTTGACTAAATGCGAATGGATCGTGCGAATGAATTAGAATGGATTATACGAATGAATTAGAATGGATCGTACGAATGAATTAGAATGGATACATTCGTGCGAATCCATTCTACTTCATTCGTACGATCCATTCTAATTCATTCGCACGATCCATTCTAATTCATTCATACGATCCATTCTAATTCATTCGTACGATCCATTCTAATTTATTCGTACGATCCATTCTAATTCATTCGCACAATCTATTCTAATTCATTCGTACGATCCATTCTAATTCATTCGCACGATCCATTCTAATTCATTCATACGATCCATTCTATTTCATTCGTACGATCCATTCTTACTCATTCGTACGATCCATTCTAATTCATTTGCACGAAGGTATCTATTCTAATTCATTCGTACTATCCATTCTAATTCCTTCGTACGATCCATTCTAATTCCTTCGTACGATCCATTCTAATTCATTCGTACGATCCATTCTAATTCATTCGTACGATCCATTCTAATTCCTTCGTATGATCCATTCTAATTCATTCGTACGGTATGATTTATTCTAATTCATTCGTACGATTCATTCTAATTCAATCCTTTCTAATTCATTCGTACGATCCATTCTAATTCATTCGCACGATCCATTCTAATTCATTAATACGATCCAATCTAATTCATTCATACGATCTATTCTAATTCATTTATCCGTGCGAATGAATTAGAATGGATTATATGAATGAATTAGAATGGATCGTGGATCGTACGAATGAGTAAGAATGAATTAGAATGGATCATATGAATGAATTAGAATGGATCATTTGACTGAATGCGAATGGATCGTGCGAATGAATTAGAATGGATTGTACGAATGAATTAGAATGGATCGTACGAATGAATTAGAATGGATCGTACGAAGGAATTAGAATGGATTGTATGAATGAATTAGAATAGTTCGTATGAATGAATTAGAATGGATCTTACGAATGAATTAGAATGGAACGTACGAATGAATTAGAATGGATACGAATGGAACGTACGAAAGAATTAGAATGGATACGAATGGATCCATTCTAATTCATTCGTACGATCCATTGTAATTCATTCGCACAATCTATTCTAATTCATTCGTACGTTCCATTCTAATTCATTCGCACGATCCATTCTAATTCATTCATACGATCCATTCTATTTCATTCGTACGATCCATTCTTACTCATTCGTACGATCCATTCTAATTCATTTGCACGAAGGTATCCATTCTAATTCATTCGTACTATCCATTCTAATTCCTTCGTACGATCCATTTTAATTCCTTTGTACGATCCATTCTAATTCATTCGTACGATCCATTCTAATTCCTTCGTATGATCCATTCTAATTTATTCGTACGGTATGATTCATTCTAATTCATTCGTACGATTCATTCTAATTCAATCCATTCTAATTCATTCGTACGATCCATTCTAATGCATTCGTACGATCCATTCTAATTCATTCGTACGATTCATTCTAATTCAATCCATTCTAATTCATTCGTACGATCCATTCTTACTCATTCGTACGATCTATTCTAATTCATTCGCACGAATGAATCCATTCTAATTCATTCGTATGATCCATTCTAATTCATTCGCATGAATGTATCCATTCTAATTCATTCGTACGATCCATTCTATCTCATTCGTACAATCCATTCTATTTCATTCGTACGATCCATTCTAATTCATTCGCACGATCCATTCTAATTCATTCGCATGATCCATTCTAATTCATTCGTATGATCGATTCTAATTCATTCATACGATCCATTCTAATTCATTCGCACGAATGTATCCATTCTAATTCATTCGTACGATCCATTCTAATTCATTCGCACAATCTATTCTAATTCATTCATACGATCCATTCTAATTTATTCGCACGATCCATTCTAATTCATTCATACGATCCATTCTAATTCATTCATATGATCGATTCTAATTCATTCGCACGATCCATTCTGACTCATTCGTACGATCCATTCTAATTCATTCGCACGATCCATTCTAATTCATTAATACGATCCATTCTAATTCATTCGCACGATCCATTCTAATTCATTCACACTCATACGATCCATTCTAATTCATTCGCACGAATGTATCCTTTCTAATTCATTCGTACAATCCATTCTGATTCATTCGCACAATCTATTCTAATTCATTCGAACGATCCATTCTAATTCATTCGTACGATCCATTCTAATTCATTCGTACGATCCATTCTAATTCATTCGCATGATCCATTCTAATTCATTCGCACGATCCATTCTAATTCATTAGCATGATCCATTCTAATTCATTCGTACGATCCATTCTAATTCATTCGTACGATCCATTCTAATTCATTCGCACGAATGTATCCATTCTAATTCATTCGTACGATCCATTCTAATTTATTAGCACGAAAAAACACGATCCACTCACATACGAATAAATTAGAATGAATTAGAATGGATTGTGGGAATGAATAAGAATGGATCGTATGAATGAATTAGAATGGATCGTGCGAATGAATTAGAATGGATCGTGCGAATGAATTAGAATATGGATCGTACGAAGGAATTAGAATGGATCGTACGAATGAATTCGAATGTATCCTTTCTAATTCATTCATACGATCCATTCTAATTCCTTCGTACGATCCCTTCTAATTCATTCGTACGATCCATTCTAATTCATTCGCACGATCCATTCTAATTCATTCGTACGATCCATTCTAATTCATTCGTACGATCCATTCTAATTCATGCCCATGAATGTATCCATTCTAATTCATTTGCACGAATGTATCCATTCTAATTCATTCGTACGATCCATTCTAATTCATTCGTACGATCCATTTAAATTCATTCATACGATCCGTTCTAATTCATTCGTACAATCCATTCTAATTCTTTCACACGATTCATTCTAATTCATTCATACGATCCATTCTATTTCATTCGTACGATCCATTCTTACTCATTCGTACGATCCATTCTAATTCATTTGCACGAAGGTATCCATTCTAATTCATTAGCATATCCATTCTAATTCATTCGTACAATCTATTCTAATTCATTAGCACGATCCAAATTCATTTATCCGTACGATCTATTCTATTTCATTCGTACGATCCATTCTTATCGCACGATCCATTCTAATTCATTCGCACGATCCATTTTCCATTCTAATTCCTTCATACGATCCATTCTAATTCCTTCGTATCCATTCTAATTCACCCATACGATCCATTCTAATTCATTCATACGATCCATTCTAATTCATTCGCATGAATGTATCCATTCTAATTCATTCGTACGATCCATTCTAATTCATTCGCACAATCTATTCTAATTCTTTCGTGTGAATGAATCCATTCTAATTCATTCGTACGATCCATTCTAATTCATTCGTACAATCCATTCTAATTCATTCGCACGATCCATTCGCATTCACTCAAACGATCCATTCTAATTCATTCATATGATCCATTCTAATTCATTCGCACGAATGTATCCATTCTAATTCATTCGTACGATCCATTCTAATTCATTTGTACGAATGTATCCACTCTAATTCAGTCATACGATCCATTCTAATTCATTCGCACGAATGTATCCATTCCAATTCATTCGTACGATCCATTCTAATTAGAATGGATCGTGTGAATGAATTAGAATGGATCATACGAATGAATTAGAATAGATACATTCGTGCGAATGAATTAGAATGGATCGTGTGAATGAATTAGAATGGATCGTACGAATGAATTAGAATGGATCGTATGAATGAATTAGAATGGATCGTGCGAATGAATTAGAATGGATCGTGCGAATGAATTAGAATGGATCGTACGAATGAATTAGAATGGATCGTATGAATGAATTAGATTGGATCGTATTAATGAATTAGAATGGATCGTACGAATGAAGTAGAATAGATCGTACGAATGAATTAGAATGGATACAAATGGATCGTGCGAATGAGTAAGAATGGATCGTACGAATAAAATAGAATGGATTGTACGAATGAATTAGAATGGATACATTCGTGCGAATGAATTAGAATGGATCATATGAATGAATTAGAATGGATCGTTTGAGTGAATGCGAATGGATTGTGCGAATGAATTAGAATGGATTGTACGAATGAATTAGAATGGATCGTACGAATGAATTAGAGTGGATCGTATGAATGAATTAGAATGGATCGTACGAATGAATTAGAATAGATTGTGCGAATGAATTAGAATGGATCGTTCGAATGAATTGGAATGGATACATTCGTGCGAATGAATTAGAATGGATCGTATGAATGAATTAGAGTGGATACATTCGTACAAATGAATTAGAATGGATCGTACGAATGAATTAGAATGGATCGTACGAATGAATTAGAACGGATCGTACGAATGAATTAGAATGGATTGAATTAGAATGAATCGTACGAATGAATTAGAATGAATCATACCGTACGAATGAATTAGAATGGATCATACGAAGGAATTAGAATGGATCGTACGAATGAATTAGAATGGATCGTACGAATGAATTAGAATGGATCGTACGAAGGAATTAGAATGGATCGTACGAAGGCATTAGAATGGATAGTACGAATGAATTAGAATGGATACCTTCGTGCAAATGAATTAGAATGGATCGTACGAATGAGTAAGAATGGATCATACGAATGAATTAGAATAGATCATGCGAATGAATTAGAATAGATTGTGCGAATGAATTAGAATGGATCGTACGAATGAATTAGAATGGATCGTACGAATGAATTAGAATGGATCGTATGAACGAATTAGAATGGATCGTGCGAATGAATTAGAATGGATAGTACGAATGAAATAGAATGGATTCGCACGAATGTATCCATTCTAATTCATTCGTACGATCCATTCTAATTCATTCGTAAAATCCATTCTAATTCATTCGCACGATCCATTCGCATTCACTCAAACGATCCATTCTAATTCATTCATATGATCCATTCTAATTCATTCGCACGAATGTATCCATTCTAATTCATTTGTACGATCCATTCTAATTCATTTGTACGAATGTATCCACTCTAATTCATTCATACGATCCATTCTAATTCATTCGCACGAATGTATCCATTCCAATTCATTCGTACGATCCATTCTAATTCATTCGCACAATCTATTCTAATTCATTCGTACGATCAATTCTAATTCATTAGCATGATTCATTCTAATTCATTCGTACGATCTATTCTATTTCATTCGTACAATCCATTCTTACTCAATCGTATGATCCATTCTAATCCATTCGCACAATCTATTGTAATTCATTCGTACGATCCATTCTATTTCATTCGTACGATCCATTCTACTTCATACGATCCATTCTATTTCATTCATACGATCCATTTTAATTTATTCGCACGATCCATTCTAATTCATTCATACGATCCATTCTAATTCGTTCGTACGATCCATTCTAATTTCTTCGTATGATCTATTCTAATTCCTTCGTACGATCCATTCTAATTCCTTCGTACGATCCATTCAAATTGATTCGCACGAATCTATCCATTCTAATTCATTCGTACGATCCATTCTAATTCATTCGCACAATCCATTCTAATTTATTAATACGATCCAATCTAATTCATTCGTACCATCCATTCTAATTCATTCGCATAATCTATTCTAATTCATTGGTACGATCCATTCTAATTCATTCGTACGATCCATTCTAATTCATTAGCACGATCCAAATTCATTTATCCGTATGATCTATTCTATTTCATTCGTACGATCCATTCTTATCGCACGATCCATTCTAATTCATTCGCACGATCCATTCTCCATTCTAATTCCTTCGTACGATCCATTCTAATTCCTTCGTATCCATTCTAATTCACTCATACGATCCATTCTAATTCATTCATACGATCCATTCTAATTTATTCGCATGAATGTATCCATTCTAATTTATTCGTACGATCCATTCTAATTCAGTCGCACAATCTATTCTAATTCATTCATACGATCCATTCTAATTCATTCGCACGAATGTATCCATTCTAATTCATTCGTACAATCCATTCTATTTCATTCGTACGATCCATTCTTACTCATTCGTACGATCCATTCGTATCCATTCTAATTCATTCGTACGATCTATTCTAATTCATTCGTACGATCCATTCTAATTCATTAATACGATCCAATCTAATTCATTCATACGATCCATTCTAATTCATTCGCACGATCCATTCTAATTCATTCGCACGATCCATTCTAATTCATTCATACGATCCATTCTAATTCATTCGTACGATCCATTCTAATTCATTCGCACGATCCATTCTAGTTCATTCGCACGAATGTATCCATTCTAATTTATTCGTACGATCCATTCTAATTCATTCGCACGAATGTATCCATTCTAATTCATTCGTATGATCCATTCTAATTCATTCACACGATCCATTCTAATTCATTCATATAATCAATTCTATTTCTTTTGCACGAATGTATCCATTCTAATTCATTCGTACGATCCATTCTATTTCATTCGTACGATCCATTCTAATTCATTCGTACAATCCATTCTAATTCATTCGGACGATCTATTCAAATTCATTCGCACGAATGTATCCACTCTAATTCATTCATATGATCCATTCTAATTCCTTCGTACGATCCATTCTATTTCATTCGTATGATCTATTCTATTTCATTCATATAATCCATTCTAATTCATTCGCACGATCCATTCTAATTCATTCATACGATCCATTCTAATTCATTCGTATGATCCATTCTAATTCATTCGTTCGATCCATTCTAATTTATTCGCACGATCCATTCTAATTCATTCATACGATCCATTCTTACTCATTCGTACGATCCATTCTAATTCATTCGCACGATCTATTCTAATTCATCCGTACGATCCATTCTATTTCATTCGTACGATCCATTCTTACTCATTCGTACGATCCATTCTAATTCATTCGCACGAATATATCCATTCTAATTCATTCGTACGATCCATTCTAATTCATTCATACGATCCATTCTAATTCTACGATCCATTCTTACTCATTCGTATTATCCATTTTAATTCATTCACACGAATGTATCAACTCTAATTCATTCGTATGATCCATTCTAATTCATTCGCACGGATGTATCCATTCTAATTCATTCGTATGATCCATTCTAATTCATTCGTACGATCCATTCTAATTCATTCGTACGATCCATTCTAATTCCTTCGTATGATCTATTCTAATTCATTCGCACGAATGTATACATTCTAATTCATTCGTACGATCCATTCTAATTCATTCGTACGATCCATTCTAATTCCTTCGTATGATTCATTCTAATTCATTCGCACGAATGTATCCATTCTAATTCATTCGTACGATCCATTCTAATTCATTCGTACGATCCATTCTAAATCCTTCGTATGATCCATTCTAATTCATTCGTACGATCAATTCGAATTCACACGATCTATTCTAATTCATTCGCACAATCTATTCTAATTCATTCGTACGATCCATTCTAAATCATTCACACGAATGTATCGTGCGAATAAATTAGAATGGATACATTCGTGCGAATGAATTAGAATGGATCATACGAATGAGTAAGAATGGATCGTACGAATGAAATAGAATGGATTGTATGAATGAATTAGAATGGATCGTACGAATAAATTAGAATAGATTGTATGAATGAATTAGAATGGATACATTCGTGTGAATGAATTAAAATGGATAATACGAATGAGTAAGAATGGATCGTAGAATTAGAATAGATCGTATGAATGAATTAGAATGGATACATACGAATGAATTAGAATGGATCGTATGAATGAATTAGAATGGATCGTGCGAATGAATTAGAATGGATCGTACGAATGAGTTTGAATGAATCGTATGAATGAATTAGAATGGATCGTAGTAATGATTTAGAATGGATCCTACGAATGAATTAGAATAGATTGTGCGAATGAATTAGAATGGATCTGGATCGTGTATCCATTCTAATTCATTCGTACGACCCATTCTAATTCATTCGCACGATCCATTCTAATTCATTCGTACGATCTATTCTATTTCATTCGTACAATCCATTCGAATTCATTCATACGATCCACTCTAATTCATTCATACGATCCATTCTAATTCATTCGTACGATCTATTCTATTTCATTCATACGATCCATTCTTATTCGTTTGTACGATCCTTTCTAATTCCTTCGTATGATCCATTCTATTTCATTCGTATGACCCATTCTAATTCACAAGTACGATCCATTTTAATTCATTCAAATGATCGATTCTAATTCATTCGTATGATCCATTCTAATTCATTCGCACGATCCATTCTAATTCATTCATACGATCCAATCTAATTCATTCATACGATCAATTCTAATTCATTCGCACGAATGTATCCATTCTAATTCATTCACACGATCCATTCTAATTCATTCATACAATCCATTCTAATTCTTTTGCACGAATGTATCCATTCTAATTCATTCGTACGATCCATTCTAATTCATTCGTATGATCTATTCTAATTCATTCGCATGATCCATTATAATTCATTCATACGATCCAATCTAATTCATTCGTACGATCCATTCTAATTCATTCGCACGAATGTATCAACTCTAATTCATTCGTATGATCCATTCTAATTCATTCATACAATTACGAATGAATTAGAATGGATCGTACGAATGAGTAAGAATGGATCGTATGAATGAATTAGAATGGATCATGCGAATAAATTAGAATGGATCGAACGAATGAATTAGAATGGATCATACGAATGAATTAGAATGGATCGTATGAATGAATTAGAATAGATCGTGCGAATGAATTAGAATGGATTATATGAATGAAATAGAATGGATCATACGAATGAAATAGAATGGATCGTACGAATGAATTAGATTGGATCGTATGAATGAATTAGAATGGATCTTGCGAATGAATTAGAATGGATCGTACGAATGAAATAGAATGGATCGTGCGAATAAATTAGAATGGATCGTACGAATGAATTAGAATGGATCGTATGAATGAATTAGATTGGATCGTATTAATGAATTAGATTGGATCGTATTAATGAATTAGAATGGATCGTACGAATGAATTAGAATGGATACATTCGTGCGAATGAATTAGAATGGATCGTGCGAATGAATTAGAATGGATCGTACGAATGAATTAGAATGGATCGTATGAATGAATTAGAATGGATCGTGCGAATGAATTAGAATGGATCGTGCGAATGAATTAGAATGGATTGTACGAATGAATTAGAATGGATCGTATGAATGAATTAGATTGGATCGTATTAATGAATTAGAATGGATCGTACGAATGAATTAGATAAGATCGTACGAATGAATTAGAATGGATACGAATGGATCGTACGAATGAAATAGAATGGGTTGTACGAATGAATTAGAATGGATACATTCGTGCGAATGAATTAGGATGGATCGTATGAATGAATTAGAATAGATTGTGCGAATGAATTAGAATGGATCGTACGAATGAATTAGAATGGATACATTCATGCGAATGAATTAGAATGGATCGTATGAATAAATTAGAATGAATCGTATGAGTGAATTAGAATGGATACGAAGGAATTAGAATGGATCGTACGAAGGAATTAGAATGGAGAATTGATCGTGCGAATGAATTAGAATGGATCGTGCGATAAGAATGGATCGTACGAATGAAATAGAATAGATCGTACGGATAAATGAATTTGGATTGTGCTAATGAATTAGAATGGATCGTACGAATGAATTAGAATGGATCGTACTAATGAATTAGAATAGATTGTGCGAATGAATTAGAATGGATCGTACGAATGAATTAGAAAGGATATATTCCTGTGAATGAATTAGAATAGATCGTATGAATGAATTAGATTGGATCGTATTAATGAATTAGAATAGATCATGCAAATGAATTAGAATGGATCGTACGAATGAATTAGAATGGATAGATTCGTGCGAATGAATTTGAATGGATCGTACGAAGGAATTAGAATGGATCGTACGAAGGAATTAGAATAGATCAGACGAAGAAATTAGAATGGATCGTACGAATGAATTAGAATGGATCGTATGAATGAATTAGAATGGATCGTGCGAATGAATTAAAATGGATCGTATGAATGAAATAGAATGGATCGTATGAATTAGAATGGATCGTACGAATGAAATAGAATGGATCGTACGAATGAATTAGAATAGATTGTGCGAATGGATTAGAATGGATCATACGATTGAGTAAGAATGGATTGTACGAATGACATAGAATAGATCGTACGAATGAATTAGAATGGATCATGCTAATGAATTAGAATTGATCGTACGAATGAATTAGAATAGATTGTGTGAATGAATTAGAATGGATCGTACGAATGAATTGGAATGGATACATTCGTGCGAATGAATTAGAATGGATCGTATGAATGAATTAGAGTGGATACATTCGTACAAATGAATTAGAATGGATCGTACGAATGAATTAGAATGGATACATTCGTGCGAATGAATTAGAATGGATCATATGAATGAATTAGAATGGATCGTTTGAGTGAATGCGAATGGATCGTGCGAATGAATTAGAATGGATTGTACGAATGAATTAGAATGGATCGTACGAATGAATTAGAATGGATACATTCGTGCGAATCCATTCTATTTCATTCGTACGATCCATTCTAATTTATTCGCATGATCCATTCTAATTCATTCGTACGATCCATTCTAATTCATTCGTACGATCTATTCTAATTCATTCGCACAATCTATTCGAATTCATTTGTACGATCCATTCTAATTCATTCGCACGATCCATTCTAATTCATTCATACGATCCGTTCTATTTCATTCGTACGATCCATTCTTACTCATTCGTACGATCCATTCTAATTCATTTGCACGAAGGTATCCATTCTAATTCATTCGTACTATCCATTCTAATTCCTTCGTACGATCCATTCTAATTCCTTCGTACGATCCATTCTAATTCATTCGTACGATCCATTCTAATTCATTCGTACGATCCATTCTAATTCCTTCGTATGATCCATTCTAATTCATTCGTACGGTATGATTCATTCTAATTCATTCGTACGATTCATTCTAATTCAATCCATTCTAATTCATTCGTACGATCCATTCTAATTCATTCGCACGATCCATTCTAATTCATTAATACGATCCAATCTAATTCATTCATACGATCTATTCTAATTCATTTATCCGTGCGAATGAATTAGAATGGATCATATGAATGAATTAGAATGGATCGTGGATCGTACGAATGAGTAAGAATGAATTAGAATGGATCATATGAATGAATTAGAATGGATCGTTTGAGTGAATGCGAATGGATCGTGCGAATGAATTAGAATGGATTGTACGAATGAATTAGAATGGATCGTACGAAAGAATTAGAATGGATCGTACGAATGAATTAAAATGGATCGTACGAAGGAATTAGAATGGATTGTATGAATGAATTAGAATAGATCGTATGAATGAATTAGAATGGATCTTACGAATGAATTAGAATGGAACGTACGAATGAATTAGAATGGATACGAATGGATCGTACGAATGAGTAAGAATGGATCGTACGAATGAAATAGAATGGATTGTACGAATGAATTAGAATGGATACATTCGTGTGAATGAATTAGGATGGATCGTATGAATGAATTAGAATAGATTGTGCGAATGAATTAGAATGGATCGTACGAATGAATTAGAATGGATACATTCATGCGAATGAATTAGAATGGATCGTATGAATGAATTAGAATGGATCGTATGAGTGAATTAGAATGGATACAAAGGAATTAGAATGGATCGTACGAAGGAATTAGAATGGAGAATGGATCGTGCGAATGAATTAGAATGGATCGTTCGATAAGAATGGATCGTACGAATGAAATAGAATAGATCGTACGGATAAATGAATTTGGATCATGCTAATGAATTAGAATGGATCGTACGAATGAATTAGAATGGATCGTACTAATGAATTAGAATAGATTGTGCGAATGAATTAGAATGGATCGTACGAATGAATTGCAATGGATACATTCGTACGAATGAATTAGAATGGATCGTATGAATGAATTAGAGTGGATACATTCGTACAAATGAATTAGAATGGATCGTACGAATGAATTAGAATGGATACATTCGTGCGAATGAATTAGAATGGATCATATGAATGAATTAGAATGGATCGTTTGACTAAATGCGAATGGATCGTGCGAATGAATTAGAATGGATTATACGAATGAATTAGAATGGATCGTACGAATGAATTAGAATGGATACATTCGTGCGAATCCATTCTACTTCATTCGTACGATCCATTCTAATTCATTCGCACGATCCATTCTAATTCATTCATACGATCCATTCTAATTCATTCGTACGATCCATTCTAATTTATTCGTACGATCCATTCTAATTCATTCGCACAATCTATTCTAATTCATTCGTACGATCCATTCTAATTCATTCGCACGATCCATTCTAATTCATTCATACGATCCATTCTATTTCATTCGTACGATCCATTCTTACTCATTCGTACGATCCATTCTAATTCATTTGCACGAAGGTATCTATTCTAATTCATTCGTACTATCCATTCTAATTCCTTCGTACGATCCATTCTAATTCCTTCGTACGATCCATTCTAATTCATTCGTACGATCCATTCTAATTCATTCGTACGATCCATTCTAATTCCTTCGTATGATCCATTCTAATTCATTCGTACGGTATGATTCATTCTAATTCATTCGTACGATTCATTCTAATTCAATCCATTCTAATTCATTCGTACGATCCATTCTAATTCATTCGCACGATCCATTCTAATTCATTAATAAGATCCAATCTAATTCATTCATACGATCTATTCTAATTCATTTATCCGTGCGAATGAATTAGAATGGATTATATGAATGAATTAGAATGGATCGTGGATCGTACGAATGAGTAAGAATGAATTAGAATGGATCATATGAATGAATTAGAATGGATCATTTGACTGAATGCGAATGGATCGTGCGAATGAATTAGAATGGATTGTACGAATGAATTAGAATGGATCATACGAATGAATTAGAATGGATCGTACGAAGGAATTAGAATGGATTGTATGAATGAATTAGAATAGTTCGTATGAATGAATTAGAATGGATCTTACGAATGAATTAGAATGGAACGTACGAATGAATTAGAATGGATACGAATGGAACGTACGAATGAATTAGAATGGATACGAATGGATCCATTCTAATTCATTCGTACGATCCATTGTAATTCATTCGCACAATCTATTCTAATTCATTCGTACGTTCCATTCTAATTCATTCGCACGATCCATTCTAATTCATTCATACGATCCATTCTATTTCATTCGTACGATCCATTCTTACTCATTCGTACGATCCATTCTAATTCATTTGCACGAAGGTATCCATTCTAATTCATTCGTACTATCCATTCTAATTCCTTCGTACGATCCATTCTAATTCCTTTGTACGATCCATTCTAATTCATTCGTACGATCCATTCTAATTCCTTCGTATGATCCATTCTAATTTATTCGTACGGTATGATTCATTCTAATTCATTCGTACGATTCATTCTAATTCAATCCATTCTAATTCATTCGTACGATCCATTCTAATGCATTCGTACGATCCATTCTAATTCATTCGTACGATTCATTCTAATTCAATCCATTCTAATTCATTCGTACGATCCATTCTTACTCATTCGTACGATCTATTCTAATTCATTCGCACGAATGAATCCATTCTAATTCATTCGTATGATCCATTCTAATTCATTCGCATGAATGTATCCATTCTAATTCATTCGTACGATCCATTCTATCTCATTCGTACAATCCATTCTATTTCATTCGTACGATCCATTCTAATTCATTCGCACGATCCATTCTAATTCATTCGCATGATCCATTCTAATTCATTCGTATGATCGATTCTAATTCATTCATACGATCCATTCTAATTCATTCGCACGAATGTATCCATTCTAATTCATTCGTACGATCCATTCTAATTCATTCGCACAATCTATTCTAATTCATTCATACGATCCATTCTAATTTATTCGCACGATCCATTCTAATTCATTCATACGATCCATTCTAATTCATTCATATGATCGATTCTAATTCATTCGCACGATCCATTCTGACTCATTCGTACGATCCATTCTAATTCATTCGCACGATCCATTCTAATTCATTAATACGATCCATTCTAATTCATTCGCACGATCCATTCTAATTCATTCACACTCATACGATCCATTCTAATTCATTCGCACGAATGTATCCTTTCTAATTCATTCGTACAATCCATTCTGATTCATTCGCACAATCTATTCTAATTCATTCGAACGATCCATTCTAATTCATTCGTACGATCCATTCTAATTCATTCGTACGATCCATTCTAATTCATTCGCATGATCCATTCTAATTCATTCGCACGATCCATTCTAATTCATTAGCATGATCCATTCTAATTCATTCGTACGATCCATTCTAATTCTTTCGTACGATCCATTCTAATTCATTCGCACGAATGTATCCATTCTAATTCATTCGTACGATCCATTCTAATTTATTAGCACGAAAAAACACGATCCACTCACATACGAATAAATTAGAATGAATTAGAATGGATTGTGGGAATGAATAAGAATGGATCGTATGAATGAATTAGAATGGATCGTGCGAATGAATTAGAATGGATCGTGCGAATGAATTAGAATATGGATCGTACGAAGGAATTAGAATGGATCGTACGAATGAATTCGAATGTATCCTTTCTAATTCATTCATACGATCCATTCTAATTCCTTCGTACGATCCCTTCTAATTCATTCGTACGATCCATTCTAATTCATTCGCACGATCCATTCTAATTCATTCGTACGATCCATTCTAATTCATTCGTACGATCCATTCTAATTCATGCCCATGAATGTATCCATTCTAATTCATTTGCACGAATGTATCCATTCTAATTCATTCGTACGATCCATTCTAATTCATTCGTACGATCCATTTAAATTCATTCATACGATCCGTTCTAATTCATTCGTACAATCCATTCTAATTCTTTCACACGATTCATTCTAATTCATTCATACGATCCATTCTATTTCATTCGTACGATCCATTCTTACTCATTCGTACGATCCATTCTAATTCATTTGCACGAAGGTATCCATTCTAATTCATTCGTACTATCCATTCTAATTCCTTCGTACGATCCATTCTAATTCATTCGTACGATCCATTCTAATTCATTCGTACGATCCATTCTAATTCCTTCGTATGATCCATTCTAATTCATTCGTACGAATGAATTTGAATGGATCGTGCGAATGAATTAGAATGGATCGTACGAATGAATTAGAATGGATTAAAATGGATCGTACGAATGAATTAGAATGGATCGTACGAAGGAATTAGAATGGATCGTACGAAGGAATTAGAATGGATAGTACGAATGAATTAGAATGGATACCTTCGTGCAAATGAATTAGAATGGATCATATGAATGAGTAAGAATGGATCGTACGAATGAAATAGAATGGATCGTATGAATGAATTAGAATGGATCGTGCGAATGAATTAGAATGGATCGTGCGAATGAATTAGAATGGATCGTACGAATGAAATAGAATGGATTGTACGAATGAGATAGAATGGATCGTACGAATGAATTAGAATGGCGTATGAATGAATTAGAATGGAATGTATGAATGAATTAGAATGGATCGTTTGAATGAATTAGAATGGATCTTACTTATGAACTAGAATGGGTCATACGAATGAAATAGAATGGATCGTACGAAGGAATTAGAAAGGATCGTACAAACGAATTAGAATGGATCGTATGAATGAAATAGAATAGATCGTACGAATGAATTAGAATGGATCGTATGAATGAATTAGATTGGATCGTATGAATGAATTAGAATGGATTGTACGAATGAAATAGAATAGATCGTACGAATGAAATAGAATGGATCGTACGAATGAATTAGAATAGATTGTGCGAATGGATTAGAATGGATCATACGATTGAGTAAGAATGGATTGTACGAATGAAATAGAATAGATCGTACGAATGAATTAGAATGGATCGTATGAATGAATTAGAATGGATCGTGCGAATGAATTAGAATGGATCGTATGAATGAATTAGAATGGATCGTATGAATAAATTAGAATGGATCGTAGTAATGAATTAGAATGGATCCTACGAGTGAATTAGAATAGATTGTGCGAATGAATTAGAATGGATCTGGATCGTGTATCCATTCTAATTCATTCGTACAACCCATTCTAATTCATTCGCACGATCCATTCTAATTCATTCGTACGATCTATTCTATTTCATTCGTACAATCCATTCTAATTCATTCATACGATCCAATCTAATTCATTCATACGATCCATTCTAATTCATTCGTACGATCTATTCTATTTCATTCATACGATCCATTCTAATTCGTTTGTACGATCCTTTCTAATTCCTTCGTACGATCCATTCTATTTCATTCGTATGACCCATTCTAATTCATAAGTACGATCCATTCTAATTCATTCAAACGATCCATTCTAATTCATTCGTACGATCCATTCTAATTCATTCGCACGATCCATTTTAATTCATTCATACGATCCAATCTAATTCATTCATACGATCCATTCTAATTCATTCGCACGAATGTATCTATTCTAATTCATTCGCACGATCTATTCTAATTCATTCATACAATCCATTCTAATTCTTTTGCACGAATGTATCCATTCTAATTCATTCGTACGATCCATTCTAATTCATTCGTATGATCTATTCTAATTCATTCGCATGATCCATTATAATTCATTCATACGATCCAATCTAATTCATTCGTACGATCCATTCTAATTCATTCGCACGAATGTATCAACTCTAATTCATTCGTACGATCCATTCTAATTCATTCATATATGTACGAATGAATTAGAATGGATACATTCGTGCGAATGAATTAGAATGGATCGTATGAATGAATTAGATTGGATCGTATGCATGATTTAGAATGGATCGTGCGAATGAATTAGAATGGATCGTACGAATGAATTAGAATGGATCGAACGAATGAATTAGAATGGATACATTCGTGCAAAAGAATTAGAATGGATTGTATGAATGAATTAGAATGGATCGTGCGAATGAATTAGAATGGATCGTACGAATGAATTAGAATGGATACATTCGTGCGAAAGAATTAGAATATATCGTATGAATGAATTAGAATGGATCGTATGAATGAAATAGAATGGATCGTACGAATGACTTAGAATGGATTGTGCGAATGAATTAGAATGGATCGTACGAATGAATTGGAATGGATCGTACGAAGGAATTAGAATGGATCGTACGAATGAATTAGAAAGGATACATTCGAATTCATTCGTACGATCCTTTCTAATTCCTTCGTACGATCCATTCTAATTCATTCGCACGATCCATTCTAATTCATTCATACGATCCATTCTAATTCATTCACACAATCCGTTCTAATTCATACTAATTTATTCGTATGTGAGTGGATCATGTTTTTTCGTGCTCATGAATTAGAATGGATCGTACGAATGAATTAGAATGGATACATTCGTGCGAAAGAATTAGAATGGATCGTACGAATGAATTAGAATGGATCGTACGAATGAATTAGAATGGATCGTTCGAATGAATTAGAATAGATTATGCGAATGAATTAGAATGGATCGTACGAATGAATTAGAAACGATACATTCGTGCGAATGAATTAGACTGGATCGTATGAGTGTGAATGAATTAGAATGGATCGTGCGAATGAATTAGAATGGATCGTATTAATGAATTAGAATGGATCGTGCGAATGAATTAGAATGGATCGTACGAATGAGTAAGAATGGATCGTGCGAATGAATTAGAATGGATCATATGAATGAATTAGAATGGATCAAATGAATGAATTAGAATGGATCGTGCGAATAAATTAGAATGGATCGTATGAATGAATTAGAATAGATTGTGCGAATGAATTAGAATGGATCGTACGAATGAATTAGAATGGATACATTCGTGCGAATGAATTAGAATGGATCGTATGAATGAATTAGAATCGATCGTACGAATGAATTAGAATGGATCATGCGAATCAATTAGAATGGATCGTGCGAATGAATTAGAATGGATCGTACGAATGAAATAGAATGGATTGTACGAATGAGATAGAATGGATCGTACGAATGAATTAGAATGGATACATTAATGCGAATGAATTAGAATGGATCATACGAATGAATTAGAATGGATTCATTCGTGCGAATGAATTAGAATGGATCGTACGAATGAGTAAGAATGGATTGTACGAATGAATTAGAATGGATTGAATTAGAATGAATCGTACGAATGAATTAGAATGGATCGTACGAATGAATTAGAATGGATTGAATTAGAATGAATCGTACGAATGAATTAGAATGAATCATACCGTACGAATGAATTAGAATGGATCATACGAAGGAATTAGAATGGATTGTACGAATGAATTAGAATGGATCGTACGAAGGAATTAGAATGGATCGTACGAAGGAATTAGAATGGATAGTACGAATAAATTAGAATGGATACCTTCGTGCAAATGAATTAGAATTGATCGTACGAATGAGTAAGAATGGATCGTACGAATGAAATAGAATGGATCGTATGAATGAATTAGAATGGATCGTGCGAATGAATTAGAATGGATCATACGAATGAATTAGAATAGATTGTGCGAATGAATTAGAATGGATCGTACGAATGAATTAGAATGGATCGTACGAATGAATTAGAATGGATCGTACGAATGAATTAGAATGGATCGTTCGAATGAATTAGAATAGATTGTGCGAATGAATTAGAATGGATCGTACGAATGAATTAGAAAGGATACATTCGTGCGAATGAATTAGAATGGATCGTATGAGTGTGAATGAATTAGAATGGATCGTGCGAATGAATTAGAATGGATCGTATTAATGAATTAGAATGGATCGTGCGAATGAATTAGAATGAATCGTACGAATGAGTAAGAATGGATCGTGCGAATGAATTAGAATGGATTATATGAATGAATTAGAATGGATCGTATGAATGAATTAGAATGGATCGTGCGAATAAATTAGAATGGATCGTATGAATGAATTAGAATAGATTGTGCGAATGTATTAGAATGGATCGTACGAATGAATTAGAATGGATACATTCGTGCGAATGAATTAGAATGGATCGTATGAATGAATTAGAATGGATCGTACGAATGAATTAGAATGGATCATGCGAATGAATTAGAATGGATCGTGCGAATGAATTAGAATGGATCGTACGAATGAAATAGAATGGATTGTACGAATGAGATAGAATGGATCGTACGAATGAATTAGAATGGATACATTCATGCGAATGAATTAGAATGGATCATACGAATGAATTAGAAAGGATTCATTCATGCGAATGAATTAGAATGGATTCATTCATGCGAATGAATTAGAATGGATCATACGAATGAGTAAGAATGGATCGTACGAATGAATTAGAATGGATTGAATTAGAATAAATCATACGAATTAATTAGAATGGATCATACGAACGAATTAGAATGGATCGTACGAATGAATTAGAATCTATTGAATTAGAATGAATCGTACGAATGAATTAGAATGAATCATACCGTACGATTGAAATAGAATGGATCATACGAAGGAATTAGAATGGATCGTACGAATGAATTAGAATGGATCGTACGAAGGAATTAGAATGGATCGTACGAAGGAATTAGAATGGATAGTACGAATGAATTAGAATGGATACCTTCGTGCAAATGAATTAGAATGGATCGTACGAATGAGTAAGAATGGATCGTACGAATGAAATAGAATGGATCGTATGAATGAATTAGAATGGATCGTGCGAATGAATTAGAAGGGATCGTACGAATGAATTAGAATAGATTGTGCGAATGAATTAGAATGGATCGTACAAATGAATTAGAATGGATCGTACGAATGAATTAGAATGGATCGTGCGAATGAATTAGAATGGATCGTACGAATGAAATTGAATGGATTCGCACGAATGAATTAGAATAGATTGTGCGAATGAATTAGAATGGATCGTATGAATGAATTAGAATGGATACATTCGTGCGAATGAATTAGAGTGGATCGTATGAATGAATTAGAATCGATCGTACGAATGAATTAGAATGGATCATGCGAATGAATTAGAATGGATCGTGCGAATGAATTAGAATGGATCGTACGAATGAAATAGAATGGATTGTACGAATGAGATAGAATGGATCGTACGAATGAATTAGAATGGATACATTCATGCGAATGAATTAGAATGGATCATACGAATGAATTAGAATAGATTCATTCGTGCAAATGAATTAGAATGGATCGTACGAATGAGTAAGAATGGTTCGTATGAATGAATTAGAATGGATTGAATTAGAATGAATCGTATGAATGAATTGGAATGGATCGTACGAATGAATTAGAATGGATCGTACGAATTCATTAGAATGGATTGAATTAGAATGAATCGTACGATTGAATTAGAATGAATCATACCATACGAATGAATTAGAATGGATCATACGAAGGAATTAGAATGGATCGTATGAATGAATTAGAATGGATCGTACGAATGAATTAGAATGGATCGTACAAAGGAATTAGAATGGATACATTGAGGCGAATGAATTAGAATGGATCGTATGAATGAATTAGAATCGATCGTACGAATGAATTAGAATAGATCATGCGAATGAATTAGAATGGATCGTGCGAATGAATTAGAATGGATCGTACGAATGAAATAGAATGGATTGTACGAATGAGATAGAATGGATCGTACGAATGAATTAGAATGGATACATTCATGCGAATGAATTAGAATGGATCATACGAACGAATTAGAATGGATTC
This sequence comes from Chamaelirium japonicum, assembly GCA_947650365.1. Taxonomy (NCBI): domain Eukaryota; kingdom Viridiplantae; phylum Streptophyta; class Magnoliopsida; order Liliales; family Melanthiaceae; genus Chamaelirium; species Chamaelirium japonicum. The sequence continues at coordinate 105,867 of CANTAL010000141.1, read as the reverse complement.
ATTCGTGCGAATGAATTAGAATGGATCGTACGAATGAGTAAGAATGGATCGTACGAATGAATTAGAATGGATTGAATTAGAATGAATCGTACGAATGAATTAGAATGGATCGTACGAATGAATTAGAATGGATCGTGCGAATGAATTAGAATAGGTCGTACGAATGAATTAGAATGGATACACGATCCAGATCCATTCTAATTCATTCGCACAATCTATTCTAATTCATTAGTAGGATCCATTCTAATTCATTACTACGATCCATTCTAATTCATTCATACGGTCCATTCTAATTCATTCGTACGATCCATTCTAATTCATTCGCACGATCCATTCTAATTCATTCATACGATCCATTCTAATTCATTCGTATGTATCCATTCTAATTCATTCATACGATCCATTCTAATTCTACGATCCATTCTTACTCATTCGTATTATCCATTTTAATTCATTCACACGAATGTATCAACTCTAATTCATTCGTATGATCCATTCTAATTCATTCGCACGAATGTATCCATTCTAATTCATTCGTACGATCCATTCTAATTCATTCGTATGATCCATTCTAATTCATTCGTACGATCCATTCTAATTCATTCATACAATCTATTCTAATTCATTCGTACGATCCATTCTAATTTATTCGTACAATCCATTCTAATTCATTCATACGATCCATTCTAATTAATTCGCACGAATGTATCCATTCTAATTCATTCGTACGATCCATTCTAATTCATTCGTACAATCCATTCTAATTCATTCGCACGATCCATTCGCATTCACTCAAACGATCTATTCTAATTCATTCATATGATCCATTCTAATTCATTTGCACGAATGTATCCATTCTAATTCATTCGTACGATCCATTCTAATTCATTTGTACGAATGTATCCACTCTAATTCATTCATACGATCCATTCTAATTCATTCGAACGAATGTATCCATTCCAATTCATTCGTACGATCTATTCTAATTCAATCGCACAATCTATTCTAATTCATTCGTACGATCAATTCTAATTCATTAGCATGATCCATTCTAATTCATTCGTACTATCCATTCTAATTCCTTCGTACGATCCATTCTAATTCCTTCGTACGATCCATTCTAATTCATTCGTACGATCCATTCTAATTCATTCGTACGATCCATTCTAATTCCTTCGTATGATCCATTCTAATTCATTCGTACGGTATGATTCATTCTAATTCATTCGTACGATTCATTCTAATTCAATCCATTCTAATTTATTCGTACGATCTATTCTAATTTATTCGTACGATCCATTCTAATTCATTTGTACGATTCATTCTAATTCAATCCATTCTAATTCATTCGTACGATCCATTCTTACTCATTCGTACGATCCATTCTAATTCATTCGCACGAATGAATCCATTCTAATTCATTCGTATGATCCATTCTAATACATTCGCACGATCCATTCTAATTCATTCATACGATCCATTCTATTTCATTCGTATGATCTATTCTTACTCATTCGTACGATCCAATCTAATTCATTTGCACGAAGGTATCCATTCTAATTCATTCGTACTATCTATTCTAATTCCTTCGTACGATCCATTCTAATTCCTTCGTACGATCCATTCTAATTCATTCGTACGATCCATTCTAATTCATTCGTACGATCCATTCTAATTCCTTCGTATGATCCATTCTAATTCATTCGTACGGTATGATTCATTCTAATTCATTCGTACGATTCATTCTAATTCAATCCATTCTAATTCATTCGTACGATCCATTCAAATTCATTCGTACGATCCATTCTAATTCATTCGTACGATTCATTCTAATTCAATCCATTCTAATTCATTCGTACGATCCATTCTTACTCATTCGTACGATCCATTCTAATTCATTCGCACGAATGAATCCATTCTAATTCATTCGTATGATCCATTCTAATTCATTCGCATGAATGTATCCATTCTAATTCATTCGTACGATCCATTCTATCTCATTCGTACAATCCATTCTATTTCATTCGTACGATCCATTCTAATTCATTCGCACGATCCATTCTAATTCATTCGCATGATCCATTCTAATTCATTCGTTCGATCGAGTCTAATTCATTCATACGATCCATTCTAATTCATTCGCACGAATGTATCCATTCTAATTCATTCGTACGATCCATTCTAATTCATTCGCACAATCTATTCTAATTCATTCATACAATCCATTCTAATTCATTCGCACGAGACATTCTAATACATTCATACGATCCATTCTAATTCATTCATATGATCCATTCTAATTCATTCGCACGATCCATTCTTACTCATTCGTACGATCCATTCTAATTCATTCGCACGATCCATTCTAATTCATTAATACGATCCATTCTAATTCATTCGCACGATCCATTCTAATTCATTCTCACTCATACGATCCATTCTAATTCATTTGCACGAATGTATCCTTTCTAATTCATTCGTACGATCCATTCTAATACATTCGCACAATCTATTCTAATTCATTCGAACGATCCATTCTAATTCATTCGTACGATCCATTCTAATTCATTCGTATGATCCATTCTAATCCATTCGCACAATCTATTCTAATTCATTCGTACGATCCATTCTATTTCATTTGTACGATCCATTCTAATTCATACGATCCATTCTATTTCATTCATACGATCCATTTTAATTCATTCGCACGATCCATTCTAATTCATTCATACGATCCATTCTAATTCATTCGTACGATCCATTCTAATTTCTTCGTATGATCTATTCTAATTCCTTCGTACGATCCATTCTAATTCATTCGTACGATCCATTCAAATTCATTCACACGAATCTATCCATTCTAATTCATTCATACAATCCATTCTAATTCTTTTGCACGAATGTATCCATTCTAATTCATTCGTACGATCCATTCTAATTCATTCGTATGATCTATTCTAATTCATTCGCATGATCCATTATAATTCATTCATACGATCCAATCTAATTCATTCGTACGATCCATTCTAATTCATTCACACAAATGTATCAACTCTAATTCATTCGTACGATCCATTCTAATTCATTCATACATGTACGAATGAATTAGAATGGATACATTTGTGCGAATGAATTAGAATGGATCGTATGAATGAATTAGATTGGATCGTATGCATGAATTATAATGGATCGTGCGAATGAATTAGAATAGATCGTACGAATGAATTAGAATGGATCGAACGAATGAATTAGAATGGATACATTCGTGCAAAAGAATTAGAATGGATTGTATGAATGAATTAGAATGGATCGTGCGAATGAATTAGAATGGATCGTACGAATGAATTAGAATGGATACATTCGTGCGAAGGAATTAGAATAGATCGTATGAATGAATTAGAATGGATCGTATGAATGAAATTGAATGGATCGTACGAATGAATTAGAATGGATCGTGCGAATGAATTAGAATGGATCGTACGAATGAATTAGAATGGATCGTACGAAGGAATTAGAATGGATCGTACGAATGAATTAGAAAGGATACATTCGAATTCATTCATACGATCCATTCTAATTCCTTCGTACGATCCATATTCTAATTCATTCGCACGATCCATTCTAATTCATTCGCACGATCCATTCTAATTCATTCATACGATCCATTCTAATTCATTCACACAATCCATTCTAATTCATTCTAATTTATTCGTATGTGAGTGGATCGTGTTTTTTCGTGCTAATGAATTAGAATGGATCGTACGAATGAATTAGAATGGATACATTCGTGCGAAAGAATTAGAATGGATCGTATGAATGAATTAGATTGGATCGTATAAATGAATTAGAATGGATCGTACGAATGAATTAGAATAGATCGTGCTAATTAATTAGAATGGATCGTGCGAACGAATTAGAATGGATCGTGAGAATGAATTAGAATGGATCGTACGAATGAATTAGAACGGATCGTTCGAATGAATTAGAATAGATTGTGCGAATGAATTAGAATGGATCGTACGAATGAATTAGAAAAGATACATTCGTGCGAATGAATTAGAATGGATCGTATGAGTGTGAATGAATTAGAATGGATCGTGCGAATGAATTAGAATGGATCGTATTAATGAATTAGAATGGATCGTGCGAATGAATTAGAATGGATCGTACGAATAAGTAAGAATGGATCGTGCGAATAAATTAGAATGGATCATATGAATGAATTAGAATGGATCGTATGAATGAATTAGAATGGATCGTGCGAATAAATTAGAATGGATCGTATGAATGAATTAGAATAGATTGTGCAAATGAATTTGAATGGATCGTACGAATGAATTAGAATGGATACATTCGTGCGAATGAATTAGAATGGATCGTATGAATGAATTAGAATCGATCGTACGAATGAATTAGAATGGATCATGCGAATGAATTAGAATGGATCGTGCGAATGAATTAGAATGGATCATACGAATGAAATAAAATGGATTGTACGAATGAGATAGAATGGATAGTACGAATGAATTAGAATGGATACATTCATGCGAATGAATTAGAATGGACCATACGAATGAATTAGAATGGATTCCTTCGTGCGAATGAATTAGAATGGATCGTACGAATGAGTAAGAATGGATCGTACGAATGAATTAGAATGGATTGGATTAGAATGAATCGTACGAATGAATTAGAATGGATCGTACGAATGAATTAGAATGGATCGTACGAATGAATTAGAATGGATTGAATTAGAATGAATCGTACGAATGAATTAGAATGAATCATACCGTACGAATGAATTAGAATGGATCATACGTAGGAATTAGAATGGATCGTACGAATGAATTAGAATGGATCGTACGAATGAATTAGAATGGATCGTACGAAGGAATTAGAATGGATCGTACGAAGGAATTAGAATGGATAGTACGAATGAATTAGAATGGATACCTTCGTGCAAATGAATTAGAATGGATCGTACGAATGAGTAAGAATGGATCGTACGAATGAAATAGAATGGATCGTATGAATGAATTAGAATGGATCGTGCGAATGAATTAGAATGGATCGTACGAATGAATTAGAATAGATTGTGCGATTGAATTAGAATGGATCGTATGAATGAATTAGAATGGTTCATACGAATGAATTAGAATGGATCGTATGAATGAATTAGAATGGATCGTGCGAATGAATTAGAATGGATCGTACGAATGAAATAGAATGGATCGTATGAATGAATTAGAATGGATCGTGCGAATGAATTAGAATGGGTCATACGAATGAAATAGAATGGATCGTACGAAGGAATTAGAAAGGATCGTACAAACGAATTAGAATGGATCGTATGAATGAAATAGAATAGATCGTACGAATGAATTAGAATGGATCGTATGAATGAAATAGAATAGATCGTACGAATGAATTAGAATGGATCGTGCTAATGAATTAGAATGGATCGTGCGAATGAATTAGAATGGATCGTGAGAATGAATTAGAATGGATCATACGAATGAATTAGAATGGATCGTGCGAATGAATTAGAATGGATTGTATGAATGAATTAGAATGGATCGTGCGAATGAATTAGAATGGATACATTCGTGCGAATGAATTAGAATGGATCGTATGAATGAATTAGATTGGATCGTATGAATGAATTAGAATGGATCGTATGAATGAATTAGAATGGATCGTATGAATGAATTAGAATGGATCGTATGAATGAATTAGAATGGATTATACGAATGAATTAGAATGGATCGTTTGAATGAATTAGAATGGATCGTACTTATGAATTAGAATAGGTCATACGAATGAAATAGAATGGATCGTACGAAGGAATTAGAAAGGATCGTACGAACAAATTAGAATGGATCGTATGAATGAAATAGAATAGATCGTACGAATGAATTAGAATGGATCGTATGAATGAATTAGATTGGATCGTATGAATGAATTAGAATGGATTGTACGAATAAAATAGAATAGATCGTACGAATGAAATAGAATGGATCATACGAATGAATTAGAATAGATTGTGCGAATGGATTAGAATGGATCACACGATTGAGTAAGAATGGATTGTACGAATGAAATAGAATAGATCGTACGAATGAATTAGAATGGATCGTATGAATGAATTAGAATGGATCATACGAATGAATTAGAATGGATCGTATGAATGAATTAGAATGGATCGTAGTAATGAATTAGAATGGATCCTACGAATAAATTAGAATAGATTGTGCGAATGAATTAGAATGGATCTGGATCGTGTATCCATTCTAATTCATTCGTACGACCCATTCTAATTCATTCGCACGATCCATTCTAATTCATTCGTACGATCTATTCTATTTCATTCGTACAATCCATTCTAATTCATTCATACGATCCAATCTAATTCATTTATACGATCCATTCTAATTCATTCGTACGATCTATTCTATTTCATTCATACGATCCATTCTAATTCGTTTGTACGATCCTTTCTAATTCCTTCGTACGATCCATTCTATTTCATTCGTATGACCCATTCTAATTCATAAGTACGATCCATTCTAATTCATTCAAACGATCCATTCTAATTCATTCGTACGATCAATTCTAATTCATTCGCACGATCCATTCTAATTCATTCATACGATCCAATCTAATTCATTCATACGATCCATTCTAATTCATTCACACGAATGTATCCATTCTAATTCATTCGTACGATCCATTCTAATTCATTCATACAATCCATTCTAATTCTTTGGGACGAATGTATCCATTCTAATTCATTCGTACGATCCATTCTAATTCATTCGTATGATCTATTCTAATTCATTCGCATGATCCATTATAATTCATTCATACGATCCAATCTAATTCATTCGTACGATCCATTCTAATTCATTCGCACGAATGTATCAACTCTAATTCATTCGTACGATCCATTCTAATTCATTCATACATGTATGAATGAATTAGAATGGATACATTCGTGCGAATGAATTAGAATGGATCGTATGAATGAATTAGATTGGATCGTATGCATGAATTAGAATGGATCGTGCGAATTAATTAGAATGGATCGTACGAATGAATTAGAATGGATTGAACGAATGAATTAGAATGGATACATTCGTGCAAAAGAATTAGAATGGATTGTATGAATGAATTAGAATTGATTGTGCGAATGAATTAGAATGGATCGTACGAATGAATTAGAATGGATACATTCGTGCGAAAGAATTAGAATAGATCGTATGAATGAATTAGAATGGATCGTATGAATGAAATAGAATGGATCGTACGAATGAATTAGAATGGATTGTGCGAATGAATTAGAATGGATCGTACGAATGAATTAGAATGGATCGTACGAAGGAATTAGAATGGATCGTACAAATGAATTAGAAAGGATACATTCGAATTCATTCGTACGATCCATTCTAATTCCTTCGTACGATCCATATTCTAATTCATTCGCACGATCCATTCTAATTCATTCGCACGATCCATTCTAATTCATTCATACGATCCATTCTAATTCATTCACACAATCCATTCTAATTCATTCTAATTTATTCGTATGTGAGTAGATCGTGTTTTTTCGTGCTAATGAATTAGAATAGATCATACGAATGAATTAGAATGGATACATTCGTGCGAAAGAATTAGAATGGATCGTATGAATGAATTAGATTGGATCGTATAAATGAATTAGAATGGATCGTACGATTGAATTAGAATGGATCGTGCTAATGAATTAGAATGGATCGTGTGAATGAATTAGAATGGATCGTACGAATGAATTAGAATGGATCATTCGAATGAATTAGAATAGATTGTGCGAATGAATTAGAATGGATCGTACGAATGAATTAGAAAGGATACATTCGTGCGAATGAATTAGAATGGATCGTATGAGTGTGAATGAATTAGAATGGATACATACGAATGAATTAGAATGGATCGTATGAATGAATTAGAATGGATCGTGCGAATGAATTAGAATGGATCGTACGAATGAATTAGAATGGATCGTATGAATGAATTAGAATGGATCGTAGTAATGAATTAGAATGGATCCTACGAATGAATTAGAATAGATTGTGCGAATGAATTAGAATGGATCTGGATCGTGTATCCATTCTAATTCATTCGTACGACCCATGCTAATTCATTCGCACGATCCATTCTAATTCATTCGTACGATCTATTCTATTTCATTCGTACAATCCATTCTAATTCATTCATACGATCCAATCTAATTCATTCATACGATCCATCCTAATTCATTCGTACGATCTATTCTATTTCATTCATACGATCCATTCTAATTCGTTTGTATGATCCTTTCTAATTCCTTCGTACGATCCATTCTATTTCATTCGTATGACCCATTCTAATTCATAAGTACGATCCATTCTAATTCATTCAAACGATCCATTCTAATTCATTCGTACGATCCATTATAATTCATTCGCACGATCCATTCTAATTCATTCATACGATCCAATCTAATTCATCCATACGATCCATTCTAATTCATTCGCACGAATGTATCCATTCTAATTCATTCGCAAGATCCATTCTAATTCATTCATACAATCCATTCTAATTCTTTTGCACGAATGTATCCATTCTAATTCATTCGTACGATCCATTCTAATTCATTCGTATGATCTATTCTAATTCATTCGCATGATCCATTATAATTCATTCATACGATCCAATCTAATTCATTCGTATGATCCATTCTAATTCATTCGCAAGAATGTATCAACTCTAATTCATTCGTACGATCCATTCTAATTCATTCATACATGTACGAATGAATTAGAATGGATACATTTGTGCGAATGAATTAGAATGGATCGTATGAAAGAATTAGATTGGATCGTATGCATGAATTAGAATGGATCGTGCGAATGAATTAGAATGGATCGTACGAATGAATTAGAATGGATCGAACGAATGAATTAGAATGGATACATTCGTGCAAAAGAATTAGAATGGATTGTATGAATGAATTAGAATAGATCGTGCGAATGAGTTAGAATGGATCGTACGAATGAATTAGAATGGATACATTCGTGCGAAAGAATTAGAATAGATCGTATGAATGAATTAGAATGGATCGTATGAATGAAATAGAATGGATCGTACGAATGAATTAAAATGGATTGAATTAGAATGAATCGTACGAATGAATTAGAATGGATCGTACGAATGAATTAGAATGGATCGTACGAATGAATTAGAATGGATTGAATTAGAATGAATCGTATGAATGAATTAGAATGAATCATACCGTACGAATGAATTAGAATGGATCATACGAAGGAATTAGAATGGATCGTACGAATGAATTAGAATGGATCGTACAAAGGAATTAGAATGGATCGTACGAAGGAATTAGAATGGATAGTATGAATGAATTAGAATGGATACTTTCGTGCAAATGAATTAGAATGGATCGTACAAATGAGTAAGAATGGATCGTACGAATGAAATAGAATGGATCGTATGAATGAATTAGAATGGATCGTGCGAATGAATTAGAATGGATCGTGCTAATGAATTAGAATGGATCGTGCGAATAAATTAGAATGGATCGTGCGAATGAATTAGAATGGATCGTACGAATGAATTAGAATGGATCGTACGAATGAATTAGAATGGATCGTACGAATGAATTAGAATAGATTGTGCGAATGAATTAGAATGGATCGTACGAATGAATTAGAAAGGATACATTCGTGTGAATGAATTAGAATGGATCGTATGAGTGTGAATGAATTAGAATGGATCGTGCGAATGAATTAGAATGGATCGTACGAATGAATTAGAATGGATCATATGAATGAATTAGAATGGATCGTTTGAGTGAATGCGAATGGATCGTGCGAATGAATTAGAATGTTTCGTGCTAATGAATTAGAATGGATCGTACGAATGAATTAGAATGGATACATTCGTGCGAAAGAATTAGATTGGATCGTATGAATGAATTAGATTGGATCGTATAAATTGATTAGAATGGATCGTACGAATGAATTAGAATGTATCGTGCTAATGAATTAGAATGGATCGTGCGAATGAATTAGAATGGATCGTGCGAATGAATTAGAATGGATCGTACGAATGAATTAGAATGAATCGTACGAATGAATTAGAATGGATCGTTTGAGTGAATGTGAATGGATCGTGCGAATGAATTAGAATGTTTCGTGCTAATGAATTAGAATGGATCGTACGAATGAATTAGAATGGATACATTCGTGCGAAAGAATTGGAATGGATTGTATGAATGAATTAGATTGGATCGTATAAATGAATTAGAATGGATCGTACGAATGAATTAGAATGGATCGTGCGAATGAATTAGAATGGATCGTACGAATGAAATAGAATGGATTGTACGAATGAGATAGAATGGACCGTACGAATGAATTAGAATGGATATATTCATGCGAATGAATTAGAATGGATCATACGAATGATTTAGAATGGATTCATTCGTGCGAATGAATTAGAATGGATCATACGAATGAGTAAGAATGGATCGTACGAATGAATTAGAATGGATTGAATTAGAATGAATCGTACGAATGAATTAGAATGGATCGTACGAATGAATTAGAATGGATCGTGCGAATGAATTAGAATGGGTTGTACGAATGAATTAGAATGGATCGTAGTAATGAATTAGAATGGATCGTGCGAATGAATTAGAATGGATCGTACGAATGAAATAGAATGGATTGTACGAATGAGATAGAATGGATCGTACGAATGAATTAGAATGGATACATTCGTACGAATGGAATTAGAATGGATTGTACGAATGAGATAGAATGGATCGTACGAATGAATTGGAATGGATACATTCATGCGAATGAATTAGAATGGATCATACGAATTAATTAGAATGGATTCATTCGTGCGAATGAATTAGAATGGATCGTACGAATGAGTAAGAATGGATCGTACGAATGAATTAGAATGGATTGAATTAGAATGAATCGTACGAATGAATTAGAATGGATCGTACAAATGAATTAGAATAGACTGTGCGAATGAATTAGAATGGATCGTACGAATGAATTAGAATGGATCGTACGAATGAATTGGAATGGATACATTCGTGTGAATGAATTAGAATGGATCGTATGAATGAATTAGAGTGGATACATTCGTACAAATGAATTAGAATGGATCGTACGAATGAATTAGAATGGATACATTCGTGCGAATGAATTAGAATGGATCATATGAATGAATTAGAATGGATCGTTTGAGTGAATTAGAATAGATTGTGCGAATGAATTAGAATGGATCGTACGAATGAATTAGAATGGATCGTGCGAATAAATTAGAATGGATCGTATGAATGAATTAGAATGGATCGTGCGAATGAATTAGAATATAGATCGTACGAATGAATTAGAATGGATCGTACGAATGAATTCAAACGTATCCTTTCTAATTCATTCGTACGATCCATTCTAATTCATTCGTACGATCCATTCTAATTCATTCGCACGATCCATTCTAATTCATTCGCACGATCCATTCTAATTCATTCATACAATCCATTCTAATTCTTTCGCACGAATGTATCCATTCTAATTCATTCGTACGATCCATTCTAATTCATTCGTACGATCCATTCTAATTCATTCGCACAATCCATTCTAATTCATTCACACTCATACGATCCATTCTAATTCATTCGCACGAATGTATCCGTTCTAATTCATTCGTACGATCCATTCTAATTCATTCGCACAATCTATTCTAATTCATTCGAACGATCCATTCTAAGTCATTCGTACGATCCATTCTAATTTATTCGTACGATCCATTCTAATTCATTCGCACGATCCATTCTATTTCATTTGTACGATCCATTCTAATTCATTCGCACGAATGTATCCATTCTAATTCATTCGTACGATCCATTCTAATTCATTCGCATAATCTATTCTAATTTATTCGTACGATCAATTCTAATTCATTCGCACGTATCCATTCTAATTCATTCATACGATCCATTCTATTTCATTCGTACGATCCATTCTAACTCATTCGTACGATCCATTCTAATTCATTCGTACGATCCATTCTAATTCATTCGCACAATCTATACGTTCCATTCTAATTCATTCGTAAGATCCATTCTAATTCATTCGCACGATCCGAATGAATTAGAATGGATCGTACGAATGAATTAGAATGGATCGTATGAATAAATTAGAGTGGATCATATGAATGAATTAGAATAGATCGTATGAATGAATTAGAATGGATCGTGTGAATGAATTATAATGGATCGTGCGAATGAATTAGAATGAATCGTACGAATGAATTAGAATGGGTCGTACGAATGAATTAGAATGGATACACGATCCAGATCCATTCTAATTCATTCGCACAATCTATTCTAATTCATTCGTAGGATCGATTCTAATTCATTACTACGATCCATTCTAATTCATTCATACGATCCATTCTTATTCATTCGTATGATCCATTCTAATTCATTCGCACGATCCATTCTAATTCATTCATACGATTTATTCGAATTCCTTCGTATGATCTATTCTAATTCATTCGTACGATCCATTCTAATTCATTCGTACGATCCATTCTAATTCCTTCGTATGATCCATTCTAATTCATTCGTACGGTATGATTCATTCTAATTCATTCATACGATTCATTCTAATTCAATCCATTCTAATTCATTCGTACGATCCATTCTAATTCAATCGTACGATCCATTCTAATTCATTCGTACGATTCATTCTAATTCAATCCATTCTAATTCATTCGTACGATCCATTCTTACTCATTCGTACGATCCATTCTAATTCATTCGTACGATCCATTCTATCTCATTCGTACAATCCATTCTATTTCATTCGTACGATCCATTCTAATTCATTCGCACGATCCATTCTAATTCATTCGCATCATATGAATTAGAATGGATCGTACGAAGGAATTAGAATGGATCGTATGAATGAATTAGATTGGATCGTATTAATGAATTTGAATGGATCGTATGAATGAATTAGATTGGATCGTATGAATGAATTAGAATGGATCTTGCGAATGAATTAGAATGGATCGTACGAATGAAATAGAAAGGATTATATGAATGAATTAGAATAGATCATGCGAATGAATTAGAATGGATCGTACGAATGAATTAGAATGGATCATATGAATGAATTAGAATGGATCATACGTATGAATTAGAATGGATCGTGCGAATGAATTAGAATGGATCGTACGATCTATTCTAATTCATTCGTACGATCCATTCTAATTCATTAATACGATCCAATCTAATTCATTCATACGATCCATTCTAATTCATTCGTACGATCCATTCTAATTCATTCGCACGATCCATTCTAATTCATTCGCACGATCCATTCTAATTCATTCATCCGATCCATTCTAATTCATTCGTACGATCCATTCTAATTCATTCGCACGATCCATTCTAATTCATTCGCACGATCCATTCTAATTCATTCGTACGATCCATTCTATTTCATTCATACGATCCATTCTAATTCATTCATACGATCTATTCTAATTCTTTCGCACGAATGTATCCATTCTAATTCATTCGTACGATCCATTCTAATTCATTCGTACGATCCATTCTAATTCATTCATACAATCCATTCTAATTCTTTTGCACGAATGTATCCATTCTAATTCATTCGTTCGATCCATTCTAATTCATTCGTACGATCCATTCTAATTCATTCGCACGATCCATTCTAATTCATGCATACGATCCATTCTAATTCATGCATTCATTCGTACGAATGAATTGGAATGGACACATTCGTACGAATGAATTAGAATGGATCGTATTAATGAATTAGGATGGATCATGCGAATGAATTAGAATGGATCGTACGAATGAATTAGAATGGATCGTACGAAGGAATTAGAATGGATTGTATGAATGAATTAGAATAGATCGGATTCATTCGTGCGAATGAATTAGAATGGATCGTACGAATGAATAAGAATGGATCGTACGAATGAATTAGAATAGATTGTGCGAATGGATTAGAATGGATCATACGATTGAGTAAGAATGGATTGTACGAATGAAATAGAATAGATCGTACGAATGAATTAGAATGGATCGTACGAATGAATTAGAATTAGAATGAATCGTACGAATGAATTAGAATGGATCGTACGAATGAATTAGAATGGATCGTACGAATGAATTAGAATGGATTGAATTAGAATGAATCGTACAAATAAATTAGAATGAATCATACTGTACGAATGAATTAGAATGGATCATACGAAGGAATTAGAATGGATCATACGAATGAATTAGAATGGATCGTACGAATGAATTAGAATGGATCGTACGAATGAATTAGAATGGATCGTATGAATGAATTAGAATGGATCGTGCGAATGAATTTGAATGGATCGTACGAATGAAATAGAATGGATTCGCACGAATGTATCCATTCTAATTCATTCGTACGATCCATTCTTATTCATTCGTACAATCCATTCTAATTCATTCGCACGATCCATTCGCATTCACTCAAACGACCCATTCTAATTCATAAGTACGATCCATTCTAATTCATTCAAATGATCCATTCTAATTCATTCGTACGATCCATTCTAATTCATTCGCACGAATGTATCCATTCTAATTCATTCGTACGATCTATTCTAATTCATTGGTACGAATGTATCCATTCTAATTCATTCGTACGATCCATTCTAATTCATTTGTATGAATGTATCCCTCCTAATTCATTCGTACGATCCATTCTAATTCATTCGCACAATCTATTCTAATTTATTAGTACGATCTAATCTAATTTATTCGTACGATCCATTCTAATTCATTCGTACGATCCATTCTAATTCATTCGCACAATCTATTCTAATACATTCGTACGATCCATTCTAATTCATTCGCACGATCCATTCTAATTCATTCATACGATCCATTCTAATTCATTCGCACGAATGTATCCATTCTAATTCATTCGTACGATCCATTCTAATTCATTCCAACAATCTATTCTAATTCATTCATACGATCCATTCTAATTTATTCGCACGATCCATTCTAATTCATTCATATAATCCATTCTAATTCATTCGCACGATCCATTCTTACTCATTCGTACGATCCATTCTAATTCATTCGCACGATCCATTCTAATTCATTAATACGATCCATTCTAATTCATTCGCACGATCCATTCTAATTCATTCGTACAATCCATTCTATTTCATTCGTACGATCTATTCTAATTCATTTGCATGATCCATTCTAATTCATTCGCATGATCCATTCTAATTCATTCGTACGATCGATTCTAATTCATTCATACGATCCATTCTAATTCATTCGCACAAATGTATCCATTCTAATTCATTCGTACGATCCATTCTAATTCATTCGTACGATCTATTCTATTTCATTCGTACGATCCATTCTAATTCATTCGTACGATCCATTCTAATTCATTCTTACGATCCATTCTAATTCCTTCGTATGATCCATTCTAATTCATTCGTACGGTATGATTCATTCTAATTCATTCGTACGATTCATTCTAATTCAATCCATTCTAATTCATTCGTACGATCCATTCTAATTCATTCGTACGATCCATTCTAATTCATTCGTACGATTCATTCTAATTCAATCCATTCTAATTCATTCGTACGATCCATTCTTACTCATTCGTACGATCCATTCTAATTCATTCGCACGAATGAATCCATTCTAATTCATTCGTATGATCCATTCTAATTCATTCGCATGAATTATCCATTCTAATTCATTCGTACGATCCATTCTATCTCATTCGTACAATCCATTCTAATTCATTCGTACGATTCATTCTAATTCATTCGCATGATCTATTCTAATTCATTCGTACGATCGATTCTAATTCATTCATACGATCCATTCTAATTCATTCGCACGAATGTATCCATTCTAATTCATTCGTACGATCCATTCTAATTCATTCGTACGATCTATTCTATTTCATTCGTACGATCCATTCTAATTCATTCGTACGATCCATTCTAATTCATTCGTACGATCCATTCTAATTCCTTCGTATGATCCATTGTAATTCATTCGTACGGTATGATTCATTCTAATTCATTCGTACGATTCATTCTAATTCAATCCATTCTAATTCATTCGTACGATCCATTCTAATTCATTCGTACGATTCATTCTAATTCAATCCATTCTAATTCATTCGCACAATCTATTCTAATTCATTCATACGATCCATTCTAATTTATTCGCACGATCCATTCTAATTCATTCATACGATCCATTCTAATTCATTCATATGATCCATTCTAATTCATTCGCACGATCCATTCTTACTCATTCGTACGATCCATTCTAATTCATTCGCATGATCCATTCTAATTCATTAATACGATCCATTCTAGAATAGATCGTGCGAATGAATTAGAATTGATCGTACGAATGAATTGGAATGGATACATTCGTGCGAATGAATTAGAATGGATCGTATGAATGAATTAGAGTGGATACATTCGTACAAATGAATTAGAATGGGTCGTACGAATGAATTAGAATGGATACATTCGTGCGAATGAATTAGAATGGATCATATGAATGAATTAGAATGGATCGTTTGAGTGAATACGAATGGATCGTGCGAATGAATTAAAATGGATTGTACGAATTAATTAGAATGGATCGTACGAATGAATTAGAATGGATACATTCGTGCGAATCCATTCTATTTCATTTGTACGATCTATTCTAATTCATTCACACGATCCTTTCTAATTCATTCATACGATCCATTCTAATTCCTTCGTACGATCCATTCTAATTCATTCGTACGATCCATTCTAATTCATTCGCATAATCTATTCTAATTCATTCGTACGATCCAATCTAATTCATTCGCACGATCCATTCTAATTCATTCATACGATCCATTCTATTTCATTCGTATGATCCATTCTTACTCATTCGTACGATCCATTCTAATTCATTTGCACGAAGGTATCTATTCTAATTCATTCGTACTATCCATTCTAATTCCTTCGTACGATCCATTCTAATTCATTCGTACGATCCATTCTAATTCATTCGTACGATCCATTCTAATTTATTCGTACGATCCATTCTAATTCCTTCGTATGATCCATTCTAATTTATTCGTACGATATGATTCATTCTAATTCATTCGTACGATTCATTCTAATTCAATCCATTCTAATTCATTCGTACGATCCATTCTAATTCATTCGTACGATCCATTCTAATTCATTCATACGATTCATTCTAATTCAATCCATTCTAATTCATTCGCACGATCCATTCTTACTCATTCGTACGATCCATTCAAATGAATTAGAATGGATCGTACGAATGAATTGGAATGGATACATTCGTGCGAATGAATTAGAATGGATCGTATGAATGAACTAGAGTGGATACATTCGTACAAATGAATTAGAATGGATCGTACGAATGAATTAGAATGGATACATTCATGCGAATGAATTAGAATGGATCATATGAATGAATTAGAATGGATCGTTTGAGTGAATGCGAATGGATCGTGCGAATGAATTAGAATGGATTGTACGAATGAATTAGAATGGATCATACGAATGAATTAGAATGGATACATTCGTGCGAATCCATTCTATTTCATTCGTACGATCCATTCTAATTCATTCGCACGATCCATTCTAATTCCTTCATACGATCCATTCTAATTCATTCGTACGATCCATTCTAATTCATTCGTACGATCCATTCTAATTCATTCGCACAATCTATTCTAATTCATTCGTACAATCCATTCTAATTAATTCGCACGATCCATGCTAATTCATTCATACGATCCATTCTATTTCATTCGTACGAATGTATCCATTCTAATTTATTCGTATGATCCATTCTAATTCATTTGTACGAATGTATCCACTCTAATTTATTCATACGATCCATTCTAAGTCATTCGCACGAATGTATCCATTCCAATTCATTCATACGATCCATTTTAATTCATTCGCACAATCTATTCTAATTCATTTGTACGATCAATTCTAATTCATTAGCATGATCCATTCTAATTCATTAGCACGATCCAAATTTATTTATCCGTACGATCTATTCTATTTCATTCGTACGATCCATTCTTATCGCACGATCCATTCTAATTCATTCGCACGATCCATTCTCCATTATAATTCCTTCGTACGATCCATTCTAATTCCTTCGTATCCATTCTAATTCACTCATACGATCCATTCCAATTCATTCATACGATCCATTCTAATTCATTTGCATGAATGTATCCATTCTAATTCATTCGTACGATCCATTCTAATTCATTCGCACAATCTATTCTAATTTATTCATACGATCCATCCTAATTCATTCGCACGAATATATCCATTCTAATTCATTCGTACAATCCATTCTATTTCATTCGTACGATCCATTCTTACTCATTCGTACGATCCATTCGTATCCATTCTAATTCATTCGTACGATCTATTCTAATTCATTCGTACGATCAATTCTAATTCATTAATACAATCCAATCTAATTCATTCATACGATCCATTCTAATTCATTCGTACGATCCATTCTAATTCATTCGCACGATCCATTCTAATTGATTCGCACGATTCATTCTAATTCATTCATACGATCCATTCTAATTCATTCGTACGATCCATTCTAATTCATTCGCACGATCCATTCTAATTCAGTCGCACGAATGTATCCATTCTAATTCATTCGTATGATCCATTCTAATTCATTCACACGATCCATTCTAATTCATTCATACAATCCATTCTATTTCTTTTACACGAATGTATCCATTCTAATTCATTCGTACGATCCATTCTATTTCATTCGTACGATCCATTCTAATTCATTCGTACAATCCATTCTAATTCATTCGCACGATCTATTCGAATTCATTCGCACGAATGTATCCACTCTAATTCATTCATACGATCCATTCCAATTCCTTCGTATGATCCATTCTATTTCATTCGTATGATCCATTCTATTTCATTCATATAATCCATTTTAATTCATTCGCACGATCCATTCTAATTCATTCATACGATCCATTCTAATTCATTCGTATGATCCATTCTAATTCATTCGTTCGATCCATTCTAATTTATTCGCACGATCCATTCTAATTCATTCATACGATCCATTCTTACTCATTCGTACGATCCATTCTAATTCATTCGCACGATCCATTTAATTCATCCGTACGATCCATTCTATTTCATTCGTACGATCCATTCTTACTCATTCGTACGATCCATTCTAATTTATTCACACGAATGTATCCATTCTAATTCATTCGTACGATCCATTCTAATTCCTTCGTACAAACCATTATAATTCCTGCATACGATCCATTCTAATTCCTTTGTACGACCCATTATATTTCATTCGTATGATCCATTCTAATTCCTTTGTACGATCCAGTCTAATTCATGCCCATGAATGTATCCATTCTAACTCATTTGCACGAATGTATCCATTCTAATTCATTCATACGATCCATTCTAATTCATTCGTACGTTCCATTCTAATTCATTCATAAGATCCATTCTAATTCATTCATACGATCTATTCTAATTCATTCATAAAATCCATTCTAATTCCTTCGTACGATCCATTCTAATTCATTCGTACGATCCATTCTAATTCATTCGTACTATCCATTCTTACTCATTCGTATGAAGGAATTAGAATGGATCGTACGAAGGAATTAGAATGGATAGTACGAATGAATTAGAATGGATACCTTCGTGCAAATGAATTAGAATACATCGTACGAATGAGTAAGAATGGATCGTACGAATGAAATAGAATGGATCGTATGAATGAATTAGAATGGATCGTGCGAATGAATTAAAATGGATCGTACGAATGAATTAGAATAGATTGTGCGAATGAATTAGAATGGATCGTACGAATGAATTAGAATGGATCGTACGAATGAATTAGAATGGATCGTGCGAATGAATTAGAATGGATCGTACGAATGAAATAGAATGGATTCGCACGAATGTATCCATTCTAATTCATTCGTACGATTCATTCTAATTCATTCGTACAATCCATTCTAATTCATTCGCACGATCCATTCGCATTCACTCAAACGATCCATTCTAATTCATTCATATGATCCATTCTAATTCATTCGCACGAATGTATCCATTCTAATTCATTCGTACAACCCATTCTAATTCATTCGCACGATCCATTCGCATTCACTCAAACGATCCATTCTAATTCATTCATATGATCCATTCTAATTCATTCGCACGAATGTATCCATTCTAATTCATTCGTACGATCCATTCTAATTCATTTGTACGAATGTATCCACTCTAATTCATTCATACGATCCATTCTAATTCATTCGCACGAATGTATCCATTCCAATTCATTCGTACGATCCATTCTAATTCATTCGCACAATCTATTTTAATTCATTCGTACGATCAATTCTAATTCATTAGCATGATCCATTCTAATTCATTCGTACGATCTATTCTATTTCATTCGTACAATCTATTCTTACTCAATCGTATGATCCATTCTAATCCATTCGCACAATCTATTCTAATTCATTCGTACGATCCATTCTATTTCATTCGTACGATCCATTCTAATTCATACGATCCATTCTATTTCATTCATACGATCCATTTTAATTCATTCGCACGAGCTATTCTAATTCATTCATACGATCCATTCTAATTTATTCGTACGATCCATTCTAATTTCTTCGTATGATCTATTCTAATTCCTTCGTACGATCCATTCTAATTCCTTCGTACGATCCATTCAAATTCATTCACACGAATCTATCCATTCTAATTCATTCGTACGATCCATCATAATTCATTCGCACGATCCATTCTAATTCATTAATACGATCCTATCTAATTCATTCCTACGATCTATTCTAATTCATTCGCACGAATATATCCTTTCTAATTCATTCATACGGTCCATTCTAATTCATTCGCACAATCTATTCTAATTCATTAGTACGATCCATTCTAATTAGAATAGATTGTATGAATTAGAATGGATCGTATGAATGAATTAGAATAGATAGTACGAATGAATTAGAATGGATCGTATGAATGAATTAGAATGGATCGTACGAATGAATTAGAATGGATACATTCGTACGAATGAAATAGATTGTGCGAATGAATTAGAATGGATACATTCGTGCGAATGAATTAGATTGGATCGTATTCATGAATTAGAATGGATCGTGCGAATGAATTAGAATGGATCGCACGAATGAATTAGAATGGATCGTACGAATGAATTAGAATGGATCGTACGAATGAATTAGAATGGATACATTCGTGCGAAAGAATTAGAATAGATCGTATGAATGAATTAGAATGGATCGTATGAATGAAATAGAATGGATCGTACGAATGAATTAGAATGGATCGTGCGAATGAATTAGAATGGATCGTACGAATGAATTAGAATGGATCGTACGAAGGAATTAGAATGGATCGTACGAATGAATTAGAATTAGAATGAATCGTATGAATGAATTAGAATGGATCGTACGAATGAATTAGAATGGATCGTACGAATGAATTAGAATGGATCGTACGAATGAATTAGAATGGATTGAATTAGAATGAATCGTATGAATGAATTAGAATGAATCCCGTACGAATGAATTAGAATGGATCATACGAAGGAATTAGAATAGATCGTACGAATGAATTAGAATGGATCGTACGAATGAATTAGAATGGATCGTACTAATGAATTAGAATGGATCGTATGAATGAATTAGAATGGATCGTGCGAATGAATTAGAATGGATCGTACGAATGAAATAGAATGGATTCGCACGAATGTATCCATTCTAATTCATTCGTACGATCCATTCTAATTCATTCGTACAATCCATTCTAATTCATTCGCACGATCCATTCGCATTCACTCAAACGACCCATTCTAATTCATAAGTACGATCCATTCTAATTCATTCAAACGATCCATTCTAATTCATTCGTACGATCCATTCTAATTCATTCGCACGAATGTATCCATTCTAATTCATTCGTACGATCTATTCTAATTCATTTGTACGAATGTATCCATTCTAATTCATTCGTATGATCCATTCTAATTCATTTGTATGAATGTATCCTTTCTAATTTATTCGTACGATCCATTCTAATTCATTCGCACAATCTATTCTAATTCATTAGTACGATCCATTCTAATTCATTCGTACGATCCATTCTAATTCATTCATACGATCCATTCTAATTCATTCGTATGATCCATTCTAATTCATTCGTACGATCCATTCTAATTTATTCGCACAATCTATTCTAATTCATTCGCACGATCCATTCTAATTCATTCATACGATCCATTCTAATTCATTCGCACGAATCCATCCATTCTAATTCATTCGTACGATCCATTCTAATTCATTCGCACAATCTATTCTAATTCATTCATACGATCCATTCTAATTTATTCGCACGATCCATTTTAATTCATTCATACGATCCATTCTAATTCATTCATATGATCCATTCTAATTCATTCGCACGATCCATTCTTACTCATTTGAACGATCCATTCTAATTCATTCGCACGATCCATTCTAATTCATTAATACGATCCATTCTAATTCATTCGCACGATCCATTCTAATTCATTCACACTCAAATAGAATGGATTGTACGAATGATTTAGAATGGATACATTCGTGCAAAAGAAATAGAATGGATTGTATGAATGAAATAGAATGGATCGTGTGAATGAATTAGAATGGATCATACGAATGAATTAGAATGGATACATTCGTGCGAATGAATTAGAATGGATCGTGCGAATGAATTAGAATGGATCGTACGAATGAATTAGAATGGATCGTGCGAATGAATTAGAATGGATCGTGCGAATGAATTAGAATGGATCGTACGAATGAATTAGAATGGATCGTATGAATGAATTAGATTGGATCGTATTAATGAATTAGAATGGATCGTACGAATGAATTAGAATAGATCGTACGAATGAATTAGAATGGATACGAATGGATCGTACGAATGAGTAAGAATGGATCGTACGAATGAAATAGAATGGATTGTACGAATGAATTAGAATAGATACATTCGTGCGAATGAATTCGGATGGATCGTATGAATGAATTAGAATAGATTGTGCGAATGAATTAGAATGGATCGTACGAATGAATTAGAATGGATACATTCATGCGAATGAATTAGAATGGATCGTATGAATGAATTAGAATGGATCGTATGAGTGAATTAGAATAGATACGAAGGAATTAGAATGGATCGTATGAAGGAATTAGAATGGAGAATGGATCGTGCGAATGAATTAGAATGGATCGTGCGATAAGAATGGATCGTACGAATGAAATAGAATAGATCGTACGGATAAATGAATTTGGATCGTGCTAATGTATTAGAATGGATCGTACGAATGAATTAGAATGGATCGTACTAATGAATTAGAATAGATTGTGCGAATGAATTAGAATGGATCGTACGAATGAATTAGAATGGATCGTACGAATGAATTAGAATGGATCATATGAATGAATTAGAATGGATCGTGCGAATGAATTAGAATGGATCGTACGAATGAATTAGAATGGATCGAACGAATGAATTAGAATGGATACATTCGTGCAAAAGAATTAGAATGGATTGTATGAATGAATTAGAATGGATCATGCGAATGAATTAGAATGGATCATACGAATGAATTAGAATGGATACATTCGTGCGAATGGATTAGAATGGATCATACGAATGAATTAGAGTTGATACATTCGTGTGAATGAATTAAAATGGATAATACGAATGAGTAAGAATGGATCGTAGAATTAGAATGGATCGTATGAATGAATTAGAATGGATCGTACGAATGAATTAGAATGGATACATTCGTGCAAATGAATTAGAATGGATCGTACGAATGAGTAAGAATGGATCGTACGAATAAAATAGAATGGATCGTACAGATGAATTAGAATGGATCGTGCGAATGAATTAGAATGGATCGTACGAATGAGTAAGAATGGATCGTATGAATGAATTAGAATGGATCGTGCGAATGAATTAGAATGGATAGTACGAATGAGTAAGAATGGATCGTATGAATGAATTAGAATGGATCGTGCGAATAAATTAGAACGGATCGAACGAATGAATTAGAATGGATCATACGAATGAATTAGAATGGATCGTATGAATGAATTAGAATGGATCGTGCGAATGAATTAGAATGGATTATATGAATGAAATAGAATGGATCATACGAATGAAATAGAATGGATCGTACGATGGAATTAGAATGGATCGTATAAATAAATTAGAGTGGATACATTGAATGAATTAGAGTGGATACATTCGTACAAATGAACTAGAATGGATCGTACGAATGAATTAGAATGGATACATTCGTGCGAATGAATTAGAATGGATCATATGAATGAAATAGATTGGATTCTACGAATGAGATAGAATGGATCGTACGAATGAATTAGAATGGATACATTCATGCGAATGAATTAGAATGGATCATACGAATGAATTAGAATGGATTTATTCGTGCGAATGAATTAGAAGGGATCGTACGAATGAGTAAGAATGGATCGTACGAATGAGTAAGAATGGATCGTACGAATGAATTAGAATGGATTGAATTAGAATGAATCGTACGAATGAATTAGAATGGATCGTACGAATGAATTAGAATGGATCATATTAATGAATTAGAATGGATCATATTAATGAATTAGAATGGATCGTGCGAATGAATTAGAATGGATCGTACGAATGAGTAAGAATGGATCGTGCGAATGAATTAGAATGGATCATATGAAAGAATTAGAATGGATTGTATGAATGAATTAGAATGGATCGTGCGAATGAATTAGAATGGATACATTCGTGCGAATGAATTAGAATGGACCGTATGAAGGAATTAGATTGGATCGTATGAATGAATTAGAATGGATCGTGCGAATGAATTAGAATGGATCATACGAATGAATTAGAATGGATCATACGAATGAATTAGAATGGATCGTAGGAATGAATTAGAATGGATCGTATGAATTAGAATGGATCGTACGAAGGAATTTGAATGGATCGTATGAGTGAATTAGATTGGATCGTATTAATGAATTTGAATGGATCGTATGAATGAATTAGATTGGATCGTATGAATGAATTAGAATGGATCTTGCGAATGAATTAGAATGGATCGTACGAATGAAATAGAATGGTTTGTATGAATGAATTATAATAGATCGTGCGAATGAATTAGAATGGATCGTACGAATGAATTAGAATGGATCATATGAATGAATTAGAATGGATCGTACGTATGAATTAGAATGGATCGTGCGAATGAATTAGAATGGATCGTATGAATGAATTAGAGTAGATACATTCGTACAAAGAAATTAGAATGGATCGTTCGAATAAATTAGAATGGATTATATGAATGAATTAGAATTAATCGTACGAATGAATTAGAATGGATACATTCGTGCGAATGAATTAGAATGGATTGTACGAATAAATTAGAATGGATCGTACGAATGAATTAGAATAGATTGTACGAATGAATTAGAATGGAGCATACGTCTAATTCATTCGTACGATCCATTCTAATTCATTCATACAATCTATTCTACTTCTTTTCCACGAATGTATCCATTCTAATTCATTCGTACGATCCATTCTAATTCATTCGTACGACCCATTCTAATTCATTCGCACGATCCATTCTAATTCATTCGTACGATCTATTCTATTTCATTCGTACAATCCATTCTAATTCATTCATACGATCCAATCTAATTCATTCATACGATCCATTCTAATTCATTCGTACGATCTATTCTATTTCATTCATACGATCCATTCTAATTCATTTGTACGATCCTTTCTAATTCCTTCGTACGATCCATTCTATTTCATTCGTATGACCCATTCTAATTCATAAGTGATCCATTCTAATTCATTTAAACGATCCATTCTAATTCATTCGTACGATCCATTCTAATTCATTCGCACGATCTATTCTAATTCATTCATACGATCCAATCTAATTCATTCATACGATCCATTCTAATTCATTCGCACGAATGTATCCATTCTAACTCATTCGCACGATCCATTCTAATTCATTCATACGATCCATTCTATTTCATTCGTACGATCCATTCTTACTCATTCGTATGATCCATTCTAATTCATTTGCACGAAGGTATCCATGCTAATTCATTCGTACTATCCATTCTAATTCCTTCGTACGATCCATTCTAATTCCTTCGTACGATCCATTCTAATTCATTCGTACGATCCATTCTAATTCATTTGTACGATCCATTCTAATTCCTTCGTATGATCCATTATAATTCATTTGTACGGTATGATTCATTCTAATTCATTCGTACGATTCATTCTAATTCAATCCGTTCTAATTCATTCGTACGATCCATTCTAATTCATTCGTACGATCCATTCTAATTCATTTGTACGATTCATTCTAATTCAATCCATTCTAACTCATTCATACGATCCATTCTTACTCATTCGTACGATCCATTCTAATTCATTCGCACGAATGAATCCATTCTAATTCATTCGTATGATCCATTCTAATTCATTCGCATGAATGTATCCATTCTAATTCATTCGTACGATCCATTCTATCTCATTCGTACAATCCATTCTATTTCATTCGTACGATCCATTCTAATTCATTCGCACGATCCATTCTAATTCATTCACATGATCCATTCTAATTCATTCGTACGATCGATTCTAATTCATTCATACGATCCATTCTAATTCATTCGCACGAATGTATCCATTCTAATTCATTCGTACGATCCATTATAATTCATTCGTACGATCCATTCTTACTCATACGTACGATCCATTCTAATTCATTCATACGATCCAATCTAATTCATTCATACGATCCATTCTAATTCATTCGCACAATCTATTCTAATTCATTCATACGATCCATTCTAATTTATTCGCACGATCCATTCTAATTCATTCATACGATCCATTCTAATTCATTCATATGATCCATTCTAATTCATTCGCACGATCCATTCTTACTCATTCTTACGATCCATTCTAATTCATTTGTACTATCCATTCTAATTCATTCATACGATCCATTCTATTTCATTCGTACGATCCATTCTTACTCATTCGTACGATCCATTCTAATTCATTTGCCCGAAGGTATCCATTCTAATTCATTCGTACTATCCATTCTAATTCCTTCGTACGATCCATTCTAATTCATTCGTACGATCCATTCTAATTCATTCGTACGATCCATTCTAATTCATTCGCACGATCCATTCTAATTCATTCGCACGATCCATTCTAATTCATTCGTACGATCCATTCTAATTCATTTATACGATCCAATCTAATTTATTCATACGATCCATTCTAATTCTTTCGCACGAATGCATCCATTCTAATTCATTCTAATTTAATCCATTCTAATTCATTCGTACGATCCATTCTAATTCATTCGTACAATCCATTCTAATTCATTCGCACGATCCATTCGCATTCACTCAAACGATCCATTCTAATTCATTCATATGATCCATTCTAATTCATTCGCACGAATGTATCCATTCTAATTCATTCGTTCGATCCATTCTAATTCATTTGTACGAATGTATCCACTCTAATTCATTCATACGATCCATTCTAATTCATTCGCACGAATGTATCCATTCCAATTCATTCGTACGATCCATTCTAATTCATTCTCACAATCTATTCTAATTCATTCGTACGATCAATTCTAATTCATTTGCATGATCCATTCTAATTCATTCATACTATCCATTCTAATTCCTTCGTACGATCCATTCTAATTCCTTCGTATCTATTCTAATTCACTCATACGATCCATTCTAATTCATTCATATGATCCATTCTAACTCATTCGCATGAATGTATCCATTCTAATTCATTCGTACGATCCATTCTAATTCATTCGCACAATCTATTCTAATTCATTCGTGCGAATGAATCCATTCTAATTCATTCGTATGATCCATTCTAATTCATTCACATGAATGTATCCATTCTAATTCATTCGTACGATCCATTCTATCTCATTCGTACAATCCATTCTATTTCATTCGTACGATCCATTCTAATTCATTCGCACGATCCATTCTAATTCATTCGCATGATCCATTCTAATTCATTCGTACGATCGATTCTAATTCATTCATACGATCCATTCTAATTCATTCGCACGAATGTATCCATTCTAATTCATTCGTACGATCAATTCTAATTCATTCGCACGATCCATTCTAATTCATTCATACGATCCATTCTATTTCATTCGTACGATCCATTCTTACTCATTCGTAAGATCCATCCTAATTCATTTGCACGAAGGTATCCATTCTAATTCATTCGTACTATCCATTCTAATTCCTTCGTACAATCCATTCTAATTCCTTCATACGATCCATTCTAATTCATTCGTACGATCCATTCTAATTCATTCGTACGATCCATTCTAATTCCTTCGTATGATCCATTCTAATTCATTCGTACAGTATGATTCATTCTAATTCATTCGTACGATTCATTCTAATTCAATCCATTCTAATTCATTCATACGATCCATTCTAATTCATTCGTACGATCCATTCTAATTCATTCGTACGATTCATTCTAATTCAATCCATTCTAATTCATTCGCACGATCCATTCTTACTCATTCGTACGATCCATTCTAATTCATTCGCACGAATGAATCCATTCTAATTTATTCGTATGATCCATTCTAATTCATTCGCATGAATATATCCATTCTAATTCATTCGTACGATCCATTCTAATTCATTCGCACAATCTATTCTAATTCATTCTTACGATCCATTCTAATTCATTCGCACAATCTATTCTAATTCATTAGTACGATCCATTCTAATTCATTCGTACGATCCATTCTAATTCATTAGCACGATCCAAATTCATTTATCCGTACGATCTATTCTATTTCATTCGTACGATCCATTCTTATCGCATGATCCATTCTAATTCTTTCGCACGATCCATTCTCCATTCTAATTCCTTCGTACGATCCATTCTAATTCCTTCGTATCCATTCTAATTCACTCATACGATCCATTCTAATTCATTCATACGATCCATTCTAATTCATTCACATGAATGTATCCATTCTAATTCATTCGTACGATCCATTCTAATTCATTCGCACAATCAATTCTAATTCATTCATACGATCCATCCTAATTCATTCGCACGAATGTATCCATTCTAATTCATTCGTACAATCCATTCTATTTCATTCGTACGATCCATTCTTACTTATTCGTACGATCCATTCGTATCCATTCTAATTCATTCGTACGATCTATTCTAATTCATTCGTACGATCCATTCTAATTCATTAATACGATCGTGCGAATGAATTAGAATGGATCATACGAAGGAATTAGAATGGATACATTCGTGCAAAAGAATTAGAATGGATCGTACGAATGAATTAGAATGGATCGTATGAATGAATTAGAATAGATCGTGCGAATGAATTAGAATGGATACGAATGGATCGTACGAATGAGTAAGAATGGATCGTACGAATGAAATAGAATGGATTGTACGAATGAATTAGAATGGATACATTCGTGCGAATGAATTAGGATGGATCGTATGAATGAATTAGAATAGATTGTGCGAATGAATTAGAATGGATCGTACGAATGAATTAGAATGGATACATTCATGCGAATGAATTAGAATGGATCGTATGAATGAATTAGAATGGATCGTATAAGTGAATTAGAATGGATACGAAGGAATTAGAATGGATCGTACGAATGAATTAGAATGGATACATTCGTGCGAATGAATTAGAATGGATCGTATGAATGAATTAGAATAGATCGTACGAATGAATTAGAATGGATCAAGCGAATGAATTAGAATGGATCGTGCGAATGAATTAGAATGGATCGTACGA
Organism: Chamaelirium japonicum; assembly: GCA_947650365.1. Lineage (NCBI taxonomy): Eukaryota > Viridiplantae > Streptophyta > Magnoliopsida > Liliales > Melanthiaceae > Chamaelirium > Chamaelirium japonicum. Next base: position 75,677 of record CANTAL010000141.1, on the reverse strand, counting down.
ATGAAATAGAATGGATTGTACGAATGAGATAGAATGGATCGTACGAATGAACTAGAATGGATAATTCATGCGAATGAATTAGAATGGATCATACGAATGAATTAGAATGGATTCATTCGTGCGAATGAATTAGAATGGATCGTACGAATGAGTAAGAATGGATCATACGAATGAATTAGAATGGATTGAATTAGAATGAATCGTACGAATGAATTAGAATGGATCGTACGAATGAATTAGAATGGATTGAATTAGAATAAATTGTACGAATGAATTAGAATGAATCATACCGTACGAATGAATTAGAATGGATCATACGAAGGAATTAGAATGGATCGTGCGAATAAATTAGAATGGATCGTATGAATGAATAAGAATAGATTGTGCGAATGGATTAGAATGGATCATACGATTGAGTAAGAATGGATTGTACGAATGAAATAGAATAGATCGTACGAATGAATTAGAATGGATCATGCTAATGAATTAGAATTGATCATACGAATGAATTAGAATAGATTGTGCGACTGAATTAAAATGGATCGTATAAATGAATTAGAATGGATCGTATGAATGAATTAGAATGGATCGTGCGAATGAATTAAAATGGATCGTATGAATGAAATAGAATGGATCGTATGAATTAGAATGGATCATACGAATGAAATAGAATGGATTGTACGAATGAATTAGAATAGATTGTGCGAATGGATTAGATTGGATCATACGATTGAGTAAGAAAGGATTGTACGAATGAAATAGAATAGATCGTACGAATGAATTAGAATGGATCGTATGAATGAATTAGAATGGATCGTTCGAATGAATTAGAATAGATTGTGCGAATGAATTAGAATGGATCGTATGAATGAATTAGAATGGATCGTGCGAATAAATTAGAATGGATCGTATGAATGAATTAGAATGGATCGTGCGAATGAATTAGAATATGGATCGTACGAAGGAATTAGAATGGATCGTACGAATGAATTCGAATGTATCCTTTCTAATTCATTCGTATGATCCATTCTAATTCATTCGTACGATCCATTCTAATTCATTCGTACGATCCATTCTAATTCATTCGCATGATCCATTCTAATTCATTCGCATAATCCATTCTAATTCATTCATACAATCCATTCTAAATTCTTTTGCACGAATGTATCCATTCTAATTCAGTCGTACGATCCATTCTAATTCATTCGTACGATCCATTCTAATTCATTCGCACAATCCATTCTAATTCATTCACACTCATACGATCCATTCTAATTCATTCGCACGAATGTATCCTTTCTAATTCATTCGTATGATCCATTCTAATTCATTCGCACAATCTATTCTAATTCATTCGAACGATCCATTCTAAGTCATTCTTACGATCCATTCTAAATCATTCGTATGATCCATTCTAATTCATTCGCACGATCCATTCTATTTCATTCGTACGATCCATTCTAATTCATTCGCACGAATGTATCCATTCCAATTCATTCGTACGATCCATTCTAATTCATTCGCACAATCTATTCTAATTCATTCGTACGATCAAGTCTAATTCATTCGCACGTATCGATTCTAATTCATTCGTTCGAACCATTCTATTTCATTCGTACGATCCATTCTAATTCATTCACATGATCCATTCTAATTTATGCATACGATGTACGAATGAATTAGAATGGATTGAATTAGAATGGATCGTATGAATGAATTAGAATAGATTGTGCGAATGAATTATAATGGATCGTACGAATGAATTAGAATGGATACATTCGTGCGAATGAATTAGAATGGATCGTATGAGTGTGAATGAATTAGAATGGATCGTGCGAATGAATTTGAATGGATTATGCGAATCAATTAGAATAGATCATACGAATGATTTAGAATGGATCGTACGAATGAATTAGAATGGATACATTCGTGCAAAAGAATTAGAATGGATTATATGAATGAATTAGAATGGATCGTTTGAGTGAATGCGAATGGATCGTGCGAATGAATTAGAATGGATCGTACGAATGAGTAAGAATGGATCGTACGAATGAAATAGAATGGATCGTAAGAATGAATTAGAATGGATCGTGCGAATGAATTAGAATGGATCGTACGAATGAATTAGAATAGATTGTGCGAATGAATTAGAATGGATCGTACGAATGAATTAGACTGGATCGTACGAATGAATTAGAATGGATCGTGCGAATAAATTAGAATGGATCGTACGAATGAAATAGAATGGATTCGCACAAATGTATCCATTCTAATTCATTCGTACGATCCATTCTAATTCTTTCGTACAATCCATTCTAATTCATTCGCACGATCCATTCGCATTCACTCAAACAATCCATTCTAATTCATTCATATGATCCATTCTAATTCAGTCACACGAATGTATCCATTCTAATTCATTCGTACGATCCATTCTAATTCATTTGTACGAATATATCCACTCTAATTCATTCATACGATCCATTCTAATTCATTCGCACGAATGTATCCATTCCAATTCATTCGTACGATCCATTCTAATTCATTCGCACGATCCATTCTAATTCATTAATACGATCCAATCTAATTCATTCATACGATCTATTCTAATTCATTCGCACGAATGTATCCATTCTAATTCATTCGTACGATCCATTCTAATTCATTCGTACAATCCATTCTAATTCATTCGCACGATCCATTCTAATTCACTTGTACGAATGTATCCACTCTAATTCATTCATACAATCCATTCTAATTCATTCGCACGAATGTATCCATTCCAATTCATTCGTACGATCCATTCTAATTCATTCGCACAATCTATTCTAATTCATTCGTACGATCAATTCTAATTCATTAGCATGATCCATTCTAATTCATTCGTACGATCTATTATATTTCATTCGTACAATCCATTCTTACTCAATCGTATGATCCATTCTAATCCATTCGCACAATCTATTCTAATTCATTCGTACGATCCATTCTATTTCATTCGTACGATCCATTCTAATTCATACGATCCATTCTATTTCATTCATACGATCCATTTTAATTCATTCGCACGATCCATTCTAATTCATTCATAAGATCTATTCTAATTCATTCGTACGATCCATTCTAATTTCTTCGTATGATCTATTCTAATTCCTTCGTACGATCCATTCTAATTCCTTCGTACGATCCATTCAAATTCATTCGCACGAATCTATCCATTCTAATTCATTCGTACGATCCATTCTAATTCATTCGCACGATCCATTCTAATTCATTAATACGATCCAATCTAATTCATTCATACGATCTATTCTAATTCATTCGCACGAATATATCCTTTCTAATTCATTCGTACGATCCATTCTAATTCATTCGCACAATCTATTCTAATTCATTAGTACGATCCATTCTAATTAGAATAGATTGTATGAATTAGAATGGATCGTATGAATAAATTAGAATAGATCGTACGAATGAATTAGAATGGATCGTATGAATGAATTAGATTGTGCGAATGAATTAGAATGGATACATTCGTGCGAATGAATTAGATTGGATCGTATGCATAAATTAGAATGGATCGTGCGAATGAATTAGAATAGATTGTGCGAATGAATTAGAATGGATCGTACGAATGAATTAGAATGGATCGTACGAATGAATTAGAATGGATACATTCGTGCGAAAGAATTAGAATAGATCGTATGAATGAATTAGAATGGATCGTACGAATGAATTAAAACGGATACATTCGTGTGAATGAATTAGAATGGATTGTATGAGTGTGAATGAATTAGAATGGATTGTGCGAATGAATTAGAATGGATCGTACGAATGAATTAGAATGGATCGTACGAATGAATTAGAATGGATACATTCGTGCAAAAGAATTAGAATGGATTGTATGAATGAATTAGAATGGATTGTGCGAATGAATTAGAATGGATCGTGCGAATGAATTAGAATGGATCGTACGAATGAATTAGAATGGATCGTACGAATGAATTAGAATGGATACATTTCGTACGATCCATTCTAATTCATTCGTAAGATCTATTCTAATTCATTCATGCAATCCATTCTAGTTCATTCGTACGAAGGAATTAGAAAGGATCGTATGAATGAATTAGAATGGATCGTACGAATGAAATAGAATAGATCATACGAATGAATTAGAATGGATCGTACGAATGAATTAGAATGGATCGTACGAATGTATTAGAATAGATTGTGCGAATGAATTAGAATGGATCATACGAATGAAGTAGAATGCATCGTACGAATGAATTAGAATGGATCGTATGAATGAATTAGAATGGATCGTACGAATGAATTAGAATAGATCGTACGAATGAATTAGAATGGATTGTACGAATGAGATAGAATTGATCGTACGAATTAATTAGAATGGATACATTCATGCGAATGAATTAGAATGGATCATACGAATGAATTAGAATGGATTCATTCGTGCGAATGAATTAGAATGGATCGTACGAATGAGTAAGAATGGATCGTACGAATGAATTAGAATGGATTGAATTAGAATGAATCGTACGAATGAATTAGAATGGATTGTACGAATGAATTAGAATGGATCGTACGAATGAATTAGAATGGATTGAATTAGAATGAATCGTACGAATGAATTAGAATGAATCATACCATACGAATAAATTAGAATTGATCATACGAAGGATTTAGAATGGATCATACAAATGAATTAGAATGGATCGTACGAATGAGTAAGAATGGATCGTACGAATGAAATAGAATGGATTGTATGAATGAATTAGAATGGATCGTGCGAATGAATTAGAATGGATACATTCGTGCGAATGAATTAGAATGGATCGTATGAATGAATTAGATTGGATCGTATGAATGAATTAGAATGGATCGTGCGAATGAATTAGAATGGATCGTACGAATGAATTAGAATGGATCGTTTGAATGAATTAGAATGGATCGTACTTATGAATTAGAATGGGTCATACGAATGAAATAGAATGAATCGTACGAAGGAATTAGAAAGGATCGTACAAACGAATTAGAATGGATCGTATGAATGAAATAGAATAGATCGTACGAATGAATTAGAATGGATCATATGAATGAATTAGATTGGATCGTATGAATGAATTAGAATGGATCGTACGAATGAATTGGAATGGATACATTCGTGCGAATAAATTAGAATGGATCGTATGAATGAATTAGATTGGATCGTATTAATGAATTAGAATGGATCGTGCGAATGAATTAGAATGGATCGTACGAATGAATTAGAATGGATAGATTCGTGCGAATGAATTTGAATGGATCATACGAAGGAATTAGAATGGATCGTACGAATGAATTAGAATGGATCGTACGAATGAATTAGAATGGATCGTACGAAGAAATTAGAATGGATCGTACGAAGGAATTAGAATGGATAGTACGAATGAATTAGAATGGATACCTTCGTGCAAATGTATTAGAATGGATCGTACGAATGAGTAAGAATGGATCGTACGAATGAAATAGAATAGATCGTATGAATGAATTAGAATGGATCGTGCGAATGAATTAGAATGGATCGTACGAATGAATTAGAATAGTTGTGCGAATGAATTAGAATAGATCGTGCGAATGAATTAGAATAGGTCGTACGAATGAATTAGAATGGATACACGATCCAGATCCATTCTAATTCATTCGCACAATCTATTCTAATTCATTCGTAGGATCCATTCTAATTCATTACTACGATCCATTCTAATTCATTCATACGATCCATTCTAATTCATTCGTACGATCCATTCTAATTCATTCGCACGATCCATTCTAATTCATTCATACGATCCATTCTAATTCATTCGTACGATCTATTCTATTTAATTCGTACAATCCATTCTTACTCAATCGTATGATCCATTCTAATCCATTCGCACAATCTATTCTAATTCATTCGTACGATCCATTCTATTTCATTCGTACAATCCATTCTAATTTATACGATCCATTCTATTTCATTCATACGATCCATTTTAATTCATTCGCACGATCCATTCTAATTCATTCATACGATCCATTCTAATTCATTTATACGATCTATTTTAATTCATCCGCACAATCTATTCAAATTCATTCGTACGATCAATTCTAATTCATTAGCATGATCCATTCTAGTTCATTCGTACGATCTATTCTATTTCATTCGTACAATCCATTCTTACTCAATCGTATGATCCATTCTAATCCATTCGCAAAATCTATTCTAATTCATTCGTACGATCCATTCTATTTCATTCGTACGATCCATTCTAATTCATACAATCCATTCTATTTCATTCATACGATCCATTTTAATTCATTCGCACGATCCATTCTAATTCATTCATACGATCCATTCTAATTCATTCGTACGATCCATTCTAATTTCTTCGTATGATCTATTCTAATTAGAATGGATCGTATGAATGAATTAGATTGGATCGTATTAATGAATTAGAACGGATCGTACGAATGAATTAGAATAGATCGTACGAATGAATTAGAATGGATACGAATGGATCGTACGAATGAGTAAGAATGGATCGTACGAATGAAATAGAATGGATTGTACGAATGAATTAGAACGGATACATTCGTGCGAATGAATTAGGATGGATCGTATGAATAAATTAGAATAGATTGTGCGAATGAATTAGAATGGATCGTACGAATGAATTAGAATGGATACATTCATGCGAATGAATTAGAATGGACCGTATGAATGAATTAGAATAGATCGTTTGAGTAATTAGAATGGATACGAAGGAATTAGAATGGATCGTACGAAGGAATTAGAATGGAGAATGGATCGTGCGAATGAATTAGAATGGATCGTGCGATAAGAATGGATCGTACGAATGAAATAGAATAGATCGTACGGATAAATGAATTTGGATCGTGCTAATGAATTAGAATGGATCGTACGAATGAATTAGAATGGATCGTACTAATGAATTAGAATAGATTGTGCGAATGAATTAGAATGCATCGTACGAATGAATTAGAAAGGATATATTCGTGCGAATGAATTAGAATAGATCGTATGAATGAATTAGATTGGATCGTATTAATGAATTAGAATGGATCGTGCGAATGAATTAGAATGGATCGTACGAATGAATTAGAATGGATAGATTCGTGCGAATGAATTTGAATGGATCGTACGAAGGAATTAGAATGGATCGTACGAAGGAATTAGAATAGATCATACGAAGAAATTAGAATGGATCGTACGAATGAATTAGAATGGATCGTATGAATGAATTAGAATGGATCGTGTAAATGAATTAAAATGGATCGTATGAATGAAATAGAATGGATCGTATGAATTAGAATGGATCGTACGAATGAAATAGAATGGATCGTACGAATGAATTAGAATAGATTGTGCGAATGGATTAGAATGCATCATACGATTGAGTAAGAATGGATTGTACGAATGAAAAAGAATAGATCGTACGAATGAATTAGAATTGATCATGCTAATGAATTAGAATTGATCGTACGAATGAATTAGAATAGATTGTGCGAATGAATTAGAATGGATCGTACGAATGAATTGGAATGGATACATTCGTGCGAATGAATTAGAATGGATCGTATGAATGAATTAGAGTGGATACATTCGTACAAATGAATTAGAATGGATCGTACGAATGAATTAGAATGGATACATTCGTGCGAATGAATTAGAATGGATCATATGAATGAATTAGAATGGATCGTTTGAGTGAATGCGAATGGATCGTGCGAATGAATTAGAATGGATTGTACGAATTAATTAGAATGGATCGTACGAATGAATTAGAATGGATACATTCGTGCGAATCCATTCTATTTCATTCGTACGATCCATTCTAATTCATTCGCACGATCCATTCTATTTCATTCGTACGATCCATTCTAATTCATTCGCATGAATGTATCCATTCTAATTCATTCGTACGATCCATTCTAATTCATTCACACAATCTATTCTAATTCATTCATACGAACCATCCTAATTCTTTCGCACGAATGTATCCATTCTAATTCATTCGTACAATCCATTCTATTTCATTCGTACGATCCATTCTAATTCATTAATACGATCCAATCTAATTCATTCATACGATCCATTCTAATTCATTCGTACGATCCATTCTAATTCATTCGCACGATCTATTCTAATTCATTCGTACGATCCATTCTAATTCATTCGCACGATCCATTCTAATTCATTCATACGATCCATTCTATTTCATTCGTACGATCCATTCTTACTCATTCGTACGATCCATTCTAATTCATTTGCACGAAGGTATCCATTCTAATTCATTCGTACTATCCATTCTAATTCCTTCGTACGACCCATTCTAATTCCTTCGTACGATCCATTCTAATTCATTCGTACGATCTATTCTAATTCATTCGTACGATCCATTCTAATTCCTTCGTATGATCCATTCTAATTCATTCGTATGGTATAATTCATTCTAATTCATTCGTACGATTCATTCTAATTCAATCCATTCTAATTCATTCGTACGATCCATTCTAATTCATTCGTACGATCCATTCTAATTCATTCGTACGATTCATTCTAATTAAATCCATTCTAATTCATTCGTACGATCCATTCTTACTCATTCGTACGATCCATTCTAATTCATTCGCACGAATGAATCCATTCTAATTTATTCGTATGACCCATTCTAATTCATTCGTACGAATGAGATAGAATGAATCGTACGAATGAATTAGAATGGATACATTCATGCGAATGAATTAGAATGGATCATACGAATGAATTAGAATGGATTCATTCGTGCGAATGAATTAGAATGGATCGTACGAATGAGTAAGAATGGATCGTACGAATGAATTAGAATGGATTGAATTAGAATGAATCGTACGAATGAATTAGAATGGATCGTACGAATGAATTAGAATGGATCGTACGAATGAATTAGAATGGATTGAATTAGAATGAATCATACGAATGAATTAGAATGAATCATACCGTACGAATGAATTAGAATGGATCGTACGAATGAATTAAATTGGATCGTATTAATGAATTAGAATGGATCGTGCGAATGAATTTGAATGGATCTTACGAATGAATTAGAATGGATTGTACGAATGAATTAGAATAGATCGTATGAATGAATTAGATTGGATCGTATTAATGAATTAGAATGGATCGTGCGAATGAATTAGAATGGATCGTACGAATGAATTAGAATGGATAGATTCGTGTGAATGATTTTGAATGGATCGTACGAAGGAATTAGAATGGATCGTACGAAGGAATTAGAATAGATCATACGAAGAAATTAGAATGGATCGTATGAATGAATTAGAATGGATCGTATGAATGAATTAGAATGGATCGTGCGAATGAATTAAAATGGATCGTATGAATGAAATAGAATGGATCATATGAATTAGAATGGTTCGTACGAATGAAATAGAATGGATCGTATAAATGAACTAGAATAGATTATGCGAATAGTTTAGAATGGATCATACGATTGAGTAAGAATGGATTGTACGAATGAAATAGAATAGATCGTACGAATGAATTAGAATGGATCATGCTAATGAATTAGAATTGATCGTACGAATGAATTAGAATAGATTGTGCGAATGAAATAGAATGGATCGTACGAATGAATTGGAATGGATACATTCGTGCGAATGAATTAGAATGGATCGTATGAATGAATTAGAGTGGATATATTCGTACAAATGAATTAGAATGGATCGTACGAATGAATTAGAATGGATACATTCGTGCGAATGAATTAGAATGGATCATATGAATGAATTAGAATGGATCGTTTGAGTGAATGTGAATGGATCGTGCGAATGAATTAGAATGGATTGTACGAATGAATTAGAATGGATAGTACGAATGAATTAGAATGGATACATTCGTGCGAATCCATTCTATTTCATTCGCACGATCTATTCGCATTCACTCAAACGATCCATTCTAATTCATTCATATGATCCATTCTAATTCATTCGCACGAATGTATCCATTCTAATTCATTCGTACGATTCATTCTAATTCATTTGTACGAATGTATCCACTCTAATTCTTTCATACGATCCATTCTAATTCATTCGCACAATCTATTCTAATTCATTCGTACGATCAATTCTAATTCATTAGCATGATCCATTCTAATTCATTCGTACGATCTATTCTTTTTCATTCGTACAATCCATCCTTACTCAATCGTATGAATGAATTAGAATGGATCGTACGAAGGAATTAGAATGGATCGTACGAAGGAATTAGAATGGATAGTACGAATGAATTAGAATGGATACCTTCGTCCAAATGAATTAGAATGGATCGTACGAATGAGTAAGAATGGATCGTACGAATGAAATAGAATGGATCGTATGAATGAATTAGAATGGATCGTGCGAATGAATTAGAATGGATCGTACGAATGAATTAGAATAGATTGTGCGAATGAATTAGAATGGATCGTACGAATGAATTAGAATGGATCGTACGAATGAATTAGAATGGATCGTATGAATGATGTAGAATGGATCATGCGAATGAATTAGAATGGATCGTACGAATGAAATAGAATGGATTCGCACGAATATATCCATTCTAATTCATTCGTACGATCCATTCTAATTCATTCGTACAATCCATTCTAATTCATTCGCACGATCCATTCGCATTCACTCAAACGATCCATTCTAATTCATTCATATGATCCATTCTAATTCATTCGCACGAATGTATCCATTCTATTTCATTCGTACGATCCATTCTAATTCATTCGCACGATCCATTCTAATTCATTCATACGATCCATTCTAATTCATTCGTACGATCCATTCTAATTCATTCGTACGATCCATTCTAATTCATTCGCACAATCTATTCTAATTCATTCGTACGATCCATTCTATCTCATTCGTACAATCCATTCTATTTCATTCGTACGATCCATTCTAATTCATTCGCACGATCCATTCTAATTCATTCGCACGATCCATTCTAATTCATTCATAAGATCCATTCTATTTCATTCGTACGATCCATTCTTACTCATTCGTACGATCCATTCTAATTCATTTGCACGAAGGTATCCATTCTAATTCATTCGTACTATCCATTCTAATTCCTTCGTACGATCCATTCTAATTCCTTCGTACGATCCATTCTAATTCATTTGTACGATCCATTCTAATTCATTCGTACGATCCATTCTAATTCCTTCGTATGATCCATTCTAATTCATTCGTACGGTATGATTCATTCTAATTCATTCGTACGATTCACTCTAATTCAATCCATTCTAATTCATTCGTACGATCCATTCTAATTCATTCATATGATCCATCCTAATTCATTCGCACGAATGTATCCATTCTAATTCATTCGTACAATCCATTCTATTTCATTCGTACGATCCATTCTTACTCATTCGTACGATCCATTCGTATCCATTCTAATTCATTCGTACGATCTATTCTAATTCATTCGTACGATCCATTCTAATTCATTAATACGATCCAATCTAATTCATTCATACGATCCATTCTAATTCATTCGTACGATCCATTCGAATTTATTCGCACGATCCATTCTAATTCATTCGCACGATCCATTCTAATTCATTCATATGATCCATTCTAATTCATTCTTACGATCCATTCTAATTCATTCGCATGATCCATTCTAATTCATTCGCACGAATGTATCTATTCTAATTCATTCGTATGATCCATTCTAATTCATTCACACGATCCATTCTAATTCATTCATACAATCCATTCTATTTCTTTTGCACGAATGTATCCATTCTAATTCATTCGTACGATCCATTCTATTTCATTCGTACGATCCATTCTAATTCATTCGTACAATCCATTCTAATTCATTCGCACGATCTATTCGAATTCATTCGCACGAATGTATCCACTCTAATTCATTCATACGATCCATTCTAATTCCTTCGTACGATCCATTCTATTTCATTCGTATGATCCATTCTATTTCATTCATACGAATGAATTAGAATGGATCGTATGAATGAATTAGATTGGATCGTATGCATGAATTAGAATGGATGATGCGAATGAATTTGAATGGATCGTACGAATGAATTAGAATGGATCAAACGAATGAATTAGAATGGATCGTGCGAATGAATTAGAATGAATCGTACGAATGAATTAGAATAGATTGTGCGAATGAATTAGAATGGATCGTACGAATGAATTAGAATGGATCGACGAATGGATCGTACGAATGAGTAAGAATGGATCGTACGAATGAAATAGAATGGATTGTACGAATGAATTAGAATGGATACATTCGTGCGAATGAATTAGGATGGATCATATGAATGAATTAGAATAGATTGTGCGAATGAATTAGAATGGATCGTACGAATGAATTAGAATGGATACATTCATGCGAATGAAATAGAATGGATCGTATGAATGAATTAGAATGGATCGTACGAATGAATTAGAATGGATACATTCGTGCGAATGATTTAGAATGGATCGTACGAATGAATTAGAATAGATTGTGCGAATGAATTAGAATGGATCGTATGAATTAGAATTGATCGTACGAATGAATTAGAATGGATACATTCGTGTGAATGAATTAGAATGGATCGTACGAATGAATTAGAATGGATCGTATGAATGAATTAGAATGGATCGTGCGAATGAATTAGAATGGATCGTACGAATGAATTAGAATGGATCGTACGAATGAATTAGAATGGATTGAATTAGAATGAATCGTACGAATGAATTAGAATGAATCATACCGTACGAATGAATTAGAATGGATCATACGAAGGAATTAGAATGGATCGTACGAATGAATTAGAATGGATCGTACGAATGAATTAGAATGGATTGTACGAAGGAATTAGAATGGATCGTACGAAGGAATTAGAATGGATAGTACGAATGAATTAGAATGGATACCTTCGTGCAAATGAATTAGAATGGATCGTACGAATGAGTAAGAATGGATCGTACGAATGAAATAGAATGGATCGTATGAATGAATTAGAATGGATTAGAATGGATCGTATGCATGAATTAGAATCGATCATACGAATGAATTAGAATAGATTGTGCGAATGAATTAGAATGGATCGTACGAATGAATTAGAATGGATCGTATGAGTGAATTAGAATGGATCGTACGAATGAATTAGAATGGATCGTACTAATGAATTAGAATAGATTGTGCGAATGAATTAGAATGGATCGTACGAATGAATTAGAAAGGATACATTCGTACAAATGAATTAGAATGGATCGTACGAATGAATTAGAATGGATACATTCGTACAAATGAATTAGAATGGATCGTATGAATGAATTAGAATGGATACATTCGTGCGAATGAATTAGAATGGATCATACGATTGAATTAGAATGGATCGTTTGAATGAATTAGAATGGATCGTACTTATGAATTAGAATGGGTCGTTTGAGTGAATGCGAATGGATCGTGCGAATGAATTAGAAAGGATTGTACGAATGAGTTAGAATGGATCATACGAATGAATTACAATGGATACATTCGTGCGAATCCATTCTATTTCATTCGTACGCTCCATTCTAATTCATTCGCACGATCCATTCTAATTCATTCATACGATCCATTCTAATTCATTCGTATGTATCCATTCTAATTCATTCATACGATCCTTTCTAATTCTACGATCCATTCTTACTCATTCGTATTATCCATTTTAATTCATTCACACGAATGTATCAACTCTAATTCATTCATACGATCCATTCTATTTCATTCGTACGATCCATTCTAATTCATTGGCACGATCCATTCTAATTCATTCATACGATCCATTCTAATTCATTCACACAATCCATTCTAATTCATTCGTACGATTCATTCTAATTCAATCCATTCTAATTCTTTCGTACAATCCATTCTTACTCATTCGTACGATCCATTCTAATGAATTCGCACGAATGTATCCATTCCAATTCATTCGCATGATCCATTCTAATTCATTCGCATGATCCATTATAATTCATTCATAAGATCCAATCTAATTCATTCGTACGATCCATTCTAATTCATTCGCACGAATGTATCAACTCTAATTCATTCGTACGATCCATTCTAATTCATTCATACATGTACGAATGAATTAGAATGGATACATTCGTGCGAATGAATTAGAATGGATCGTATGAATGAATTAGATTGGATCGTATGCATGAATTAGAATGGATCGTGCGAATGAATTAGAATAGATCGTACGAATGAATTAGAATGGATCCAACGAATGAATTAGAATGGATACATTCGTGCAAAAGAATTAGAATGGATTGTATGAATGAATTAGAATGGATCGTGCGAATGAATTGGAATGGATCGTACGAATGAATTAGAATGGATACATTCGTGCGAAAGAATTAGAATAGATCGTATGAATGAATTTGAATGGATCGTATGAATGAAATAGAATGGATCGTACGAATGAATTAGAATGGATCATGCGAACGAATTAGAATGGATCGTACGAATGAATTAGAATGGATCGTATGAAGGAATTAGAATGGATCGTACGAATGAATTAGAAAGGATACATTCGAATTCATTCGTACGATCCATTCTAATTCCTTCGTACGATCCATATTCTAATTCATTCACACGATCCATTCTAATTCATTACTACGATCCATTCTAATTCATTCGTATGTTCCATTCTAATTCATTCGCACGATCCATTCTAATTCATTCATATGATCCATTCTATTTCATTCGTACGATCCATTCTTACTCATTCGTACGATCCATTCTAATTCATTTGCACGAAGGTATTTATTCTAATTCATTCGTACTATCCATTCTAATTCATTCGTACTATCCATTCTAATTCCTTCGTACGATCCATTCTAATTCATTCGTACGATCCATTCTAATTCATTCGCATGAATGTATCCATTCAAATTCATTCGTACGATCCATTCTAATTCATTCGCACGATCCATTCTAATTCATTCGTACGATCCATTCTAATTCATTTATACGATCCAATCTAATTCATTCATACAATCCATTCTAATTCATTTGCACGAATTTATCCATTCTAATTCATTCGTACGATCCATTCTAATTCATTCATACGATCCATTCTAATTCATTCGCACGATCCATTCTAATTCATTCATACAATCCATTCTAATTCATTCGTACGATCCATTCTAATTCATTCGCACGATCCATTCTAATTCATTCGCACGAATGTATCCATTCTAATTCATTCGTATGATCCATTCTAATTCATTCACACGATCCATTCTAATTCATTCATACAATCCATTCTATTTCTTTTGCACGAATGTATCCATTCTAATTCATTCGTACAATCCATTCTATTTCATTCGTACGATCCATTCTAATTCATTCGTACAATCCATTCTAATTCATTCGCACGATCTATTCGAATTCATTCGCACGAACGTATCCACTCTAATTCATTCGTACGATCCATTCTAATTCCTTCGTACGATCCATTCTATTTCATTCGTATGATCCATTCTATTTCATTCATATAATCCATTCTAATTCATTCGCACGATCCATTCTAATTCATTCATACGATCCATTCTAATTCATTCGTATGATCCATTCTAATTCATTCGTTCGATCCATTCTAATTTATTCGCACGATCCATTCTAATTCATTCATACGATCCATTCTTACTCATTCGTACGATCCATTCTAATTCATTCGCACGATCCATTCTAATTCATCCGTACGATCCATTCTATTTCATTCGTACGATCCATTCTTACTCATTCGTACGATCCGTTCTAATTCATTCGCACGATCCATTCTAATTCATCCGTACGATCCATTCTATTTCATTCGTACGATCCATTCTTACTCATTCGTACGATCCATTCTAATTCATTCGCGTACGAATGATTAGAATGGATACATTCGTGCAAAAGAATTAGAATGGATTGTATGAATGAATTAGAATGGATCGTGCGAATGAATTAGAATGGATACATTCGTGTGAATGAATTAGAATGGATCGTATGAATGAATTAGATTGGATCGTATGAATGAATTAGAATGGATCGTGCGAATCAATTAGAATGGATCGTACGAATGAATTAGAATGGATCGTTTGAATGAATTAGAATGGATCGTACTTATGAATTAGAATGGGTCATACGAATGAAATAGAATGGATCGTACGAAGGAATTAGAAAGGATCGTACAAACGAATTAGAATGGATCGTATGAATGAAATAGAATAGATCGTACGAATGAATTAGAATGGATCGTATGAATGAATTAGATTGGATCGTATGAATGAAATAGATTAGCTCGTACGAATGAATTAGAATGGATCGTGCGAATGAATTAGAATGGGTCGTACGAATGAATTAGAATGGATACACGATCCAGATCTATTCTAATTCATTCGTACAATCTATTCTAATTCATTCGTAGGATCCATTCAAATTCATTACTACGATCCATTCTAATTCATTCATAGGATCCATTCTAATTCATTCGTACAATCCATTCTAATTCATTCGCACGATCCATTCTAATTCATTCGCACGATCCATTCTAATTCATTCGTACAATCCATTCTTACTCAATCGTATGATCCATTCTAATCCATTCGCACAATCTATTCTAATTCATTCGTACGATCCATTCTATTTCATTCGTACGATCCATTCTAATTCATACGATCCATTCTATTTCATTCATATGATCCATTTTAATTCATTCGCACGATCCATTCTAATTCATTCATACGATCCATTCTAATTCATTTATACGATCGTATGAATGAAATAGAATGGATCGTATGAATGAATTAGATTGGATCGTATAAATGAATTAGAATGGATCGTACGAATGAATTAGAATGGATCGTGCTAATGAATTAGAATGGATCGTGCGAATGAATTAGAATGGATCATGCGAATGAATTAGAATGGATCATACGAATGAATTAGAATGGATCATACGAATGGATTAGAATGGATCGTACGAAGGAATTAGAATATATCGTACGAAGGAATTAGAATGGATAGTACGAATGAATTAGAATGGATACCTTCGTGCAAATGAATTAGAATGGATCATACGAATGAATAAGAATGGATCGTACGAATGAAATAGAATGGATCGTATGAATGAATTAGAATGGATCGTGCGAATGAATTAGAATGGATCGTACGAATGAATTAGAATAGATTGTGCGAATGAATTAGAATGGATCGTACGAATGAATTAGAATAGATTGTGCGAATGAATTAGAATGGATCGTACGAATGAATTAGAATGGATCGTACGAATGAATTAGAATGGATCGTATGAATGAATTAGAATGGATCGTATGAATGAATTAGAATGGATCGTACGAATGAATTAGAATGGATCGTATGAATGAATTAGAATGGATCGTATGAATGAATTAGAATGGATCGTGCGAATAAATTAGAATGGATCGTATGAATGAATTAGAATAGATTGTGCGAATGAAATAGAATGGATTGTACGAATGAGATAGAATGGATCGTACGAATGAATTAGAATGGATACATTCATGCTAATGAATTAGAATGGATCATACGAATAAATTAGAATGGATTCATTCGTGCGAATGAATTAGAATGGATCGTACGAATGAGTAAGAATGGATCGTACGAATGAATTAGAATGTATTGAATTAGAATGAATCGTACGAATGAATTAGAATGGATCGTACGAAGGAATTAGAATGGATTGTACGAATGAATTAGAATGGATACCTTCGTGCAAATGAATTAGAATGGATCGTACGAATGAGTAAGAATGGATCGTACGAATGAAATAGAATAGATCGTATGAATGAATTAGAATGGATCGTGCGAATGAATTAGAATGGATCGTACGAATGAATTAGAATAGATTGTGCGAATGAATTAGAATGGATCGTACGAATGAATTAGAATGGATCGTATGAATGAATTAGAATGGATCGTGCGAATGAATTAGAATGGATCGTATGAATGAATTAGAATGGATCGTGCGAATGAATTAGAATGGATCATACGAATGAAATAGAATGGATTCGCACGAATGTATCCATTCTAATTCATACGATACATTCTAATTCTTTCGTACGATTCATTCTAATTCAATCCATTCTAATTCATTCGTACGATCCATTCTTACTCATTCGTACGATCCATTCTAATTCATTCGCACGAATGAATCCATTCTAATTCATTCGTATGATCCATTCTAATTCATTCGCATGAATGTATCCATTCTAATTCACTCGTACGATCCATTCTATCTCATTCGTACAATCCATTCTATTTCATTCGTACGATCCATTCTAATTCATTCGCACGATCCATTCTAATTCATTCGCATGATCCATTCTAATTCATTCGTACGATCGATTCTAATTCATTCATACGATCCATTCTAATTCATTCGCACGAATGTATCCATTCTAATTCATTCGTACAATCCATTCTAATTCATTCGCACAATCTATTCTAATTCATTCATATGATCCATTCTAATTTATTTGCACGATCCATTCTAATTCATTCATACGATCCATTCTAATTTATTTCATATGATCCATTCTAATTCATTCGCACGATCCATTCTTACTCATTCGTACGATCCATTCTAATTCATTCGTACGATTCATTCTAATTCATTAGTACGATCCATTCTAATTCATTCGCACGATCCATTCTAATTCATTCACACTCATACGATCCATTCTAATTCATTCGCACGAATGTATCCATTCTAATTCATTCGCACGATCCATTCTAATTCATTCGCACAATCTATTCTAATTCATTCGCACGATCCATTCTAATTCATTCATCCGATCCATTCTAATTCATTCGTACGATCCATTCTAATTCATTCGTACGATCCATTCTAATTCATTCGCACAATCTATTCTAATTCATTCGTACGATCCATTCTAATTCATTCGCACGATCCATTCTAATTCATTCGTACGATTCATTCTAATTCATTCGTACGATCCATTCTAATTCATTCGTACGATCCATTCTAATTCATTCGCACAATCTATTCTAATTCATTCGTACGATCCATTCTAATTCATTCATATGATCCATTCTAATTCATTCGTACGATTCATTCTAATTCATTCGCTCTATCCATTCTAATTCCTTCGTATGATCCATTCTAATTCATTCGTACGGCATGATTCATTCTAATTCATTCGTACGATTCATTCAAATTCAATCCATTCTAATTCATTCGTACGATCCATTCTAATTCATTCATAAGATTCATTCTAATTCAATCCATTCTAATTCATTCGTACGTGGATCGTATTAATGAATTTGAATGGATCGTATGAATGAATTAGATTGGATCGTATGAATGAATTAGAATGGATCGTACGAATGAGTAAGAATGGATCATACGAATGAATTAGAATGGATTGAATTAGAATGAATCGAACGAATGAATTAGAATGGATCGTACGAATGAATTAGAATGGATCGTGCGAATGAATTAGAATGGATCGTAGAATGGATCGTATGAATGAATTAGATTGGATCGTACGAATGAGTAAAAATGGATCATACGAATGAAATAGAATGGATCGTACGTATCCATTAGAATGGATACATTCGCATTCACTCATTCGTACAATCCATTCGTACGAATGAATTAGAATGGATCGTATGAATAAATTAGAGTAGATACATTCGTACGAATGAATTAGAATAGATCGTACGAATGAATTAGATTGGATCGTATTAATGAATTAGAATGGATCGTGTGAATGAATTAGAATGGATCTTACGAATGAATTATAATGGAACGTATAGATTGTGCGAATAAATTAGAATGGATCGTACGAATGAATTAGAATGGATCGTACGAATGAATTAGAATTGATCGTACGAATGAGTAAGAATGGATCGTACAAATGAAATAGAATGGATCATATGAAAGAATTAGAATGGATACGTGCGAATGAATTAGAATTGATCGTATGAATGATATAGAATAGATTGTGCGAATGAATTAGAATGGATCGTACGAATGAATTGGAATGGATACATTCGTGCGAATGAATTAGAATGGATCGTATGAATGAAATAGAATGGATCGTGCGAATGAATTAGAATGGAGCGTACGAATGAATTAGAATGGATCGTACGAATGACTTAGAATGGATCGTTCGAATGAATTAGAATAGATTGTGCGAATGAATTAGAATGGATCGTACGAATGAATTAGAAAGGATACATTCGTGCGAATGAATTAGAATGGATCGTATGAGTGTGAATGAATTAGAATGGATTGTGCGAATGAATTAGAATGGATCGCACGAATGAATTATAATGGATCGTACGAATGAATTAGAATGGATACATTCGTGCAAAAGAATTAGAATGGATTGTATGAATGAATTAGAATGGATCGTGCGAATGAATTAAAATAGATCGTGCGAATGAATTAGAATGGATCGTACGAATGAATTAGAAAGGATACATTCGAATTCAGTCGTACGATCCATTCTAATTCCTTCGTACGATCCATATTCTAATTCATTCGCACGATCCATTCTAATTCATTCATACGATCCATTCTAATTTATTCGCACGATCCATTCTAATTCATTCGTACGATCCATTCTAATTCATTCGCACAATCTATTCTAATTCATTCGAACGATCCGTTCTAATTCATTCATACGATCCATTCTAATTCATTCATATGATCTATTCTATTTCATTCGTACAATCCTTCCTTACTCAATCGTATGATCCATTCTAATCCATTCGCACAATTTATTCTAATTCATTCGCACAATCCATTCTAATTCATTCGCAGGATCCATTCTAATTCATTCGTACGATCGATTCTAATTCATTCATACGATCCATTCTAATTCATTCGCACGAATGTATCCATTCTAATTCATTCGTACGATCCATTCTAATTCATTCGCACGATCCATTCTAATTCATTCATACGATCCAATCTATTTCATTCGTACGATCCATTCTTACTCATTCGTACGATCCATCCTAATTCATTTGCACGAAGGTATCCATTCTAATTCATTCGTACTATCCATTCTAATTCCTTCGTACGATCCATTCTAATTCCTTCGTACGATCCATTCTAATTCATTCGTACGATCCATTCTAATTCATTCGTACGATCCTTTCTAATTCCTTCGTATGATCCATTCTAATTCATTCGTACGGTATGATTCATTCTAATTCATTCGTACAAATGAATTAGAATGGATCGTATGAATGAATTAGAATGGATCGTATGAATGTATTAGAATAGATTGTGCGAATGAATTAGAATGGATCGTATGAATGAATTAGAATGGATCGTACGAATGAATTAGAATGGATCGTATGAATGAATTAGAATGGATCGTATGAATGAATTAGAATGGATCGTACTAATGAATTAGAATAGATTGTGCGAATGAATTAGAATGGATCGTACAAATGAATTAGAAAGGATACATTCGTACAAATGAATTAGAATGGATCGTACGAATGAATTAGAATGGATACATTCGTACAAATGAATTAGAATGGATCGTACGAATGAATTAGAATGGATACATTCGTGCGAATGAATTAGAATGGATCGTACGAATGAATTAGAATGGATCGTTTGAATGAATTAGAATGGATCGTACTTATGAATTAGAATGGGTCGTTTGAGTGAATGCGAATGGATCGTGCGAATGAATTAGAATGGATTGTATGAATGAATTAGAATGGATCGTACGAATGAATTAGAATGGATACATTCGTGCGAATCCATTCAATTTCATTCGTACGATCCATTCTAATTCATTCGCACGATCCATTCTAATTCATTCATACGATCCATTCTAATTCATTCGTACGATCCATTCTAATTCATTCGTACGATCCATTCTAATTCCTTCGTATGATCCATTCTAATTCATTCGTACGGTATGATTCATTCTAATTCATTCCTACGATTCATTCTAATTCAATCCATTCTAATTCATTCGTACGATCCATTCTAATTCATTTGTACGATCCATTCTAATTCATTCCTACGATCCATTCTAATTCATTCGTACGATTCATTCTAATTCTAATTCATTCGTACGATCCATTCTAATTCCTTCGTACGATCCATTCTAATTCATTCGCACGATCCATTCTAATTCAATCGTACGATCCATTCTATTTCATTTATACGATCCATTCTAATTCATTCATACGATCTATTCTAATTCTTTCGCACGAATGTATCCATTCTAATTCATTCGTACGATCCATTCTAATTCATTCGTAC
Organism: Chamaelirium japonicum; assembly: GCA_947650365.1. Lineage (NCBI taxonomy): Eukaryota > Viridiplantae > Streptophyta > Magnoliopsida > Liliales > Melanthiaceae > Chamaelirium > Chamaelirium japonicum. The sequence continues at coordinate 53,262 of CANTAL010000141.1, read as the reverse complement.
GATCCATTCTAATTCATTCGTACGATCAATTCTAATTCATTCGCACAATCTATTCTAATTCATTCGCACGATCCATTCTAATTCATGCATACGATCCAATCTAATTCATTCGCACGAATGTATCCATTCTAATTCATTCGCACAATCTAATTCATTCATACGATCCATTCTAATTCATTCGTACGATCTATTCTAATTCATTCATACGATCCATTCTAATTCATACAATCTATTCTAATTAGAATGGATCGTACTAATGAATTAGAATAGATTGTGCGAATGAATTAGAATGGATCGTACGAATGAATTAGAAAGGATATATTCGTGCGAATGAATTAGAATAGATCATATGAATGAATTAGATTGGATCGTATTAATGAATTAGAATGGATCGTGCGAATGAATTAGAATGGATCGTACGAATGAATTAGAATGGATAGATTCGTGCGAATGAATTTGAATGGATCGTACGAAGGAATTAGAATGGATCGTACGAAGGAATTAGAATAGATCATACGAAGAAATTAGAATGGATCATACGAATGAATTAGAATGGATCGTATGAATGAATTAGAATGGATCGTGCGAATGAATTAAAATGGATCTTATGAATGAAATAGAATAGATCGTATGAATTAGAATGGATCGTACGAATGAAATAGAATGGATTGTACGAATGAATTAGAATAGATTGTGCGAATGGATTAGAATGGATCATACGATTGAGTAAGAATGGATTGTACGAATGAAATAGAATAGATCGTACGAATGAATTAGAATGGATCATGCTAATGAATTAGAATTGATCGTATGAATGAATTAGAATAGATTGTGCGAATGAATTAGAATGGATCATACGAATTAATTGGAATGGATACATTCGTGCGAATGAATTAGAATGGATCGTATGAATGAATTAGAGTGGATACATTCGTACAAATGAATTAGAATGGATCGTACGAATGAATTAGAATGGATACATTCGTGCGAATGAATTAGAATGGATCATATAAATGAATTAGAATGGATCGTTTGAGTGAATACGAATGGATCGTGCGAATGAATTAGAATGGATTGTACGAATGAATTCGAATGGATCGTACGAATGAATTAGAATGGATACATTCGTGCGAATCCATTCTATTTCATTCGTACGATCCATTCTAATTCATTCGTACGATCCATTCTAATTCATTCATACGATCCATTCTAATTCATTTGTACGATCCAGTCTAATTCATTCGTACGATCCATTCTAATTCATTCGCACAATCTATTCTAATTCATTCGTACGATCCATTCTAATTCATTCGCACGATCCATTCTAATTCATTCATACGATCCATTCTATTTCATTCGTACGATCCATTCTTACTCATTCGTACGATCCATTCTAATACATTTGCACGAAGGTATCCATTCTAATTCATTCGTACTATCCATTCTAATTCCTTCGTACGATCCATTCTAATTCCTTCGTACGATCCATTCTAATTCATTCGTACGATCCATTCTAATTCCTTCGTATGATCCATTCTAATTCATTCGTACGGTATGATTCATTCTAATTCATTCGTACGATTCATTCTAATTCAATCCATTCTAATTCATTCGTACGATCCATTCTAATTCATTCGTACGATCCATTCTAATTCATTCTAATTCAATCCATTCTAATTCATTCGTACGAATGAATTAGAATGGCTCGTACGAATGAATTAGAATGGATCGTATGAATGAATTAGAATGGATCGTGCGAATGAATTAGAATGAATCGTACGAATGAAATAGAATGGATCGTATGAATTAATTAGAATGGATCGTGCGAATGAATTAGAATGGATCGTACGAATGAAATAGAATGGATTCGCACGAATTAGAATGGATCGTACGAATGAATTAGAATGGATCGTGCGAATGAATTAGAATGGATCGTACGAATGAATTAGAATGGATCGTACGAAGGAATTAGAATGGATCGTACGAATGAATTAGAAAGGATACATTCGAATTCATTCGTACGATCCATTTTAATTCCTTCGTACGATCCATATTCTAATTCATTCGCACGATCCATTCTAATTCATTCGCACGATCCATTCTAAGTCATTCATACGATCCATTCTAATTCATTCACACAATCCATTCTAATTCATTCTAATTTTTTCGTATGTGAGTGGATCGTGTTTTTTCGTGCTAATGAATTAGAATGGATCGTACGAATGAATTGGAATGGATACATTCGTGCGAAAGAATTAGAATGGATGGTATGAATGAATTAGATAGGATCGTATAAATGAATTAGAATGGATCGTACGAATGAATTAGAATGGATCGTGCGAATGAATTAGAATGGATCGTGCGAATGAATTAGAATGGATCGTACGAATGAATTAGAATGGATCGTACGAATGAATTAGAATGGATCGTTCGAATGAATTAGAATAGATTGTGCGAATGAATTAGAATGGATCGTACGAATGAATTAGAAAGGATACATTCGTCTGAATGAATTAGAATGGATCGTATGAGTGTGAATGAATTAGAATGGATCGTGCGAATGAATTAGAATGGATCGTATTAATGAATTAGAATGGATCGTGCGAATGAATTAGAATGGATCGTACGAATGAATTAGAATGGATCGCACGAATAAATTAGAATGGATCGTACGAATGAATTAGAATGGATCATACGAATGAAATAGAATGGATTGTACGAATGAGATAGAATGGATCGTACGAATGAATTAGAATGGATACATTCTTGCGAATGAATTAGAATGGATCATACGAATCAATTAGAATGGATTCATTCGTGCGAATGAATTAGAATGGATCGTACGAATGAGTAAGAATGGATTGTACGAATGAATTAGAATGGATTGAATTAGAATGAATCGTACGAATGAATTAGAATGTATCGTACGAATGAATTAGAATGGATCGTACGAATGAATTAGAATGGATTGAATTAGAATGAATCGTACGAATGAATTAGAATGAATCATATCGTACGAATGAATTAGAATGGATCATACGAAGGAATTAGAATGGATCGTACGAATGAATTAGAATGGATCGTACGAATGAATTAGAATGGATCGTACGAAGGAATTAGAATGGATAGTACGAATAAATTAGAATGGATACCTTCGTGCAAATGAATTAGAATGGATCGTATGAATGAGTAAGAATGGATCGTACGAATGAAATAGAATGGATCGTATGAATGAATTAGAATGGATCGTGCGAATGAATTAGAATGGATCGTACGAAGGAATTAGAATGGATCGTAAGAAGGAATTAGAATGGATAGTACGAATGAATTAGAATGGATACCTTCGTGCAAATGAATTAGAATGGATCGTACGAATGAGTAAGAATGGATTGTACGAATGAAATAGAATGGATCATATGAATTTATTAGAATGGATCGTGCGAATGAATTAGAATGGATCGTACGAATGAATTAGAATAGATTGTGCGAATGAATTAGAATGGATCGTACGAATGAATTAGAATGGATCGTACGAATGAATTAGAATGGATTGTATGAATGAATTAGAATTGATCGTGCGAATGAATTAGAATGGATCGTACGAATGAAATAGAATGGATTTGCACGAATGTATCCATTCTAATTCATTCGTATGATCCATTCTAATTCATTCGTACAATCCATTCTAATTCATTCGCACGATCCATTCTTACTCATTCGTACTATCCATTCTAATTCATTCGCACGATCCATTCTAATTCATTAATACGATCCATTCTAATTCATTCGCACGATCCATTCTAATTCATTCACACTCATACGATCCATTCTAATTCATTCACACGAATGTATCCTTTCTAATTCATTCGTACGATCCATTCTAATTTATTCGCACAATCTATTCTAATTCATTCGAACGATCCATTCTAAGTCATTCGTACGATCCATTCTAATTCATTAGTACGATCCATTCTAATTCATTCGCACGATCCATTCTAATTCAATCATACGATCCATTCTAATTCATTCGTACAATCCATTCTAATTCATTCGCACGATCCATTCTAATTCATTCGCACGATCCATTCTAATTCATTTGTACAAATGTAGCCACTCTAATTCATTCATACGATCCATTCTAATTCATTCGCTCGAATGTATCCATTCCAATTCATTCGTACGATCCATTCTATTTCATTCGTACGATCCATTCTAATTCATTCGTACGATCCATTCTAATTCCTTCGTATGATCCATTCTAATTCATTCGTACGGTATGATTCATTCCAATTGATTCGTACGATTCATTCTAATTCAATCCATTCTAATTCATTCGTACGATCCATTCTAATTCATTCGTACGATCCATTCTAATTCATTCATACGATTCATTCTAATTCAATCCATTCTAATTCATTCGTACGATCCATTCTTACTTATTCGTATGATCCATTCTAATTCATTCGCACGAATGAATCCATTCTAATTCATTCGTATGATACATTCTAATTCATTCGCATGAATGTATCCATTCTAATTCTTTCGTACGATCCATTCTATCTCATTCGTACAATCCATTCTATTTCATTCGTAAGATCCATTCTAATTCATTCGCACGATCCATTCTAATTCATTCGCATGATCCATTCTAATTCATTCGTACGATCGATTCTAATTCATTCATACGATCCATTCTAATTCATTCATACAATGCATTCTAGTTCTTTTGCACGAATGTATCTATTCTAATTCATTCGTTCGATCCATTCTAATTCATTAATATGATCCATTCTAATTCATTCGTACGATCCATTCTAATTCATTCGTATGATCCATTCTAATTCATTCGTACAATCCATTCTATTTCATTCGTACGATCCATTCGAATTCATTCGTACGATCCATTCTAATTCATTCGCATGATCCATTCTGATTCATTCGTACGATCGATTCTAATTCATTCATATGATCCATTCTAATTCATTCGCACGAATGTATCCATTCTAATTCATTCGTACTATCCATTCTAATTCATTCGTACAATCCATTCTAATTCATTCGCACGATCCATTCTTACTCATTCGTACGATCCATTCTAATTCATTCGCACGATCCATTCTAATTCCTTCGTATCCATTCTAATTCACTCATACGATCCATTCTAATTCATTCATACGATCCATTCTAATTCATTCGCAATGAATGTATCCATTCTAATTCATTCGTACGATCCATTCTAATTCATTCGTACAATCTATTCTAATTCATTCATACGATCCATCCTAATTCATTCGCACGAATGTATCCATTCTAATTCATTCGTACAATCCATTCTATTTCATTCGTACGACATTCTAATTCATTCGCACGAATGTATCCATTCTAATTCATTCGTACGGTCCATTCTAATTCATTCGCACAATCTATTCTAATTCATTCATACAATCCATTCTAATTTATTCGCACGATCCATTCTAATTCATTCATACGATCCATTCTAATTCATTCATATGATCCATTCATAGATCGTATTTCATTCGTACAATCCATTCTAATTCATTCGTACGATCCATTCTAATTCATTCGCACAATCTATTCTAATTCATTCGTACTATGATTCATTCTAATTCATTCGTACGATTCATTCTAATTCAATCCATTCTAATTCATTCGTACGATCCATTCTAATTCATTCGTACGATCCATTCTAATTCATTCGCACAATCTATTCTAATTTATTCGTACGATCCATTCTAATTCATTCATACGATCCATTCTAATTCATTCATACGATCCATTCTAATTCATTCGCACGATCCATTCTAATTCATTCATACGATCCACTCTATTTCATTCGTACGATCCATTCTTACTCATTCATACGATCCATTCTAATTCATTCGTATGATCCATTCTAATTCATTCGCATGAATGTATCCATTCTAATTCATTCGTACGATCCATTCTAATTCATTTATATGATCCATTCTAATTCATTCGTATGATCCATTCTAATTCATTCGCACGAATGTATCCATTCTAATTCATTCGTACGATCCATTGTAATTCATTCGCACAATCTATTCTAATTCATTCATACGATCCATTCTAATTTATTCGCACGATCCATTCTAATTCATTCATACGATCCATTCTAATTCGTAGAATGGATCGTATGAATGAATTAGAATGGATACATTCGTGCGAATGAATTAGAATGGATTGTACGAATAAATTAGAATGGATCGTACGAATGAATTAGAATATGGATCGTACGAAGGAATTAGAATGGATCGTACGAATGAATTAGAATGGATACATTCGTGCGAAAGAATTAGAATAGATCGTATGAATGAATTAGAATGGATCGTACGAAGGAATTAGAATAGATCATACGAAAAAATTAGAATGGATCGTACGAATGAATTAGAATGGATCGTATGAATGAATTAGAATGGATCGTGCGAATGAATTAAAATGGATCGTACGAAGGAATTAGAATGGATCATGCGAATGAATTAGAATAGATCATACGAATGAATTAGAATGGATCGTACGAATGAATTAGAATGGATACATTCGTGCAAAAGAATTAGAATGGATTGTATGAATGAATTAGAATGGATCGTTTGAGTGAATGCGAATGGATCGTGCGAATGAATTAGAATGGATTATACGAATGAATTAGAATGGATCGTACGAATGAATTAGAATGGATACATTCGTGCGAATCCATTCTATTTCATTCGTACGATCCATTCTAATTCATTCGCACGATCCATTCTAATTCATTCATACGATCCATTCTAATTCATTCGTACGATCCATTCTAATTCATTCATACGATCCATTCTAATTCATTCGTACGATCCATTCTAATTCATTCGCACAATCTATTCTAATTCATTCGAACGATCCATTCTAATTCATTCGTACGATCCATTCTAATTCATTCGTACGATCCATTCTAATTCATTCATACGATCCATTCTAATTCATTCGCACAATCTATTCTAATTCATTCGAACGATCCATTCTAATTCATTCGTACGATCAATTCTAATTCATTCGTACGATCTATTCTATTTCATTTGTACAATCCATTCTAACTAAATCGTATGATCCATTCTAATCCATTCGCACAATCTACTCTAATTCATTCGTACGATCCATTCTATTTCATTTGCACGAAGGTATCCATTCTAATTCATACAATCCATTCTAATTCATTCGTACGATCCATTCTAATTCATTCGTACGATCCATTCTAATTCATTCGTATAAATGAATTAGAATGGATACATTCGTGCGAATCCATTCTATTTCATTCGTACGATCCATTCTAATTCATTCGCACGATCCATTCTAATTCATTCATACGATCCATTCTAATTCCTTCGTACGATCCATTCTAATTCATTCGTACGATCCATTCTAATTCATTCGTACGATCCATTCTATCTCATTCGTACGATCCATTCTATTTCTTTCGTACGATCCATTCTAATTCATTCGCACGATCCATACTAATTCATTCGCATAATCCATTCTAATTCATTCGTACGATCGATTCTAATTCATTCATACGATCCATTCTAATTCATTCGCACGAATGTATCCATTCTAATTCATTCGTACGATCCATTCTAATTCATTCGTACGATCCATTCTTACTCATTCGTACGATCCATTCTAATTCATTCATACGTTCCAATCTAATTCATTCATACGATCCATTCTAATTTATTCGCACAATCTATTCTAATTCATTCATACGATCCATTCTAATTTATTCGCACGATCCATTCTAATTCATTCATACGATCCATTCTAATTCATTCATATGATCCATTCTAATTCATTCGCACAATCCATTCTTACTCATTCGTACGATCCATTCTAATTCATTCGTACTATCCATTCTAATTCATTCATACGATCCATTCTATTTCATTCGTACGATCCAATCTTACTCATTCGTACGATCCATTCTAATTCATTTGCACGAAGGTATCCATTCTAATTCATTCGCACGATCCATTCTAATTCATTCGTACGATCCATTCTAATTCATTCGTACAATCCATTCTAATTCATTCGCACGATCCATTCGCATTCACTCGCACGAATGTATCCATTCTAATTCATTCGTACGATCCAATCTAATACCTTCGTGCAAATGAATTAGAATGGATCGTGCGAATGAATTAGAATGGATCGTACGAATGAATTAGATTGGATCGTACGAATGAATTAGAATGGATCGTGCGAATGAATTAGAATGAATCGTACGAATGAACTAGAATGGATCGTACGAATGAATTAGAATGGATTGAATTAGAATGAATCGTACGCATGAATTAGAATGGATCCATTCTATTTCATTCGTACGATCCATTCTTACTCATTCGTACGAATGAATTAGAATGGATCGTATGAATGAATTAGAATGGATACATTCGTGCAAAAGAATTAGAATGGATCGTATGAATGAATTAGAATGGATTGTACGAATGAATTAGAATGGATCGTATGAATGAATTAGAATGGATTGAATTAGAATGAATCGTACGAATGAATTAGAATGAATCATACCGTACGAATGAATTAGAATGGATCATACGAAGGAATTAGAATGGATCGTACGAATGAATTAGAATGGATCGTACGAATGAATTAGAATGGATCGTACGAAGGAATTAGAATGGATCGTACGAACGAATTAGAATGGATAGTACGAATGAATTAGAATGGATACCTTCGTGCAAATGAATTAGAATGGATCGTACGAATGAGTAAGAATGGATCGTGCGAATGAATTAGAATGGATCCTATGAATGAATTAGAATGGATCGTATGAATGAATTAGAATGGATCGTGCGAATAAATTAGAATGGATCGTATGAATGAATTAGAATAGATTATGCGAATGAATTAGAATGGATCGTACGAATGAATTAGAATGGATACATTCGTGCGAATGAATTAGAATGGATTGTATAAATGAATTAGAATGGATCGTGCGAATGAATTAGAATGGATCGTACGAATGTATTAGAATAGATTGTGCAAATGAATTAGAATGGATCGTACAAATGAATTAGAATGGATCGTATGAATGAATTAGAATGGATCGTACGAATGAATTAGAATGGATCGTACTAATGAATTAGAATAGATTGTGCGAATGAATTAGAATGGATCGTACGAATGAATTAGAGTTGATACATTCGTGCGAATGAATTAGATTGGATCGTACGAATGAATTAGAATGGATCGTACGAATGAATTAGAATGGATACATTCGTGCAAAAGAATTAGAATGGATTGTATGAATGAATTTGAATGGATCATGCGAATGAATTAGAATGGATCGTGCGAATGAATTAGAATGGATCGTACGAATGAATTAGAATCGATCGTGCGAATGAATTAGAATATAGATCGTACGAATGAATTAGAATGGATCGTACGAAGAAATTAGAATGGATCGTACGAAGGAATTAGAATGGATAGTACGAATGAATTAGAATGGATACCTTCGTGCAAATGAATTAGAATGGATCGTACGAATGAGTAAGAATGGATCGTACGAATGAAATAGAATGGATCGTATGAATGAATTAGAATGGATCGTGCGAATGAATTGGAATGGATCGTACGAATGAATTAGAATAGATTGTGCGAATGAATTAGAATGGATCGTACGAATGAATTAGAATGGATCGTACGAATGAATTAGAATGGATCGTATGAATGAATTAGAATGGATCGTGCGAATGAATTAGAATGGATCGTACGAATGAAATAGAATGGATTCGCACGAATGTATCCATTCTAATTCATTCGTACGATCCATTCTAATTCATTCGTACAATCCATTCTAATTCATTCGCACGATCCATTCGCATTCACTCAAACGATCCATTTTAATTCATTCATATAATCCATTCTAATTCATTCGCACGAATGTATCCATTCTATTTCATTCGTACGATCCATTCTAATTCATTCGCACGATCCATTCTAATTCATTCATATGATCCATTCTAATTAGAATGGATCGTACGAATGAATTAGAATAGATTGTGCGAATGAATTAGAATAGATCGTGTGAATGAATTAGAATGGATCGTACGAATGAATTAGAATAGATTGTGCGAATGAATTAGAATGGATCGTACGAATGAATTAGAATGGATCGTACGAATGAATTAGAATGGATCGTATGAATGAATTAGAATGGATCGTACGAAGGAATTAGAATGGATAGTATGAATGAATTAGAATGGATACCTTCGTGCAAATGAATTAGAATGGATCGTACGAATGAGTAAGAATGGATCGTACGAATGAAATAGAATGGATCGTATGAATGAATTAGAATGGATCGTGCAAATGAATTAGAATTGATCGTACGAATGAACTAGAATAGATTGTGCGAATGAATTAGAATGGATCGTACGAATGAAATAGAATGGATTGTACGAATGAGATAGAATGGATCGTACGAATGAATTAGAATGGATACATTCATGCGAATGAATTAGAATGGATCATACGAATGCATTAGAATGGATTCATTCGTGCGAATGAATTAGAATGGATCGTACGAATGAGTAAGAATGGATCGTACGAATGAATTAGAATGGATTGAATTAGAATGAATCGTATGAATGAATTAGAATGGATCGTCCGAATGAATTAGAATGGATCGTACGAATGAATTAGAATGGATTGAATTAGAATGAATCGTACGAATGAATTAGAATGAATCATACCGTACGAATGAATTAGAATGGATCATACGAAGGAATTAGAATGGATCGTACGAATGAATTAGAATGGATCGTACGAATGAATTAGAATGGATCGTGCTAATGAATTAGAATGGATCGTGCGAATGAATTAGAATGGATCGTGCGAATGAATTAGAATAGATCGTACGAATGAATTAGAATGGATCGTATGAATGAATTAGAATGGATTGTATGAATTAGAATGGATACCTTCGTGCAAATGAAATAGAATGGATCGTACGAATAAATTAGAGTAGATTGTGCGAATGGATTAGAATGGATCATACGATTGAGTAAGAATGGATTGTACGAATGAAATAGAATAGATCGTACGAATGAATTAGAATGGATCGTACGAATGAATTAGAATGGATCGTTCGAATGAATTAGAATAGATTGTGAGAATGAATTAGAATGGATCGTAAGAATGAATTAGAATGGATCGTACGAATGAATTAGAATGGATCGTATGAATGAATTAGAATGGATCATGCGAATGAATTAGAATGGATCGTACGAATGAAATAGAATGGATTCGCACAAATGTATCCATTCTAATTCATTCGTACGATCCATTCTAATTCATTCGTACAATCCATTCTAATTCATTCGCACGATCCATTCGTATTCACTCAAACGATCCATTCTAATTCATTCATACAATCCATTCTTATTCTTTTGCACGAATGTATCCATTCTAATTCATTCGTACGATCCATTCTAATTCATTCGTATGATCTATTCTAATTCATTCGCATGATCCATTCTAATTCCTTCGTACGATCCATTTTAATTCATTCGCACGATCCATTCTAATTCATTCATACGATCTATTCTAATTCCTTCGTACGATCCATTCTAATTCATTCATACGATCTATTCTAATTCTTTCGCACGAATGTATCCATTCTAATTCATTCGTACGATCCATTCTAATTCCTTCGTACGATCCATATTCTAATTCATTCGTACGATCCATTCTAATTTATTCGTACAATCCATTCTAATTCATTCGCACGAATATATCCATTCTAATTCATTCGTACGATCCATTCTACGAATTAGAATGGATCGTATGAATGAATTAGAATGGATCGTGCGAATAAATTAGAATGGATCGTATGAATGAATTAGAATAGATTGTGCGAATGAATTACAATGGATCGTACGAATGAATTAGAATGGATACATTCGTGCGAATGAATTAGAATGGATCATACGAATGAATTAGAATGGATCATATGAATGAATTAGAATGGATCGTACGAATGAATTAGAATGGATACATTAATGCGAATGAATTAGAATGGATCATACGAATGAATTAGAATGGATCGTATGAATGAGTAAGAATGGATCGTACGAATGAAATAGAATGGATCGTATGAATGAATTAGAATGGATCGTGCGAATGAATTAGAATGGATCGTACGAATGAATTAGAATGGATCGTATGAATGAATTAGAATGGATCGTACGAATGAGTTAGACTAGATTGTGCGAATGAATTATAATGGATCGTACGAATGAATTAGAATGGATCGTACGAATGAATTAGAATGGATTGAATTAGAATGAATCGTACGAATGAATTAGAATGAATCATAGTACGAATGAATTAGAATAGATTGTGCGAATGAATTAGAATGGATCGTACGAATGAATTAGAATGGATTGTACGAATGAAATAGAATAGATCGTATTAATGAATTAGAATGGATCATGCGAATGAATTAGAATGGATCGTACGAATGAGTAAGAATGGATCGTGCGAATGAATTAGAATGGATCATATGAATGAATTAGAATGGGTCGTATGAATGAATTAGAATGGATCGTGCGAATAAATTAGAATGGATTGTATGAATGAATTAGAATAGATTGTGCGAATGAATTAGAATGGACCGTACGAATGAATTAGAATGGATACATTCGTGAGTATGAATTAGAATGTCGTACGAATGAAATAGAATGGATTGTACGAATGAATTAGAATGGATACATTCGTGCGAATGAATTAGGATGGATCGTATGAATGAATTAGAATAGATTGTGCGAATGAATTAGAATGGATCGTACGAATGAATTAGAATGGATACATTCATGCGAATGAATTAGAATGGATCGTATGAATAAATTAGAATGGATCGTATGAGTGAATTAGAATGGATACGAAGGAATTAGAATGGATCGTGCGAATGAATTAGAATGGATTGTACGAATGAGTAAGAATGGATCGTGCGAATGAATTAGAATGGATTGTACGAATGAATTAGAATGGATACATTCGTGCAAATGAATTAGAATGGATTGTATGAATGAATTAGAATCGATCATATGAATGGATTAGAATGGATCATGCGAATGAATTAGAATGGATCGTACGAATGAATTAGAATGGATCGTACGAATGAAATAGAATGGATTGTATGAATGAATTAGAATGGATCGTACGAATGAATTAGAATGGATCGTACGAATGAATTAGAATGGATCGTATGAATGAATTAGAATGAATCGAACGAATGAATTAGAATGGATACATTCGTGCAAAAGAGTTAGAATGGATTGTATGAATGAATTAGAATGGATCGTATGAATTAATTAGAATCGATCGTACGAATGAATTAGAATGGATCATGCGAATGAATTAGAATGGATCGTGTGAATGAATTAGAATGGATCGTACGAATGAAATAGAATGGATTGTACGAATGAGATAGAATGGATCGTACGAATGAATTAGAATGGATACATTCATGCGAATGAATTAGAATGGATTGTACGAATGAATTAGAATGGATTCATTCGTGCGAATGAATTAGAATGGATCGTACGAATGAGTAAGAATGGATCGTACGAATGAATTAGAATGGATTGAATTAGAATGAATCGTATGAATGAATTAGAATGGATCGTACGAATGAATTAGAATGGATCGTACAATGAATTAGAATGGATTGAATTAGAATGAATCGTACGAATGAATTAGAATGAATCATACCGTACGAATGAATTAGAATGGATCATACGAAGGAATTAGAATGGATCGTACGAATGAATTAGAATGGATCGTACGAATGAAATAGAATGGATCGTACGAATGAATTGGAATGGATACATTCGTGCGAATGAATTAGAATGGATTGTATGAATGGATTAGAGTGGCTACATTCGTACAAATGAATTAGAATGGATCGTGCGAATGAATTAGAATGGATCGTGCGAATGAATTAGAATGGATCGTACGAATGAATTAGAATGGATCGTATGAATGAATTAGATTGGATCGTATTAATGAATTAGAATGAATCGTGCGAATGAATTAGAATGGATCGTACGAATGAATTAGAATGGATCGTACGAATGACTTAGAATGGATCGTTCGAATGAATTAGAATAGATTGTGCGAAAGAATTAGAATGGATCGTACGAATGAATTAGAAAGGATACATTCCTGCGAATGAATTAGAATGGATCGTATGAGTGTGAATGAATTAGAATGGATCGTGCGAATGAATTAGAATGGATTATATAAATGAATTAGAATGGATCGTGCAAATGAATTAGAATGGATCGTACGAATGAGTAAGAATGGATCGTGCGAATGAATTAGAATGGATTGTACGAATGAATTAGAATGGATCGTACGAATGAATTAGAATGGATACATTCGTGCGAATCCATTCTATTTCATTCGTACGATCCATTCTAATTCATTCGCACGATCCATTCTAATTCATTCGTATGATCCATTCTAATTCATTCGTACGATCCATTCTAATTCATTCGTACGATCCATTCTAATTCATTCGTACGATCCATTCTAATTCATTCGCAAAATCTATTCTAATTCATTTGTACGATCCATTCTAATTCATTCGCACGATCCATTCTAATAAATTCATACGATCCATTCTATTTCATTCGTACGATCCATTCTTAGTCATTTGTACGATCCATTCTAATTCATTTGCACGAAGGTATCCATTCTAATTCATTCGTACTATCCATTCTAATTCCTTCGTACGATCCATTCTAATTCCTTCGTACGATCCATTCTAATTCATTCGCACGATCCATTCTAATTCATTCATATGATCCATTCTATTTCATTCGTACGATCCATTCCTACTCATTCGTACGATCCATTCTAATTCATTTGCACGAAGGTATCCATTCTAATTCATTCGTACTATCCATTCTAATTCCTTCGTACGATCCATTCTAATTCCTTCGTACGATCCATTCTAATTCATTCGTACGATCCATTCTAATTCATTCGTACGATCCATTCTAATTCCTTCGTATGATCCATTCTAATTCATTCGTACGGTATGATTCATTCTAATTCATTCGTACGATTCATTCTAATTCAATCCATTCTAATTCATTCGTACAATCCATTCTAATTCATTCGTACGATCCATTCTAATTCATTCGTACGATTCATTCTAATTCAATCCATTTTAATTCATTCGTACGATCCATTCTTACTCATTCGTACGATCCATTCTAATTCATTCGCACGAATAAATCCATTCTAATTGATTCGTATGATCCATTCTAATTCATTCGCATGAATGTATCCATTCTAATTCATTCGTACGATCTATTCTATCTCATTCGTACAATCCATTGTATTTCATTCGTACGATCCATTCTAATTCATTCGCACGATCCATTCTAATTCATTCGTAACATCCATTCTAATTCATTCGCACGATCCATTCTAATTCATTAATACGATCCATTCTAATTCATTCGCACGATCCATTCTAATTCATTCACACTCATACGATCCATTCTAATTCTTTCGCACGAATGTATCCTTTCTAATTCATTCGTACGATCCATTCTAATTCATTCGCACAATCTATTCTAATTCATTCGAACGATCCATTCTAATTCATTCGTACGATCCATTCTAATTCATTCGTACGATCCATTCTAATTCATTCGCACGATTCATTCTAATTCATTCGCACGATCCATTCTAATTCATTAGCACGATCCATTCTAATTCATTCGTACGATCCATTCTAATTCATTTATACAATCCAATCTAATTCATTCATACCATCCATTCTAATTCTTTCGCACGAATGTATCCATTCTAATTCATTCGTACGATCCATTCTAATTCATTAGCACGAAAAAACACGATCCACTCACATACAAATAAATTAGAATGAATTAGAATGGATTGTGTGAATGAATTAGAATGGATCGTATGAATGAATTAGAATGGATCGTGCGAATGAATTAGAATGGATCGTGCGAATGAATTAGAATATGGATCGTACGAAGGAATTAGAATGGATCGTACGAATGAATTCGAATATATCCTTTCTAAATCATTCGTACGATCCATTCTAATTCCTTCGTACGATCCATTCTAATTCATTCGTACGATCCATTCTAATTCATTCGCACGATCCATTCTAATTCATTCGTACGATTCATTCTAATTCAATCCATTCTAATTCATTTGTACGAATGTATCCACTCTAATTCATTCATACGATCCATTCTATTTCATTCGTACGATTCATTCTAATTCATTCGCACGATCCATTCTAATTCATTCATACGATCCATTCTAATTCATTCGTACGATCCATTCTAATTCATTCGTACGAATGAATTAGAATGGATTGAATTAGAATGAATCGTACGAATGAATTAGAATGGATCGTACGAATGAATTAGAATGGATCATACGAATGAATTAGAATGGATTGGATTAGAATGAATCGTATGAATGAATTAGAATGAATCATACCGTACGAATGAATTAGAATGGATCATACGAAGGAATTAGAATGGATCGTACGAATGAATTAGAATGGATCGTACGAAGGAATTAGAATGGATCGTACGAAGGAATTAGAATGGATAGTACGAATGAATTAGAATGGATACCTTCGTGCAAATGAATTAGAATGGATCGTACGAATGAGTAAGAATGGATCGTACGAATGAAATAGAATGGATCGTATGAATGAATTAGAATGGATCGTGCGAATGAATTAGAATGGATCGTACGAATGAATTAGAATAGATTGTGCGAATGAATTAGAATGGATCGTACGAATGAATTAGACTGGATCGTACGAATGAATTAGAATGGATCGTATGAATGAATTAGAATGGATCGTGCGAATGAATTAGAATGGATCGTACGAATGAAATAGAATGGATTCGCACGAATGTATCCATTCTAATTCATTCGTACGATCCATTCTAATTCATTCGTACAATCCATTCTAATTCATTCGCACGATCCATTCGCATTCACTCAAATGATCCATTCTAATTCATTCATATGATCTATTCTAATTCATTCGCACGAATGTATCCATTCTAATTCATTCGTACGATCCATTCTAATTCATTTGTACGAATGTATCCACTCTAATTCATTCATACGATCCATTCTAATTCATTCGCACGAATGTATCCATTCCAATTCATTCGTACGATCCATTCTAATTCATTCGCACAATCTATTCTAATTCATTCGTACGATCAATTCTAATTCATTAGCATGATCCATTCTAATTTATTCGTACGATCTATTCTATTTTATTCGTACAATCCATTCTTACTCAATCGTATGATCCATTCTAATCCATTCGCACAATCTATTCTAATTCATTCGTACGATCCATTCTATTTCATTCGTACGATCCATTCTAATTCATACGATCCATTCTATTTCATTCATACGATCCATTTTAATTCATTCGCACGATCCATTCTAATTCATTCATACGATCCATTCTAATTCATTCGTACGATCCCTTCTAATTTCTTCGTATGATCTATTATAATTCCTTCGTACGATCCATTCCAATTCCTTCGTACGATCCATACAAATTCATTCGCACGAATCTATCCATTCTAATTCATTCGTATGATCCATTCTAATTCATTCGCACGATCCATTCTAATTCATTAATATGATCCAATCTAATTCATTCATACGATCTATTCTAATTCATTCGCACGAATATATCCTTTCTATTTCATTCGTACGATCCATTCTAATTCATTCGCACAATCTATTCTAATTCATTAGTACGATCCATTCTAATTAGAATAGATTGTATGAATTAGAATGGATCGTATGAATGAATTAGAATAGATCGTACGAATGAATTAGAATGGATCGTATGAATGAATTAGATTGTGCGAATGAATTAGAATGGATACATTCGTGCGAATGAATTAGATTGGATCGTATGCATGAATTAGAATGGATCGTGCGAATGAATTAGAATAGATTGTGCGAATGAATTAGAATGGATCGTACGAATGAATTAGAATGGATCGTACGAATGAATTAGAATGGATTGTACGAATGAATTAGAATGGATACATTCGTGCGAAAGAATTAGAATAGATCGTGTGAATGAATTAGAATGGATCGTATGAATGAAATAGAATGGATCGTACGAATGAATTAGAATCGATCGTGCGAATGAATTAGAATGGATCGTACGAATGAATTAGAATGGATCGTACGAAGGAATTAGAATGGATCGTACGAATGAATTAGAATTAGAATGAATCGTACGAATGAATTAGAATGGATCGTACGAATGAATTAGAATGGATCATACGAATGAATTAGAATGGATTGAATTAGAATGAATCGTACGAATGAATTAGAATGAATCATACCGTACGAATGAATTAGAATGGATCATACGAAGGAATTAGAATGGATCGTACGAATGAATTAGAATGGATCGTACGAATGAATTAGAATGGATCGTATGAATGAATTAGAATGGATCGTGCGAATGAATTAGAATGGATCGTATGAATGAAATAGAATGGATTCGCACGAATGTATCCATTCTAATTCATTCATACGATCCATTCTAATTCATTCGTACAATCCATTCTAATTCATTCGCACGATCCATTCGCATTCACTCAAACGACCCATTCAAATTCATAAGTACGATCCATTCTAATTCATTCAAACGATCCATTCTAATTCATTCGTACGATCCATTCTAATTCATTCGCACGAATGTATCCATTCTAATTCATTCGTACGATCCATTCTAACTCATTTGTACGAATATATCCATTCTAATTCATTTGTACGATCCATTCTAATTCATTTGTACGAATGTATCCTTTCTAATTCATTCGTACGATCCATTCTAATTCATTCGCACAATCTATTCTAATTCATTAGTACGATCCATTCTAATTCATTCGTACGATCCATTCTAATTCATTCATACGATCCATTCTAATTCATTCGTACGATCCATTCTAATTCATTCGTACGATCC
This sequence comes from Chamaelirium japonicum, assembly GCA_947650365.1. Lineage (NCBI taxonomy): Eukaryota > Viridiplantae > Streptophyta > Magnoliopsida > Liliales > Melanthiaceae > Chamaelirium > Chamaelirium japonicum. The sequence goes on along the minus strand of CANTAL010000141.1, from coordinate 34,145 downwards.
ATTCTAATTCATTCGAACAATCTATTCTAAACAATTCATACGATCCATTCTAATTCATTCATACGATCCATTCTATTTCATTTGTACGAATGAATTAGAATGAATCATACCGTACGAATGAATTAGAATGGATCATACGAAGGAATTAAAATGGATCGTACGAATGAATTAGAATGGATCGTACGAATGAATTAGAATGCTTCGTACGAAGGAATTAGAATGGATCGTACGAAGGAATTAGAATGGATACCTTCGTGCAAATGAATTAGGATGGATCGTACGAATGAGTAAGAATGGATCATACGAATGAAATAGATTGGATCGTATGAATGAATTAGAATGGATCGTGTGAATGAATTAGAATGGATCGTACGAATGAATTAGAATGGATACATTCGTGCGAATGAATTAGAATGGATCGTATGAATGAATTAGAATCGATCGTACGAATGAATTAGAATGGATCCTGCGAATGAATTAGAATGGATCGTGCGAATGAATTAGAATAAATTGTGCGAATGGATTAGAATGGATCATACGATTGAGTAAGAAAGGATTATACGAATGAAATAGAATAGATCGTACGAATGAATTAGAATGGATCGTATGAATGAATTAGAATGGATCGTTCGAATGAATTAGAATAGATTGTGCGAATGAATTAGAATGGATCGTACGAATGAATTAGAATGGATCGTGCGAATAAATTAGAATGGATCGTATGAATGAATTAGAATGGATCGTGCGAATGAATTAGAATATGGATCGTACGAAGGAATTAGAATGGATCGTACGAATGAATTCGAATGTATCCTTTCTAATTCATTCGTACGATCCATTCTAATTCATTTGTACGATCCATTCTAATTCATTCGCACGATCCATTCTAATTCATTCGCACGATCCATTCTAATTCATTCATACAGTCCATTCTAATTCTTTTGCACAAATGTATCCATTCTAATTCATTCGTACGATCCATTCTAATTCATTCGTACGATCCATTCTAATTCATTCGCACAATCCATTCTAATTCATTCACACTCATACGATCCATTCTAATTCATTCGCACGAATGTATCCTTTCTAATTCATTCGTACGATCCATTCTAATTCATTCGCACAATCTATTCTAATTCATTCGAACGATCCATTCTAAGTCGTTCGTACGATCCATTCTAATTCATTCGTACGATCCATTCTAATTCATTCGCACGATCCATTCTATTTCATTCATACGATCCATTCTAATTCATTCGCACGAATGTATCCATTCCAATGCATTCGTACGATCCATTCTAATTCATTCGCACAATCTATTCTAATTCATTCGTACGATCAATTCTAATTCATTCGCACGTATCCATTCTAATTCTTTCATACGATCCATTCTATTTCATTCGTACGATCCATTCTTACTCATTCGTACGATCAATTCTAATTCATTCGTACGATCCATTCTAATTTATTCGTACGATCCATTCTAATTCATTCGCACAATCTATACGTTCCATTCTAATTCATTCGTAAGATCCATTCTAATTCATTCGCACGATCCATTCTAATTCATTAATACGATCCAATCTAATTCATTCGTACGATCCATTTTAATTCATTCGTACGAATGTATCCACTCTAATTCATTCATACGATCCATTCTAATTCATTCGTACGAATGGATTGTACGAATGAGTGAATGCGAATGTATCCATTCTAATTGATACGTACGATCCATTCTATTTCATTCGTATGATCCATTCTTACTCATTCGTACGATCCAATCTAATTCATTCATACGATCCATTCTACGATCCATTCTAATTCATTCGCACGATCCATTCTAATTCATTCGTACGATCCATTCTAATTCATTCGTTCGATTCATTCTAATTCAATCCATTCTAATTCATTCGTACGATCCATTCTTACTCATTCGTACGATCCATTCTAATTCATTCATACGATCCAATCTAATTCATTCATACGATCCATTAAAATTCATTAATACGATCCACGTACGAATGAATTAGAATGGATTGAATTAGAATGAATCGTATGAATGAATTAGAATGGATCGTACGAATGAATTAGAATGGATCGTACGAATGAATTAGAATGGATTGAATTAGAATGAATCGTACGAATGAATTAGAATGAATCATGCCGTACGAATGAATTAGAATGGTTCATACGAAGGAATTAGAATGGATAATGCGAATGAATTAGAATGAATCGTACGAATGAATTAGAATGGATCGTATGAATGAATTAGAATGGATCGTACGAATGAATTAGAATAGATTGTGCGAATGAATTAGAATGGATCGTACGAATGAATTAGAATGGATCGTACGAATGAATTAGAATGAATCGTACGAATGAATTAAAATGGATCGTGCGAATGAATTAGAATGGATCGTACGAATGAATTAGAATCGATTGTGCGAATGAATTAGAATGGATCGTACGAATGAATAAGAATGGATCGTGCGAATGAATTAGAATAGATTGTGCGAATAAATTAGAATGGATCGTGCAAATGAATTAGAATGGATACATTCGTGCGAATGAATTAGAAAGGATCGTATGAGTGTGAATGAATTAGAATGGATCGTGCGAATGAATTAGAATGGATCGTATTAATGAATTAGAATGGATCATGCGAATGAATTAGAATGGATCGTACGAATGAGTAAGAATGGATCGTGCGAATGAATTAGAATGGATCATATGAATGAATTAGAATGGATTGTATGAATGAATTAGAATGGATCGTGTGAATAAATTAGAATGGATCGTATGAATGAATTAGAATAGATTGTGCGAATGAATTAGAATGGATCGTACGAATGAATTAGAATAGATACATTTGTGCGAATGAATTCGAATGGATCGTATGAATGAATTAGAATCGATCGTACGAATGAATTAGAATGGATCATGCGAATGAATTAGAATGGATCATACGAATGAATTAGAATGGATTCATTCGTGCGAATGAATTAGAATGGATCGTACGAATGAGTAAGAATGGATCGTACGAATGAATTAGAATGGATTGAATTAGAATGAATCGTACGAAAGAATTAGAATGGATCGTATGAATTAGAATGGATGCATTCGTTCGAATCCATTCTATTTCATTCGTACGATCCATTCTAATTCATTCGCATGATCCATTCTAATTCATTCATACGATCCATTCTAATTCATTCATACGATCCATTCTATTTCATTCGTACGATCCATTCTTACTCATTCGTACGATCCATTCTAATTCATTTGCACGAAGGTATCCATTCTAATTCATTCATACTATCCATTCTAATTCCTTCGTACGATCCATTCTAATTCATTCATACGATCCATTCTAATTCATTCGTACGATCCATTCTAATTCATTCGTACGATCCATTCTAATTCATTCGCACAATCTATTCTAATTCATTCGTACGATCCATTCTAATTCATTCACACGATCTATTCTAATTCATTCGCACAATCTATTCTAATTCATTCGTACGATCCATTCTAATTAGAATGGATCATATGAATGAATTAGAATGGATCGTGCGAATGAATTAGAATGGATCGTACGAATGAAATAGAATGGATACATTCGTGCGAATGAATTAGAATGGATTATATGAATGAATTAAAATGGATCGTTTGAGTGAATGCGAATGGATCGTGCGAATGAATTAGAATGGATTGTACGAATGAATTAGAATGGATCGTACGAATGAATTAGAATGGATACATTCGTGCGAATCCATTCTATTTCATTCGTACGATCCATTCTAATTCATTCGCACGATCCATTCTAATTCATTCATACGATCCATTCTAATTCATTCGTACGATCCATTCTAATTCCTTCGTACGATCCATTCTAATTCATTCGCACAATCTATTCTAATTCATTCGTACGATCCATTCTAATTCATTCGCACGATCCATTCTAATTCATTCATACGATCCATTCTATTTCATTCGTACGATCCATTCTTACTCATTCGTACGATCCATTCTAATTCATTTGCACGAAGGTATCCATTCTAATTCATTCGTACTATCCATTCTAATTCCTTCGTACGATCCATTCTAATTCTTTCGTACGATCCATTCTAATTCATTCGTACGATTCATTCTAATTCAATCCATTCTAATTCATTCGTACGATCCATTCTTACTCATTCGTACGATCCATTCTAATTCATTCGCACGAATGAATCCATTCTAATTCATTCGTATGATCCATTCTAATTCATTAGCATGAATGTATCCATTCTAATTCATTCGTACGATCCATTCTATCTCATTCGTACAATCCATTCTATTTCATTCGCACAATCTATTCTAATTCATTCATACGATCCATTCTAATTTATTCGCACGATCCATTCTAATTCATTCATACGATTCATTCTAATTCATTCATACGATCCATTCTAATTCATTCGTACGATCCATTCTAATTCATTCGTACGATCGATTCTAATTCATTCATACGATCCATTCTAATTCATTCGTACGATCCATTCTAATTCATTCGTACGATCCATTCTAATTCATTCGCACAATCTATTCTAATTCATTCGTATGATCCATTCTAATTCATTCGCACAATCTATTCTAATTCATTCGTACGATCCATTCTAATTCATTCGCACGATCCATTCTAATTCATTCATACGATCCATTCTATTTCATTCGTACGATCCATTCTTATTCATTCGTACGATCCATTCTAATTCATTTGCACGAAGGTATCCATTCTAATTCATTCGTACTATCCATTCTAATTCCTTCGTACGATCCATTCTAATTCATTCGTACGATCCATTCTAATTCATTCGCACGATTCATTCTAATTCAATCCATTCTAATTCATTCGTACGATCCATTCTTACTCATTCGTATGATCCATTCTAATTCCTTCGTACGATCCATTCTAATTCATTCGTACAATTCATTCTAATTCAATCCATTCTAATTCATTCGAACGATCCATTCTTACTCATTCGTACGATCCATTCTAATTCATTCGCACGAATGAATCCATTCTAATTCATTCGTATGATCCATTCTAATTCATTAGCATGAATGTATCCATTCTAATTCATTCGTACGATCCATTCTATCTCATTCGTACAATCCATTCTATTTCATTCGCACAATCTATTCTAATTCATTCATACGATCCATTCTAATTTATTCGCACGATCCATTCTAATTCATTCATACGATCCATTCTAATTCATTCATATGATCCATTCTAATTCATTCGTACGATCCATTCTAATTCATTCATACGATCCATTCTAATTCATTCGTACGATCCATTCTAATTTATTCGTACGATCCATTCTAATTCATTCGCACATTCTATTCTAATTCATTCGTACGATCCATTCTAATTCATTCGCACAATCTATTCTAATTCATTCGTACGATCCATTCTAATTCATTCGCACGATCCATTCTAATTCATTCATACGATCCATTCTATTTCATTCGTACGATCCATTCTTACTCATTCGTACGATCCATTCTAATTCATTTGGACGAAGGTATCCATTCTAATTCATTCATACGATCCATTCTAATTCCTTCGTACGATCCATTCTAATTCATTCGTACGATCCATTCTAATTCATTCGTACGATCCATTCTAATTCATTCGCACGATCCATTCTAATTCATTCGCACGATCCATTCTAATTCATTCGTACGATCCATTCTAATTCATTTATACGATCCAATCTAATTCATTCATACGATCCATTCTAATTCTTTCGCACGAATGTATCCATTCTAATTCATTCTAATTCAATCCATTCTAATTCATTCGTACGATCCATTCTAATTCATTCGTACAATCTATTCTAATTCATTCGCACGATCCGTTCGTATTCACTCAAACGATCCATTCTAATTCATTCATATGATCCATTCTAATTCATTCGCACGAATGTATCCATTCTAATTCATTCGTACGATCCATTCTAATTCATTTGTACAAATGTATCCACTCTAATTCATTCATACGATCCATTCTAATTCATTCGCACGAATGTATCCATTCCAATTCATTCGTATGATCCATTCTAATTCATTCGCACAATCTATTCTAATTCATTCGTACGATCAATTCTAATTCATTAGCATGATCCATTCTAATTCATTCGTACTATCCATTCTAATTCCTTCGTACGATCCATTCTAATTCCTTCGTATCCATTCTAATTCACTCATACGATCTATTCTAATTCATTCATACGATCCATTCTAATTCATTCGCATGAATGTATCCATTCTAATTCATTCGTACGATCCATTCTAATTCATTCGCACAATCTATTCTAATTCATTCGTGCGAATGAATCCATTCTAATTCATTCGTATGTTCCATTCTAATTCATTCGCATGAATGTATCCATTCTAATTCATTCGTACGATCCATTCTATCTCATTCATACAATCCATTCTATTTCATTCATACGATCCATTCTAATTCATTCGCCCGATCCATTCTAATTCATTCGCATGATCCATTCTAATTCATTTGTACGATCGATTCTAATTCATTCATACGATCCATTCTAATTCATTCGCACGAATGTATCCATTCTAATTCATTCGTACGATCCATTCTAATTCATTCGTACGATCCATTCTAATTCATTCATACGATCCATTCTATTTCATTCGTACGATCCATTCTTACTCATTAGTACGATCCATCCTAATTCATTTGCACGAAGGTATCCATTCTAGTTCATTCATACTATCCATTCTAATTCCTTCGTACGATCCATTCTAATTCCTTCGTACGATCCATTCTAATTCATTCGTACGATCCATTCTAATTCATTCGTACGATCCATTCTAATTCCTTCGTATGATCCATTCTAATTCATTCGTACGGTATGATTCATTCTAATTCATTCGTACGATTCATTCTAATTCAATCCATTCTAATTCATTCGTACGATCCATTCTAATTCATTCGTACGATCCATTCTAATTCATTCGTATGATTCATTCTAATTCAATCCATTCTAATTCATTCATACGATCCATTCTTACTCATTCGTACGATCCATTCTAATTCATTCGCACGAATGAATCCATTCTAATTCATTCGTATGATCCATTCTAATTCATTCGCATGAATGTATCCATTCTAATTCATTCGTACGATCCATTCTATCTCATTCGTACAATCCATTCCATTTCACTCGTATGAATTAGATTGAATTAGAATGAATTAGAATGGATACATTCGTGCGAAAGAATTAGAATGGATCGTATGAATGAATTAGATTGGATCGTATAAATGAATTAGAATGGATCGTACGAATGAATTAGAATGGATCGTGCGAATGAATTAGAATGGATCGTACGAATGAATTAGAATGGATCGTACGAATGAATTAGAATGGGTCGTACGAAGGAATTAGAATGGATCGTACGAAGGAATTAGAATGGATAGTACGAATGAATTAGAATGGATACCTTCGTGCAAATGAATTAGAATGGATCGTACGAATGAGTAAGAATGGATCGTACGAATGAAATAGAATGGATCGTATGAATGAATTAGAATGGATCGTGCGAATGAATTAGAATGGATCGTACGAATGAATTAGAATAGATTGTGCGAATGACTTAGAATGGATCGTACAAATGAATTAGAATAGATTGTGCGAATGAATTAGAATGGATCGTACGAATGAATTAGAATGGATCGTACGAATGAATTAGAATGGATCGTATGAATGAATTAGAATGGATCGTACGAATGAATTAGAATGGATCGTATGAATGAATTAGAATGGATCGTATGAATGAATTAGAATGGATCGTGCGAATAAATTAGAATGGATCGTATGAATGAATTAGAATAGATTGTGCGAATGAAATAGAATGGATTGTACGAATGAGATAGAATGGATCGTACGAATGAATTAGAATGGATACATTCATGCTAATGAATTAGAATGGATCATACGAATGAATTAGAATGGATTCATTCGTGCGAATGAATTAGAATGGATCGTACGAATGAGTAAGAATGGATCGTACGAATGAATTAGAATGGATTGAATTAGAATGAATCGTACGAATGAATTAGAATGGATCGTACGAAGGAATTAGAATGGATCGTACGAAGGAATTAGAATGGATAGTACGAATGAATTAGAATGGATACCTTCGTGGAAATGAATTAGAATGGATCGTTCGAATGAGTAAGAATGGATCGTACGAATGAAATAGAATGGATCATATGAATGAATTAGAATGGATCGTGCGAATGAATTAGAATGGATCCTACGAATGAATTAGAATAGATTGTGCGAATGAATTAGAATGGATCGTACGAATGAATTAGAATGGATCGTACGAATGAATTAGAATGGATCGTATGAATGAATTAGAATGGATCGTGCGAATGAATTAGAATGGATCGTATGAATGAATTAGAATGGATCGTGCGAATGAATTAGAATGGATTGTACGAAAGAAATAGAATGGATTCGCACGAATGTATCCATTCTAATTCATACGATCCATTCTAATTCATTCGTACGATTCATTCTAATTCAATCCATTCTAATTCATTCGTACGATCCATTCTTACTCATTCGTACAATCCATTCTAATTCATTCGCACGAATGAATCCATTCTAATTCATTCGTATGATCCATTCTAATTCATTCGCATGAATGTATCCATTCTAATTCATTCGTACGATCCATTCTATCTCATTCGTACAATCCATTCTATTTCGTTCGTACGACCCATTCTAATTTATTCGCACGATCCATTCTAATTCATTCGCATGATCCATTCTAATTCATTCGTACGATCGATTCTAATTCATTCATACGATCCATTCTAATTCATTCGCACGAATGTATCAATTCTAATTCATTCGTACGATCCATTCTAATTTATTCGCACAATCTATTCTAATTCATTCATACGATCCAATCTAATTTATTCGCACGATCCATTCTAATTCATTCATACGATCCATTCTAATTCATTCATATAATCCATTCTAATTCGTTCGCACGATCCATTCTTACTCATTCGTACGATCCATTCTAATTCATTCGCACGATCCATTCTAATTCATTAATACGATCCATTCTAATAAATTCGCACGATCCATTCTAATTCATTCACACTCATACGATCCATTCTAATTCATTCGCACGAATGTATCCTTTCTAATTCATTCGTACGATCCATTCTAATTCATTCGCACAATCTATTCTAATTCATTCGAACGATCCATTCTAATTCATTCGTACGATCCATTCTAATTCATTCGTACGATCCATTCTAATTCATTCGCACGATCCATTCTAATTCATTCGTACGATCCATTCTAATTCATTCGTACGATCCATTCTAATTCATTCGCACGATCTATTCTAATTCATTCGTACGATCCATTCTAATTCATTCGCACGATCCATTCTAATTCATTCATACAATCCATTCTATTTCATTCGTATGATCCATTCTTACTCATTCGTACGATCTATTCTAATTCATTCGTAGGATCCATTCTAATTCATTACTACGATCCATTCTAATTCATTCATACGATCCATTCTAATTTATTCGTACGATTCATTCTAATTCATTCGCATTATCCATTCTAATTCCTTCGTATGATCCATTCTAATTCATTCGTACGGTATGATTCATTCTAATTCATTCGTACGATTCATTCTAATTCATTCGTACGATCCATTCTAATTCATTCGTACGATCCATTCTATTTCATTCGTACGATTCATTCTAATTCAATCCATTCTAATTCATTCGTAAGTGGATCGTATTAATGAATTTGAATGGATCGTATGAATGAATTAGATTGGATCGTATGAATGAATTAGAATGGATCGTACGAATGAGTAAGAATGGATCGTATGAATGAATTAGAATGGATCGTATGAATGAATTAGAATGGATCGTGCGAATGAATTAGAATGGATCGTACGAATGAAATAGAATAGATTCGCACGAATGTATCCATTCTAATTCATTCGTACGATCCATTCTAATTCATTCGTACGATCCATTCTAATTCATTCGTACGATCCATTCTAATTCATTCATACGATCCATTCTAATTCATTCGTACAGTATGATTCATTCTAATTCATTCGTACGATTCATTCTAATTCAATCCATTCTAATTCATTCGTACGATCCATTCTTACTCATTCGTACGATCCATTCTAATTCATTCGCACGAATGAATCCAATCTAATTCATTCGTATGATCCATTCTAATTCATTCGCATGAATGTATCCATTCTAATTCATTCGTACGATCCATTCTATCTCATTCGTACAATCCATTCTAAATGAATTAGAATGGATAGATTCATGCGAATGAATTTGAATGGATCGTACGAAGGAATTAGAATGGATCGTACGAAGGAATTAGAATAGATCATACGAAGAAATTAGAATGGATCGTATGAATGAATTAGAATGGATCGTATGAATGAATTAGAATGGATCATGCGAATGAATTCAAATGGATCGTATGAATGAAATAGAATGGATCGTATGAATGAATTAGATTGGATCGTATGCATGAATTAGAATGGATCGTGCGAATGAATTAGAATGGATCGTACGAATGAATTAGAATGGATCCTACGAATGAAATAGAATTGATTGTACGAATGAATTAGAATGGATACATTCGTGCGAATGAATTAGGATGGATCGTATTCTAATTCATTCGTACGATCCATTCTAATTCATTCATATAATCCATTCTAATTCATTCGTACGATCCATTCTAATTCCTTCGTACGAATGTATCTACTCTAATTCATTCATACGATCCTTTCTAATTCATTCGCACGATCCATTCTAATTCATACGTACGATCCATTCTAATTCATTCATATGATCCATTCTAATTCATTCGTACGATCCATTCTAATTCATTCGCACGATCTATTCTAATTCATTCGTACAATCCATTCTATTTCATTCGTACGATCCATTCTAATTCATTCGCAAGATCCATTCTAATTCATTCATACGATCCAATCTAATTCATTCATACGATCCATTCAAATTCATTAATACGATCCAATCTAATTCATTCATACGATCCATTCTAATTCCTTCGTACGATCCATTCTAATTCATATGATGCGAATGAATTAGAATGGATTGTGCGAATGAATTAGAATGGCTCGTACGAATGAAATAGAATGGATTGTACGAATGAGATAGAATGGATCGTACGAATGAATTAGAATGGATACATTCATGTGAATGAATTAGAATGGATCATACGAATGAATTAGAATGGATTCATTCGTGCGAATGAATTAGAATGGATCGTACGAATGAGTAAGAATGGATCGTACGAATGAATTAGAATGGATTGAATTAGAATGAATCGTACGAATGAATTAGAATGGATCGTACGAATGAATTAGAATGGATCGTACGAATGAATTAGAATGAATTGAATTAGAATGAATCGTACGAATGAATTAGAATGAATCATACCGTACGAATGAATTAGAATGGATCATACGAAGGAATTAGAATGGATCGTACGAATGAATTAGAATGGATCGTACGAATGAATTAGAATGGATCGTACGAAAGAATTAGAATGGATCGTAGGAATGAATTAGAATGGATCGTATGAATGAATTAGAATGGATCGTACGAATGAATTAGAATGGATCGTACGAATGAATTAGAATGGATCGTAGTAATGAATTAGAATGGATCCTACGAATGAATTAGAATAGATTGTGCGAATGAATTAGAATGGATCTGGATCGTGTATCCATTCTAATTCATTCGTACGACCCATTCTAATTCATTCGTACGATCCATTCTAATTCATTCGCACGATCCATTCTAATTCATTCACACGATCCATTCTAATTCATTCATACGATACATTCTAATTCATTCATATGATCCACTCTAATTCATTCATACGATCCATTCTAATTCATTCGTACGATCCATTCTAATTCATTCGGATCGTGCAAATGAATTAGAATGGATCTTACGAATGAATTAGAATGGAACGTATAGATTGTGCGAATGAATTAGAATGGATCTTACGAATGAATTAGAATGGAACGTATAGATTGTGCGAATGAATTAGAATGGATCGTACGAATGAGTAAGAATGGATCGTACGAATGAAATAGAATGGATCGTATGAATGAATTAGAATGGATACGTGCGAATGAATTAGAATTGATCGTACGAATGAATTAGAATAGATTGTGCGAATGAATTAGAATGGATCGTACGAATGAATTGGAATGGATACATTCGTGCGAATGAATTAGAATGGATCGTACGAATGAAATAGAATGGATCGTGCGAATGAATTAGAATGGATCGTACGAATGAATTAGAATGGATCGTACGAATGACTTAGAATGGATCATTCGAATGAATTAGAATAGATTGTGCGAATGAATTAGAATGGATCGTGCGAATGAATTAGAAAGGATACATTCGTGCGAATGAATTAGAATGGATCGTATGAGTGTGAATGAATTAGAATGGATTGTGCGAATGAATTAGAATGGATCGTACGAATGAATTAGAATGGATCGTACAAGTGAATTAGAAAGGATACATTCGAATTCATTCGTACGATCCATTCTAATTCATTCGTACGATCTATATTCTAATTCATTCGCACGATCCATTCTAATTCATTCATACGATCCATTCTAATTTATTCGCACGATCCATTCTAATTCATTCGTACGATCCATTCTAATTCATTCGCACAATCTATTCTAATTCATTCGAACGATCCATTCTAATTCATTCATACGATCGATTCTAATTCATTCGTACAATCCATTCTAATTCATTCGCACGATCCATTCTAATTCATTCATACGATCCATTCTAATTCATTCGCATGAATATATCCATTCTAATTCATTCGTACGATCCATTCTATCTCATTCGTACAATCCATTCTATTTCATTCGTACGATCCATTCTAATTCATTCGCACGATCCATTCTAATTCATCGCATGATCCATTCTAATTCATTCGTACGATCCATTCTAATTAGAATAGATCGTATGAATGAATTAGATTGGATCGTATTAATGAATTAGAATGGATCGTGCGAATGAATTAGAATGGATCGTACGAAGGAATTAGAATGGATAGTACGAATGAATTAGAATGGATACCTTCGTGCAAATGAATTAGAATGGATCGTACGGATGAGTAAGAATGGATCGTACGAATGAAATAGAATGGATCGTATGAATGAATTAGATTGGATCGTGCGAATGAATTTGAATGGATCGTACGAATGAATTAGAATAGATTGTGCGAATGAATTAGAATGGATCGTACGAATGAATTAGAATGGATCGTACGAATGAATTAGAATGGATCGTATGCATGAATTAGAATGGATCGTGCGAATGAATTAGAATGGATCGTGCAAATGAATTAGAATATGGATCGTACGAAGGAATTAGAATGGATCGTACGAATGAATTAGAAAGGATCGTACGAATGAAATAGAATGGATACATTCGTGCGAAAGAATTAGAATAGATCGTATGAATGAATTAGAATGGATCGTATGAATGAAATAGAATGGATCGTACGAATGAATTAGAATGGATCGTGCGAATGAATTAGAATGGATCGTACGATCGAATTAGAATGGATCATACGAAGGAATTAGAATGGATCGTATGAATGAATTAGAGCTGATTCATTCGTGTGAATGAATTAAAATGGATAATACGAATGAGTAAGAATGGATCGTAGAATTAGAATGGATCGTATGAATGAATTAGAATGGATACATACGAATGAATTAGAATGGATCGTATGAATGAATTAGAATGGATCGTGCGAATGAATTAGAATGGATCGTACGAATGAAATAGAATGGATCGTATGAATGAATTAGAATGGATCGTGCGAATGAATTAGAATGGATCGTACGAATGAATTAGAATAGATTGTGCGAATGAATTAGAATGGATCGTACGAATTAATTAGAATGGATCGTACGAATGAATTAGAATGGATCATATGAATGAATTAGAATGGATCGTTTGAGTGAATGCGAATGGATCGTGCGAATGAATTAGAATGGATTGTACGAATGAATTAGAATGGATCGTACGAATGAATTAGAATGGATACATTCGTGCGAATCCATTCTATTTCATTCGTACGATCCATTCTAATTCATTCACACGATCCATTCTAATTCATTCATACGATCCATTCTAATTCATTAGTACGATCCATTCTAATTCATTCGTACGATCCATTCTAATTCATTCGCACGATCTATTCTAATTCATTCGTACGATCCATTCTAAATCATTCACACGATCCATTCTAATTCATTCGCACAATCTATTCTAATTCATTCGTACGATCCATTCTAATTCATTCGCATGATCCATTCTAATTCATTCATATGATCCATTCTATTTCATTCGTACGATCCATTCCAATTCATTCGTACGATCCATTCTAATTCATTCGTACGATTCATTCTAATTCAATCCATTCTAATTCATTCGTACGATCCATTCTTACTCATTCGTACGATCCATTCTAATTCATTCGCACGAATGAATCCATTCTAATTCATTCGTATGATCCATTCTAATTCATTCGCATGAATGTATCCACTCTAATCTATTCGTACGATCCATTCTAATTCATTCATATGATCCATTCTAATTCATTCGTATGATCCATTCTAATTCATTCGCACGAATGTATCCATTCTAATTCATTTGTACGATCGTTTCTAATTCATTCGCACAATCTATTCTAATTCATTCATACGATCCATTCTAATTTATTCGCACGATCCATTCTAATTCATTCATACGATCCATTCTAATTCGTAGAATGGATCGTACGAATGAATTAGAATGGATACATTCGTGCGAATGAATTAGAATGGATTGTACGAATAAATTAGAATGGATCGTACGAATGAATTAGAATATGGATCGTACGAAGGAATTAGAATAGATCGTACGAATGAATTAGAATGGATACATTCGTGCGAAAGAATTAGAATAGATTGTATGAATGAATTAGAATGGATCGTACGAAGGAATTAGAATAGATCATACGAAGAAATTAGAATGGATCGTACGAATGAATTAGAATGGATCGTATGAATGAATTAGAATGGATCGTGCGAATGAATTAAAATGGATCGTACGAAGGAATTAGAATGGATCATGCGAATGAATTAGAATAGATCATACGAATAAATTAGAATGGATACATTCGTGCAAAAGAATTAGAATGGATTATATGAATGAATTAGAATGGATCATTTGAGTGAATGCGAATGGATCGTGCGAATGAATTAGAATGAATTGTACGAATGAATTAGAATGGATCGTACGAATGAATTAGAATGGATACATTCGTGCGAATCCATTCTATTTCATTCGTATGATCCATTCTAATTCATTCGCACGATCCATTCTAATTCATTCATACGATCCATTCTAATTCATTCGTACGATCCATTCTAATTCATTCGTACGATCCATTCTAAGTCATTCGCATAATCTATTCTAATTTATTCGAACGATCCATTCTAATTCATTCGTACGTTCCATTCTAATTCATTCGTACGATCTATTCTATTTCATTCGTACAATCCATTCTTACTCAATCGTATGATCCATTCTAATCCATTCGCACAATCTACTGTAATTCATTCGTACGATCCATTCTATTTCATTTGCACGAAGGTATCCATTCTAATTCATACAATCCATTCTAATTCATTCATACGATCCATTCTAATTCATTCGTACGATCCATTCTAATTCATTCGCACGATCCATTCTAATTCATTCGCACGATCTATTCTAATTCATTAGCACGATCCATTCTAATTCATTCGTACGATCCATTCTAATTCATTCGTACGATCCATTCTAATTCCTTCGTATGATCCATTCTAATTCATTCGTACGGTATGATTCATTCTAATTCATTCGTACGCTTCATTCTAATTCAATCCATTCTAATTCATTCGTATGATCCATTCTAATTCATTCGTACGATCCATTCTAATTCATTCGTACGATTCATTCTAATTCAATCCATTCTAATTCATTCGTACGATCCATTCTTACTCATTCGTACGATCCATTCTAATTCATTCGCACGAATGAATCCATTCTAATTCATTCGTATGATCCATTCTAATTCATTCGCATGAATGTATCCATTCTAATTCATTCGTACGATCCATTCTATCTCATTCGTACAATCCATTCTATTTCATTCATACAATCCATTCTAATTCATTAGCATGATCCATTCTAATTCATTAGCATGATCCATTCTAATTCATTCATACGATCCATTTTAATTCATTCGCACGATCCATTCTAATTCATTCATACAATCCATTCTAATTCATTCGTACGATCCATTCTAATTTTTTCGTATGATCTATTCTAATTCCTTCGTACGATCCAATCTAATTCCTTCATACGATCCATTCTAATCCATTCTAATTCATTCGTACGATCCATTCTTACTCATTCATACAATCCATTCTATTTCTTTTGCACGAATGTATCCATTCTAATTAGTATGGATCGTATGAATGAATTAGAATGGATCGTGCGAATGAATTAGAATGGATTAGAATGGATCGTACGAAGGAATTAGAATGGATCGTACGAAGGAATTAGAATAGATCATACGAAGAAATTAGAATGCATTGTACGAATGAATTAGAATGGATCGTATGAATGAATTTGAATGGATCGTGTGAATGAATTAAAATGGATCATATGAATGAATTAGAATGGATCATGCTAATGAATTAGAATGGATCATGCTAATGAATTAGAATGGATCGTATGAATGAATTAGATTGGATCGTACGAATGAATTAGAATGGATCGTGCGAATGAATTAGAATGGATCGTACGAATGAATTAGAATGGATCGTACTAAGGAATTATCCTTTCTAATTCATTCGTACGATCCAATCTAATTCATTCGTACGATCCTTTCTAATTCATTAGCATGATCCATTCTAATTCATTCATACGATCCATTTTAATTCATTCGCACGATCCATTCTAATTCATTCATATGATCCATTCTAATTCATTCGTACGATCCATTCTAATTTCTTCGTATGATCTATTCTAATTCCTTCGTACGATCCATTCTAATTCCTTCGTACGATCCATTCAAATCCATTCTAATTCATTCGCACGATCCATTCTAATTCATTCATACGATCCATTCTAATTAGAATGGATTCATTCGTACGATCCAATCTAATTCATTCGTACAATATATTCTAATTCATTAGTATGATCCATTCTAATTCATTAGCATGATCCATTATAATTCATTCATACGAAGAAATTAGAATGGATCGTACGAATGAATTAGAATGGATCGTATGAATGAATTAGAATGGATCGTGCGAATGAATTAAAATGGATCGTATGAATGAATTAGAATGGATCATGCTAATGAATTAGAATGGATCATGCTAATGAATTAGAATGGATCGTACGAATGAATTAGATTGGATCGTACGAATGAATTAGAATGGATCGTGCGAATGAATTAGAATGGATGTACGAATGAAATAGAATAGATCGTACGAATGAGTAAGAATGGAACGTACGAATGAAATAGAATGGATCGTATGAATGAATTAGAATGGATCGTGCGAATTAATTAGAATGGATCGTACGAATGAATTAGAATAGATTGTGCCAATGATTTAGAATGGATCGTACGAATGAATTAGAATGGATCGTACGAATGAATTAGAATGGATCGTATGAATGAATTCGAATGGATCGTACGAATGAAATAGAATGGATTCGCACGAATGTATCCATTCTAATTCATTCGTACGATCCATTCTAATTCATTCGTACAATCCATTCTAATTCATTCGCACGATCAATTCTTACTCATTCGTACGATCCACTCTAATTCATTCGCACGATCCATTCTAATTCATTAATACGATCCATTCTAATTCAATCGCACGATCCATTCTAATTCATTCACACTCATACGATCCATTCTAATTCATTCGCACGAATGTATCCTTTCTAATTCATTCGTACGATCCATTCTAATTCATTCGCACAATCTATTCTAATTCATTCGAACGATCCATTCTAAGTCATTCGTACGATCCATTCTAATTCATTCGTACGATCCATTCTAATTCATTCGCACGATCCATTCTAATTCATTAATACGATCCAATCTAATTCATTCATACGATCCATTCTAATTCATTCGTACGATCCATTCTAATTCATTCGCACAATCCATTCTAATTCATTCGCACGATCCATTCTAATTCATTTGTACGAATGTAGCCACTCTAATTCATTCATACGATCCATTCTAATTCATTTGCACGAATGTATCCATTCCAATTCATTCGTACGATCCATTCTATTTCATTCGTACGATCCATTCTAATTCATTCGATCCATTCTAATTCATTTGTACAATCCATTCTAATTCATTCGCACGATCCATTCGCATTCATTCAAACGATCCATTTTAATTCATTCATATGATCCATTCTAATTCATTCGCACGAATGTATCCATTCTAATTCATTCGTACGATCCATTCTAATTCATTCGTACGATCCATTCTAATTCATTCGCATAATCTATTCTAATTCATTCTTACGATCAATTCTAATTCATTATCATGATCCATTCTAATTCCTTCGTACGATCCATTCTAATTCCTTCGTACGATCCATTCTAATTCATTCGTACGATCCATTCTACTTCATTCATATGATCCATTCTAATTCATTCGTACGATCCATTCTAATTCATTCGTACGATCCATTCTAATTCATTCGCACAATCTATTCTAATTCATTCGTACGATCCATTCTAATTCATTCGTACGATCCATTCTAATTCATTCGTACGATCCATTCTAATTCATTCGCACAATCTATTCTAATACATTTATACGATCCATTCTAATTCATTCGCACGATCCATTCTAATTCATTGTACGAATGAATTAGAATGGATCGTACGAATGAATTAGAATGGATCGTACGAATGAATTAGAATGGATAGAATTAGAATGAATCGTACGAATGAATTAGAATGAATCATACCGTACGAATGAATTAGAATGGATCATACGAAGGAATTAGAATGGATCATACGAATGAATTAGAATGGATCGTACGAATGAATTAGAATGGATCGTACGAAGGAATTAGAATGGATAGCACGAATGAATTAGAATGGATACCTTCGTGCAAATGAATTAGAATGGATCGTACGAATGAGTAAGAATGGATCGTACGAATGAAATAGAATGGATCGTATGATTGAATTAGAATGGATCGTGCGAATGAATTAGAATGGATCGTACGAATGAATTAGAATAGATTGTGCGAATAAATTAGAATGGATCGTACGAATGAAATAGAATGGATCGTACAGATGAATTAGAATGGATCGTGCGAATGAATTAGAATGGATCGTACGAATGAGTAAGAATGGATCATATGAATGAATTAGAATGGATCGTGCGAATGAATTAAAATGGATCGTATGAATGAAATAGAATGGATCGTATGAATTATAATGGATCGTACGAATGAAATAGAATGGATCGTACGAATGAATTAGAATAGATTGTGCGAATGGAATAGAATGGATCATACGATTGAGTAAGAATGGATTGTACGAATGAAATAGAATAGATCGTACGAATGAATTAGAATGGATCGTATGAATGAATTTGAATGGATCGTGCAAATGAATTAGAATGGATCGTACGAATGAATTAGAATGGATCGTATGAATGAATTAGAATGGATCGTAGTAATGAATTAGAATGGGTCCTACGAATGAATTATAATAGATTGTGCGAATGAATTAGAATGGATCTGGATCGTGTATCCATTCTAATTCATTCATACGACCCATTCTAATTCATTCGCACGATCCATTCTAATTCATTCGTACGATCTAATCTATTTCATTCGTACAATCCATTCTAATTCATTCATACGATCCAATCTAATTCATTCATACGATCCATTCTAATTCATTCGTACGATCTATTCTATTTCATTCATGCGATCCATTCTAATTCGTTTATACGATCCTTTCTAATTCCTTCATACGATCCATTCTATTTCATTCGTATGACCCATTCTAATTCATAACTACGATCCATTCTAATTCATTCAAACGATCCATTCTAATTCATTCGTACGATCCATTCTAATTCATTCGCACGATCCATTCTAATTCATTCATACGATCCAATCTAATTCATTCATACGATCAATTCTAATTCATTCGCACGAATGTATCCATTCTAATTCATTCGCACGATCCATTCTAATTCATTCATACAATCCATTCTAATTCTTTTGCATGAATGTATCCATTCTAATTCATTCGTACGCGAATGAATTAGAATGGTTCGTACAAATGAGTAAGAATGGATCGTACGAATGAAATAGAATGGATCGTACGGATGAATTAGAATGGATCGTGCGAATGAATTAGAATGGATCGTATGAATGAGTAAGAATGGATCGTACGAATGAAATAGAATGGATCGTACGGATGAATTAGAATGGATCGTGCGAATGAATTAGAATGGATCGTACGAATGAGTAAGAATGGATCGTATGAATGAATTAGAATGGATCGTGCGAATAAATTAGAATGGATCGAACGAATGAATTAGAATGGATCATACGAATGAATTAGAATGGATCGTATGAATGAATTAGAATGGATTGTGCGAATGAATTAGAATGGATTATATGAATGACATAGAATGGATCATACGAATGAAATAGAATGGATCGTACGAAGGAATTAGAATGGATCGTATGAATGAATTAGAGTGGATACATTCGTGCGAATGAATTCGAATAGATCGTGCGAATGAATTAGAATGGATTGTACGAATGAATTAGAATGGATCGTACGAATGAAATAGAATGGATCGTACGAATGAATTAGAATGGATACATTCGTGCAAAAGAAATAGAATGGATTGTATGAATGAATTAGAATGGATCGTGTGAATGAATTAGAATGGATCATACGAATGAATTAGAATGGATACATTCGTGCGAATGAATTAGAATGGATCGTGCGAATGAATTAGAATGGATCATACGAATGAATTAGAATGGATCATACGAATGAATTAGAATGGATCGTGCGAATGAATTAGAATGGATCGTGCGAATGAATTAGAATGGATCGTGCGAATGAATTAGAATGGATCGTACGAATGAATTAGAATGGATCGTACGAATGAATTAGAATGGATAAATTCGTGCAAATGAATTAGAATGGATTGTATGATTGAATTAGATTGGATCGTATGAATAAATTAGAATGGATCATGCGAATGAATTAGAATGGATCGTACGAATGAATTAGAATAGATTGTGCGAATGAATTAGAATGGATCGTACGAATTAAATAGAATGGATCGTACGGATGAATTAGAATGGATCGTGCGAATGAATTAGAATGGATCGTACGAATGAGTAAGAATGGATCGTATGAATGAATTAGAAAGGATCGTGCGAATGAATTAAAATGGATCGTATGAATGAAATAGAATGGATCGTATGAATTAGAATGGATCGTATGAATTAGAATGGATCGTACGAATGAAATAGAATGGATCGTACGAATGAATTAGAATAGATTGTGCGAATGGATTAGAATGGATCATACGATTGAGTAAGAATGGATTGTACGAATGAAATAGAATAGATCGTACGAATGAATTAGAATGGATCGTATGAATGAATTAGAATGGATCGAGCGAATGAATTAGAATGGATCGTATGAATGAATTAGAATGGATCGTATGAATGAATTAGAATGGATCATAGTAATGAATTAGAATGGATCCTACGAATGAATTAGAATAGATTGTGCGAATGAATTAGAATGGATCTAGATCGTGTATCCATTCTAATTCATTCGTACGACCCATTCTAATTCATTCGCCCGATCCATTCTAATTCATTCGTACGATCTAATCTATTTCATTCGTACAATCCATTCTAATTCATTCATACGATCCAATCTAATTCATTCATACGATCCATTCTAATTCATTCGTACGATCTATTCTATTTCATTCATACGATCCATTCTAATTCGTTTGTACGATCCTTTCTAATTCCTTCGTACGATCCATTCTATTTCATTCGTATGACCCATTCTAATTCATAAGTACGATCCATTCTAATTCTTTCAAACGATCCATTCTAATTCATTCGTACGATCCATTCTAATTCATTCGCACGATCCATTCTAATTCATTCATACAATCCAATCTAATTCATTCATACGATCCATTCTAATTCATTCGCACGAATGTATCCATTCTAATTCATTCGCACGATCCATTCTAATTCATTCATACAATCCATTCTAATTCTTTTGCACGAATGTATCCATTCTAATTCATTCGTACGCGAATGAATTAGAATGGATCGTACGAATGAGTAAGAATGGATCGTACGAATGAAATAGAATGGATCGTACGGATGAATTAGAATGGATCATGCGATTGAATTAGAATGGATCGTACGAATGAGTAAGAATGGATCGTACGAATGAAATAGAATGGATCGTACGGATGAATTAGAATGGATCGTGCGAATGAATTAGAATGGATCGTACGAATGAGTAAGAATGGATCGTATGAATGAATTAGAATGGATCGTGCGAATAAATTAGAATGGATCGAACGAATGAATTAGAATGGATCATACGAATGAATTAGAATGGATCGTATGAATAAATTATAATGGATCGTGCGAATGAATTAGAATGAATTATATGAATGAAATAGAATGGATCATACGAATGAAATAGAATGGATCATACGAAGGAATTAGAATGGATCGTATGAATGAATTAGAGTGGATACATTCGTGCGAATGAATTCGAATAGATCGTGCGAATGAATTAGAATGGATTATACGAATGAATTAGAATGGATCGTACTAATGAAATAGAATGGATTGTACGAATGAATTAGAATGGATACATTCGTGCAAAAGAAATAGAATGGATTGTATGAATGAATTAGAATGGATCGTGTGAATGAATTAGAATGGATCATACGAATGAATTAGAATGGATACATTCGTGCGAATGAATTAGAATGGATCGTGCGAATGAATTAGAATGGATCGTACGAATGAATTAGATTGGATCGTACGAATGAATTAGAATGGATCGTACGAATGAATTAGAATGGATCGTATGAATGAATTAGAATGGATCGTGCGAATGAATTTGAATGGATCGTGCGAATGAATTAGAATGGATCGTACGAATGAATTAGAATGGATCGTACGAATGAATTAGAATGGATAAATTCGTGCAAATGAATTAGAATGGATTGTATGAATGAATTAGATTGGATCGTATAAATGAATTAGAATGGATCGTACGAATGAATTAGAATGGATCGTGCGAATGAATTAGAATGGATCGTACGAATGAATTAGAATGGATCGTATGAATGAATTAGAATGGATCGTGAGAATGAATTAGAATGGATCGTGCGAATGAATTAGAATGGATCGTGCGAATGAATTAGAATGGATCGTACGAATGAATTAGAATGGATCGTACGAATGAATTAGAATGGATCGTGCAAATGAATTAGAATGGATCGTGCGAATAAATTAGAATGGATCGTACGAATGAATTAGAATGGATAAATTCGTGCAAATGAATTAGAATGGATTGTATGAATGAATTAGATTGGATCGTATAAATGAATTAGAATGGATCGTGCGAATGAATTAGAATGGATCGTGCGAATGAATTAGAATGGATCGTACGAATGAATTTGAATGGATACATTCGTGCGAATGAATTAGAATGGATCGTACGAATGAATTAGAATGGATCGTACGAAGGAATTAGAATGGATAGTATGAATGAATTAGAATGTATAGTATGAATGAATTAGAATGGATACCTTCATGCAAATGAATTAGAATGGATCGTACGAATGAGTAAGAATGGATCGTACGAATGAAATAGAATGGATCATATGAATGAATTAGAATGGATCGTGCGAATGAATTAGAATGGATCGTACGAATGAATTAGAATGGATCGTAGTAATGAATTAGAATGGATCGTGTGAATGAATTTGAATATGGATCGTACGAAGGAATTAGAATGGATCGTACGAATGAATTCGAATGTATCCTTTCTAATTCATTCGTACGATCCATTCTAATTCCTTCGTACGATCCATTCTAATTCATTCGTACGATCCATTCTAATTCGTTCGCACGATCCATTCTAATTCATTCGTACGATCCATTCTATTTCATTCATACGATCCATTCTAATTCATTCATACGATCTATTCTAATTCTTTCGCACGAATGTATCCATTCTAATTCATTCGTACGATCCATTCTAATTCATTTGCACGATCCATTCTAATTCATTCATACAATCCATTCTAATTCTTTTGCACGAATGTATCCATTCTAATTCATTCGTTCGATCCATTCTAATTCATTCGTATGATCCATTCTAATTCATTCGCACGATTTGTTGGGGGTAGCTGAAACCTCACATCCCGGTGAGCTCGATCGAATGATTGACAAGAGCGAGAATCGCTTTGGGCCTAACAGCTCGCAAGGAGCTCGCCTAAACAGCTCGCAAGGAGCTCGCCTAACAGCTCGCAAGGAGCTCGCCCCACAGCTCGCAAGGAGCTCGCCTAAACAGCTCGCAAGGAGCTCGCCTAACAGCTCGCAAAGAGCTCGCCTAACAGCCCGCAAGGAGCTCGCCCCTCTCAGCCGTAAGGAGCTCGCCCCCTACATTGAGCTGGATGGACACCTTGTATCTGAGTGCAGCCCGCCCTTAGCACTCAGGAGCTCGCCCTCTCAGTCCATCAGGAGCTCGCCCCCGCAGGGAGCTGGATGGACACCTTGTATCTGAGTGCAGCTCGCCCCTCCCAGACCCCGCAGGAGCATGCCCAAATTCGGTAAATGGCTTAGACAAAGAACGCGAAGGAGCTCGCTTCGTAGCTCCCAGGGATCCCGCCCCAAAGCTTGCGTAAAGAACTTTAGCCAAAGAGAAAACTTAGAAGGGTATCAACGAACATTAGTAGAGCGCCCAATGAGATCGCCAACCCGCTCTCGTTGTCGAAGAGGTTGTTCTCCCTGGAGCCCGACTCTTGGCAGTGAGGAGATGGTGGTGGATCACCCTCGGTGAGATCGCTAGGCCGCTCTCATTGTCGAAGAGGTCGCCCTCCCCGGAGCCCGACTCTTGGCAATAGGAAGAGGGTGGCGGACTACCCGAACCCCTTGGTAAAGAGGTCGCCCCCAGTAAAAGCAGCATAAAGTTTACCAGGTGTCGAGAACCCACTGAAGCTACGTGGACGATTGCAGTCCACGGAAGCCCATCAGAGTCGGTCTGAGACCTCCCAGACTTGAACTTTCTAGAAGATTCCCCTGGCGGCAACAGAACAGCAGCTGCTGTCCCCCACTACTTCGTCAGGCGAGCTAGACGACAAAGAATGTCAGGGGTCCAAGTTCCAAGAACTGTCAGAGACTATTGTGGGCTGGAACGTGGGGGCCTAGAAGGTGCCGGAAAGAGCTTCCACATGTCAGGCCACGATAGGCCCCCTATTGCTATAAATGCACACCCCCTGGCACCAAAGTACAGGTTCGAAATCCTTTTCCCTACCACTTTGGTATACAACAGCTCTCCGTTGTGCTACCGTGACTGACTTGAGCGTCGGAGGGTCTGCGCTCCTAAGGGAGCCAGCCGTTCTCACGTTCTCTTTTCTGTCTTGCAGGTGGTCCGCAAGAACCAGCGAAAAATCCCCCAAACATTTGGCGCCGTCTGTGGGATCTCGACTGGATCCTGTGAGAACGCCCGCAACCGCACGGTTGAACGCCGTCGGCTCTCGTAAACCCAAAGATGGCTCCGGCGACCAGGGGACGCAGGCGGACGAGGGCCCGTATGGGGTCTGCGCACAGCGAACCCCCCGCTGAGACTCCCCAGCCCCTTGTCCCACTCAGTGACCAGCTCCTGTTGGAGATGTTGGCCACCCAGCGGGCAATGATGGAGGAGTTGACGCGCTTGCGTCAGGCTCCGGCGGCTAGCCGGCGATCGGGACCATCGAGGCCCGCGTCCCCCGTGTGACCTCCCGTCTCGTCGCATCTGCCCACGACCGTCCCAGCACAGCGAACTTCCCGCCCGGAACCCCCGGTTGAGAGGACGGTCGTGCGTGGAGCGAAGGAGACCCCGCTCACAAGGTTGCAGAAGATTGTAACCCAGCGGTCTAGCAACCAGGCGACCTCGCGCGCTACCATCCCTCGCCGCCGTAGCCGGAGCATCGACTCTGACGGGTTGGAGGCGAGGTCGCAAGAGAGGGATCGCGATCCGCGCCATCGGCGACGAGGGAAAGAGCCCGCGGTGGCTATACCTTTCGAACCTCGAGAGGCGACGGCTTCCTATAGACCAACTGCCACGCTAAAGGGACCCGCGTGCGAGCAGCCAGGAGGCCGCCGATCGGTGGCCCCCGAGGGTCACCGCGGGGTGGATCCGAACCTCCCTAGAGGAAGCGCACACGGCCGCCTAGGACCTGCGTAGCCGCCTTTGGGATTTCCCCCCGGGCACTGGTAGCGACCTAGTGCGCCAGTGGACCTACTGGAGGATCTCGCCGCCCACGGAGGAAGCTCGCCCTTCACCAGCGAGGTCCACCAAGGGGGTTTTCCGTACCACTGGACCCCCCCGAAGTTTGTATTGTTCGACGGGTCGCAAGATCCCATTGACCACCTTTTGGCCTACAGAAAACTTCTATTTTTCCAGGACCAGGACCATGTCCTGTGCCGAGCGTTCCCGAGCAGTCTGACCGGATCGGCGTTGAATTAGTTCCACAAGCTACCGTCCGGCGTGATCCCCGACTTTCCAACTCTCTCTAGGCTATTCCTGGAGCAGTATCGCTGCAATAGGCAGCCCCCGAAGAGGATCGAGTCTCTATTTGCTTTAGCCATGGGAGCTCGCGAAACGCTCCGGTGCTTCGCAACGCGATTCCGAAGCGCCTACCTCGCTCTGGAAGACGCGGCGGGCCAGGATCGTACCGTGGTGAGTGCTTTCAGAAGCGCCCTCCCCGAGGGGGGCAAGCTTCATGACGCCTTAGTAATCAAGGACCCTCGCACAATGGTCGAACTATTTGCCCTGGTCCAGCAGCACATCAAGCTCGAGGATGCGGTGCTAGATCGAAAGGGAAAGACAGTGGAGCAGCGACCTCCTCCGGCTTTGCGACCTCTTGTCGTTAAGGCCATGGAGAGGAGGGAGGTGCCCCTTATGGTACCTTTGCCCGGGCCGTCCGCAGCTCCTGCAGTACAGCCCGCTGAAGCCCCCGCGGCGGTCGCTGGAAGGCCGGCGAACTGGCGCCTGCCACCGGGACCCGGGGAGCGGGACTTCACCATGCTGACCCACTCGCCGGGGCAAATTTTCCATCAGATTCGGAATGAGCCTTTCTTCCAGTACCCGCCACCCCTACAGGTCGGCGAGCCCGGCTCTACCGACAACTCGTGGCGGTGCGCTTTTCATCGAAGCCCTGGGCATCATACTAATAGATGCCGGGCTCTGAAGAACCACCTGGAGGATTTGGTCACCTTGGGGCACTTGAACCAATTCATCTCGCCCCCGAGGAGGTTCGAGGTGATTCCAGAGCGAGCCCCTCGGGAGGGAGATCGCCCAGGACTCGCGGAGCCCGCCTTACCTCCGCCTCCCCCGAGAGGACCGGCGATCTGCCACACCATTAGCGGGCGGCTGAGCAGCCCCAGATCCAGTAATAAAGCCCGCCGGCGAGTCAGGGAGATGGAGCGGGCGCAGAAGGTATTTTCTGTCTCGCTAACTCCTACTTTAGTTCGAGCACCAAGGGTGGAAGCCCGCGATTTCCTCTGGTTTTCGGAGGACGACATGGCTGGGGTCGTCACGCCCCACAATGACCCCCTCGTCATACGCCTGATGATGGCCAACATCGAGGTGAGGCGAGCTCTTGTTGATTCGGGGAGCGCTGTTGACATCCTTTTTCTGTCGGCCTATCTGCGAATGGGGTTGAGACTCACCGACCTGTCTCCCTCGACGAGCTCCCTCAGTGGATTCACCGGTGAGGTCGCCAAAGTAGCGGGAGAGATAACCCTTACCGTGACAGCGGGCCCGGAAGCTCGCCAAGTCCGCTTCGCGGTAGTCGACGGGAATTCGGCCTTTAACGCCATCCTTGGGCGGCCATGGCTAAGGCAGATGAAGGCGGTGTCTTCACCCAACCATCAGGCCCTCAAATTCCCGACGACGAGCGGGGTCGTAGTCATTCGGGGAGATCAGGTAACCGCAACCAGATGCGAGCAGGATGCTCCTCACCTCATGGACATGGAAGTCGCCGAGGCCAAAAGGCCCGCACCCTCCTAGCAATTACCGCCCACTACGAGCGAGCTCCTGGGGAGTCCGCTGGGGACCTCCTCGCCTAAGTCCCCTGCTCCATCCCCGGGTGGGAGCGGTGCGGACCTTAAGTTGGAGGAAGGTCGCCTGACAACCCCCAGGAGAGGAAGTTTTCCAGTGGCCGAACCACTTCAAGAGATCGACATTAGAGGCGAAGAAGGGCCGAGAATTGTTAGTCTCGGGACCTCGTTAACCAAGGGCGAGGTCCAAGCCATAACCAACTTGCTCAGGGAATACCGCGACGTATTCGCCTGGAGCTTCGCGGACATGCCAGGGATTGACCCGGAGGTCGCCTGTCATCGTCTGCACACCGTGAAGGAGTTCCCGCCAGTCAAGCAGAAAGCTCGGCACATACCTGCTGCGAAATCCATCGCAGTGGCGGCGGAGATAGACAAGCTAGAGCGAGCTGGCTTCATACGCGAGGCACACTTCCCCGAGTGGATCTCCAATATCGTGGCGGTGCCTAAGAAGAGCGGAGCGGTCAGAGTGTGCATCGACTTCTTCGACCTCAATAAGGCATGCCCGAAGGACAGTTTTCCTCTTCCAAGAATAGGCGCGCTGGTCGACGCAGCTGTCGGGTTCCGGGCTCTATCTTTCATGGATGGATACTCAGGAGAAAATCGCCTTCTACTCCGGAGCGGGCTACCAGAAGCTATACTGCTATCGAGTGATGCCCTTCGGACTCAAGAACGCTGGAGCAACCTACCAAAGGTTAGTCACTCAAATGTTTAAAAATCAGATCGGCAGAAATGTCGAGGTTTATGTTGACGACCTTCTGGTAAAGAGTCGAGAGCGAGGAGGGCATGTCGCCGACCTCCGTGAAACCTTCGAAATACTGAAAAAGTACCGAATGAGGCTGAACCCGGCGAAGTGCGCATTCGGGGTGACTTCGGGGAAATTCCTCGGGTACCTGGTCACCCATAGGGGGATCGAGGCCGACCCTGGGCAAATCTGAGCACTTGTCGAAATGCCCGCACCAAGAACCCGGCAGGAAGTCCAGAGATTGAGCGGGCGAATCGCCGCGCTCAATCGGTTTATATCCAAATCCTCAGACAATTGCCGGCCTCTTTTCGAGCTGCTGCGAAAAGGAGCGAGCATTTGCTGGGATGAAAAATACGAGCGCGCCTTTCAGAAGATTAAGGACTATCTGGCGAGCCCGCCGATCCTAGCGGCACCAAAAGATGGCGCCGAGCTTGGCGTGTATCTCGCGGTCACGGAGAATGCCGTAAGCGGGGTCCTGGTAGTGGAAGAAGCAAAGTTAGAGCAGCCTGTCTATTTTGTGAGTCACACGATGCTTCCCGCCGAGCTCCGGTATCGACCAATCGAGAAGGTCGCTTTGGCCTTGGTCCTTACCGCGAGGAAGCTTCACCCCTACTTCTCGGCGCACACCGTCAAAGTCATCACGGAACACCCCCTGAAGAGCGCCCTCTCCAGGCCTTCGATAGCCGGCAGGTTGTATCGATGGTCTGCCGAGCTCGCCGCCTATGGATTGGAATATGTCCCTCGAGTTGCCGTCAAAGGGCAGGCTCTCGCCGATTTCTTGGTGGATTTCCCCATAGAAGAACCAACCCAGTACCAGGAGGATGAGCCAACTGAGGCACACCCTGGGAAGGCGGGGTTCTTGGATAACCAAGGCGAGCGTCCTCCGAATGAGAGCTCAGAGGTGGCGGGCTGGGAATTGTTTGTCGATGGATCCTCCAACGCCTTGGGGGCTGGGATCAGGGTCGCACTGATCGCCCAAGAGGTGTTGCTTAAGAAATCAGTCCGACTGGATTTCGCCGCTACCAACAATGAAGCGAAATACGAGGCGTTACTGGCTGGACTGGAGCTCGCTCAAGAGGTAGGCGCCAAACGCTTGAAAGTCTTTAGTGATTCCCAGCTAATTATTTGTCAAATCAATGGGGAGTACGCCTCCCGGGATGCACGAATGGCGATCTACGTGGATCTGGTGAAGGGCAAGGCCGCGGAGTTCGAAAAGATCTCTTTCGAGCAAATCCCGCGAGCTGATAATAGGCGAGCTGATGCCTTGGCAAACGCCGCCTCCCTGCTGGGAACATCAGAAGCTCGCCAGATTCTAATCGAGGTCCAAAGTCAATCTCGGCTCCAAATGATGGAGCCCGCTGTTAACCAAGTTTCTGCCGACGTATCACCCGGCGGGTGGACCGCTCCCATTCTTCGTTTTCTTCAGAAGGGCGAGCTTCCAGAGAGAAGAGAGGAAGCCCGGCGAGTGGAGAATTGCACTGGTCGCTATCTCATTCGTTGGGATCGCCATTTTCGAAGATCTTTTGGCGGGCCCAATCTTCGTTGCATCGAGAGCCCGGAGACCGAAGAAGCACTGAATTGCATCCATTATGGCGAGCTGGGAAATCACGCGGGTGGGCAATCTCTAGCTGCGAAAGTGCGAAGGCAAGGATACTGGTGGCCCACTTTGGAGCAAGAGGCTTTGAAGGTCGCCCAGAGGTGCATCCAATGCCAGAAACACGCCACAACGAATCATATGCCCGCAGAAGAACTGCACCCTCTGGCGAGCCCCTGGCCTTTCCAGCAATGGGGGTTGGACATTGTGGGACCTTTCCCTGTGTCAGCCCGGCAGAAGAAATTCATCTTAGTAACTACGGACTACTTCACCAAATGGGTGGAAGCGGTCCCGCTAGCTAAAATTGGTGAAAAGCAAGTAAAGGACTTCCTTTGGAAGAATATCCTCTGCCGCTTTGGGCTGCCCAGAGTGCTCATCACCGACAATGGTCGCCAGTTCGACAATCGCTTGATCAGAAGCTTTTGTGTTGAATATGGAGTCGACCTAAGGTTCTCATCCCCGAGGTACCCTTAAAGCAACGGGCAGGCTGAAGCTACGAACCGTGTAATCCTAGACAACCTCAAGAAAAGGTTGGAAGGAAAGAAAGGACTGTGGGAGCAGGAGCTCGACGGTGTGCTATGGGCATATCGGACCACTCCACGTCGCTCGACCAACGAATCACCTTTCAGCCTAACTTACGGGTGTGAAGCGGTGCTACCCATCGAAGCCGAGCTGCCGTCTGAAAGAAAGCTCGCTGCAGATGAGGTCGATAATGACGCTCTGCTCGCCGACTCCCTCGATCAGCTCGAAGAAAGACGAGAGCGCGCCAATCTACACCTCGCCGGGTACCGACAAGAAATGAAGCGTGCCTACGACAAAAGAGTCCGCCATCGGGCATTCAAGGCCAGGGACATGGTGATGAGAAAGGTGTTCGCAAACACGCAGGAGCCTAATGCAGGGAAGCTCGCGACGAACTGAGAAGGCCCCTACATAATCCGCGAGGCACGAGGTTAGGGGGCTTACCAGTTGATGACCGCTGAAGGTGACCTGTTAGAGCGACCTTGGAATGCTTTGCACCTTCGCAAGTTTTATGCATAGGGAATTTTGTAAATTATCTTCTGAAGTTATGAATGAACGATGGAGGGTTTGACAAAAAAAAAATTCAACTCGGAAGCTCGCTTATTCTACAAAGCAGTCCGCCGTTGTGCGGACTTAAAGCAAGACCGGGATCCTCAGAGGCAGCCAGTGGGCGACCTTGAGTTTCCCGGGGCAGTCCGTCGTCGTGCGGACTTAAAGCAAGACCGGGATCCTCAGAGGCAGCCAGTGGGCGACCTTGAGCTTCCCGGGGCAGTCCGTCGTTGTGCGGACTTAAAGCAAGACCGGGATCCTCAGAGGCAGCCAGTGGGCGACCTTGGGCTTCCCGGGGAAGTCCGCTGCCAAGTGGACTCTAAACCTAACCAGGATCCTTCGCGTTCACCTGCCATGAACGGAAGCATCCTGGCATTGGCGTACCCCTCAAAGGGCGAGCCCGCCGAACAGGATCATCGAGAGAAATTAACCGGGCAGGGGGCAGCTAGCACTTATTAGTTTCCTTTAAAATAAAAATGGTTTTAAGTCTCTGAGGTAGGAAAGTTTTTGAAATCGTTTGGTTTGCTTAATCGTTTTCCAAGCTCAGAGACTAATTACGTTTTTGCGAGCATACCGAGTTTTCCGTTTGCATATACTTGAAAATAAAAAGGATTGAATCGAATTAGCTACCTCGCCCGGGGTATCACTCTCGAGATCGCTGTGAAACTCCCGAAGCGGACTCATGGGCGAGACAGAGAAAGAAAGAAATAGGCGGACTCGAAAATTTTCATTTCATTCATTGTTTCAAGATTACAAAAGGATTACAGAGAGATACAGCCTAAGCCGGGCCCGTGCCAGCGCCCTCGTCGTCGCCTCCGTGCTTCCTCTTTTTTGACCTTTCAGCCTTGTATTTCTCGATGGCGTCCAACGCGCCCTTCTTAAGAAGCACGTCCAGCTGCGACTGGAGGCGCTCTCGCTGGGAGTTGAGGTCGCGAAGATGTGTCTCCTTCAGCGCCGCGATTTCCTCCCGGGAGGCCGTCACCTGGCCACGAAGCTCGAGAAGCTCCTTCTGGGCGGCCTCTTTGGCTTGGATCGCCTCTTGCAGATCCTTGAGGTCGCGGGCTCGAGCCTCCTCGACCGAGGCTAGCGACTTGGCAAGGGTGGTGGCCCGCTGGCGCAGCTGGGCAACCTCCGTGTCTGCGGAGGCGGCCTACTGGCGCAGCCGGTCCACCTCAGCGCGGAGCTCGTCGGATCGGTCCGCCTGGCGAAGCTGGTGGATGTGCTCGTCTACTCTCCTCTCCGAGTTATGGAGAGTGTCATCGTAGAGGGCGATAGTATCCCCCGCCATTCCGGCGACCTCATCGGCGAGAGCCCGGCTGACCCGCTCCACCTACGGCAAAGTAAGACAGTGGGATTAGAAGAAAATCAGAGCAGGAAAGGAATGTGAGCCAAAGGAGTGCAATGATAATCTTACCTCGATGAGCCGGTTGATGAGGACGATGTAGGGAGTCCGGGCGAAAATGTTACGCCCCAAGATATCCCGCGTATAATAGGGGGCGCGCTCAGGGCCGCCTGAGGAGGAGCCCGCTTGGCTTCCCTCGATCGGAGCAGCTGGAGGAAGCGATGTGGCGGCAGCATCGGCGGGCTCGAGCACCGCGGGAACCACGACCGGAGCGGCCTCAACCCCTTGGGCGTTGGGACCCTCTTCAACGGCCGAGGACGGCATGGCGATTCGCCCTTCTTCGGGCACGCCCGGGTCCGATGCTTCCGAGCTGGAGCTCGGAAGATCGTCCAGGATGGTCCCCAGGTCCGGAGACCAGTAGACCAACCTGTCGAGCTCCATCGGGAGGGCGGGAACCTCGAGGGTCGCGGGCGCAGGCGCGCTGATAGCGGGCGCAGGCGCGCTGGGGGCCGAGGGCGCTGGCGCGCTAGCAGCAGGCGCGGGCGCGGGCGCGGTCACGGGCGCAGGCGCGTTGGGGGCCGAGGGCGCAGGCGCGCTAGCAGAGGGCGCGAGCGCGGGTGCAGTCACGGGCGCGCTAGAAGCGGCCGGCACGGGCTCAGGCGCAAGCGCGCTGGTAGCAGCAGGCGCAGGCGTGCTTAAAGCGGCCGGTGTGGGCTAAGGCGCGGGCTTGGGCACGGGCGCGCTGGGAGCATTGGGTGCGGGCG